>CM037784.1:19011222-19029812 GCA_021229015.1 Solen grandis
CTGCTGCTAAAAAACCTATATTAGGAAGAAAAAAAAACCCACAATGAGCTGTAATTAGGAGCTTTCGTTTTGTTTGGCACTGAAAAAGAAGGAAAAGAAAAGATATTGTTGACTGGTATAGAAAACACGTGAAAAATATTATCTAAATTATTCCTGCTTCTGAAATGGAATATAATTTGTGAAACGATAGCCCATCTTTACTAGCTAAAATAACACTATTTCTAATATTTTCCTGATCTTAACACAGATATTTTTCTGTGTGTATCAAAAGAAAACACATTTGTAGGGGTAAATAAAAAAATCCTTAATCATCATTTTCATTGAGGTATTAGATATAAAGTCAGAAGAATCTTTTTATTTGATCCTTTTTTACAGTAATATTTGTTTTATATGACTTATAATAAAATAAAATAAAATCAGCCTTTGGTTCATTTCGACAAGATTTTAAAGCAGCTCGTTCATAGATGGTCATTGACTAGGAATTTGATTTAAAACTAGCTATGTGTATTACCGCTTTCAATTTCCATCTACAGACGCATGGTCAACCAATGCAAAATTCCGTGATTGTAAAACATATCTATCACAGGCTATAGCGTTACGCTATATGTAGAATTTATATTTTCGTGTGCTGTTTCATGACTAATCGCATTTCTTATTCGAGCATGCTCTCACTTCACGGGCTGAAATTTTCAACAACACTCGCGAATTCGCCATTCGGGCCTGGTAAAGACGCCATGTTGCGGAATGTGTCACGTGGTAAAGCAAGCACCTGCATCGGGGTATACCATATTCTATATTCAACAGGAATTCCGGAAGTGCGTTTACGAAAAATAGCGTTTTCCCGTACTCATACATTTGCCGAGTTATTTAGTCAGGAAACAAAGACTTTACAAAAAATAACCAGGATGAAGTAGGAAAAAACCCCACTATTTTTCTACGGATCAACTGTAAACGAGCTGTTTTAAATTAATGCACCTTACCAGATTAATCAATTTTTTATATTCAAACATTACATATAAATGATATTCGTAGCCATAAAATCTGTTTTATCTGCGAAATACTGTTACGCCCTACGGGTGCGCCTGCTTTACTCAATGTCAAATGGCCCGTATGGAACACTGCCGGATCGCTGCTGCCGGTCACCCTAGGTCTAAGATGGCCGTCTCTTGCTTTACCCCCGACAGGTCTCCAAGTCTTTAACTATCTGTGTTGTGTGGACTCCAACTTTAATAACTGAGTGGCTTTAAATTAGTAACTAGATCTAACAGGCCGTGTATTCTCGGGATTAAAAATTACAATTTAATAAATGAAAGTAAGTAACTTAAATATAATATATCTAGGTTTCACTTACAATCACAACCAAATGGCTGTATCACTCAAATATAAATCTAAATTTACGTGTGCGATTACATAAACCGTACATCAGATATCACGACTCAGTTTTATTAAGTCGGGAAAATTCGAGGTAGACTTCTAGATCTATTATTACCCGTTAAAATACTATAAATTTATAACAAAACGTACGGTGGGCTACAAGCTGACAATAAAGTTTTAAACATCAACGTATAGTTTACCAAGTATGCTTTACAACTGTATTGTTATCTAGAATAAGTATTTCTATTAAAAAAAATAATCATAGAAATATAGGCTCAGGGCGCGACTGTGAAATAAACAGGATATTCACTTATAAATACACTATTAAAGCATCGAACCTAAGTTTGACTGGGAAAATGCACCACTTCAATGAGAAAAAAATAAAACAGTCAAAATGCGGCCTAGCGTGGAATTCAGAAGCGTTGGAGTCCCCGAACTACCCGTGGACTCGGTATTTATACTAAACAGGGGTACACAGCCCACAAATGTGAGGTTCACACCCCACACTGTGATCTGTAGACACACAGCTCACTGCGTGAACTGTGGGCTTAAAGCTCACAGAAATGGAAGCCTGTATAATACACGGCATTAATAACTCTTAACTTAATGTATATATAAAATAAGTTATAAGAAAACTAACAATAACCTCGAAACTACGCTTCCTTGAATTTGACACTTGATTCATGTTCTAATTCTGTATATATTCTTTAAGAAAATCAAATATACCCGCCGATGCAGTTGCTAGGTAACTGCACACATAAAAATCAAAATGGCGGACGATGCTCACAACGTGAACAAGGCTAAATAACATAAGAAAAATACGATCCTTCTACCAAGTGATCGAATACAATAACTGTGTCAAACTAAATTCAAACATGGAATAAACAATTCTGACAAGGAAATTCTGACTAGATTTAAATTAAATGTGGCTTAAATGGATAAAGTACAGCCGCGAAAACCCATGACATCAACAGGATTCTACCGTGGAAAACATAGGGGGATCGATTCTAAAGTGAATGATTTTGAGAAATACTGGCATATTATTTTGAGTAAAGTTGTCTACCTGTAAATTTAACAAGGAGAACAACTTGCTGAATGTAGTGTCGCCAGTAATAAGCACCTAAAATGATTTAAGAATGACAGAAGAACAAATAAGGTAATCCCTGTAGGGCATTACAATACGTCTCGCTTATATCAAGTATTATGCAATCTTTCGAATTCTATTTGAAAATTTAATAATATACGATGAAATGCGTATGCACAGTGCGTAATGTAGAGAAATACAGTGATTATACCATTTTACAAGAGGATCGGCAATGCCCGGTATAATTCGCTGATTTAAATTGACCAATCAGTGACTGGGGAAAATCACAAATGTATGTTCAGTATCACCAGCATGTAGATTAGGTGTTCGGGGAGTGCTCGTTGATTTACGTAGGTTTAAGTGCCATTTCGGAGTGAAATAGTCTTTAGGATTATTAATTTGTACAGAACCATGACAAAACCATAAGTTATTATTACAGAAATGGAAAATATTTATCTAAATTTATCGTATGCAGATATTAAGTAAGAGGATCCCTAATGGGCTCGGAAGATTACGGTTAATGTCGGCAAAGATCGTTCAACTTCCGATAATCTTCGTCATAACACGCCATGATTCGGAATGTTGTTCTTTTTCATTAAGAAGTAATTTTATACCATTATTTTTCAGATGTAATAGTTTTGATTGGTATTCATCTATTCAAATGTAAAAACATCATTCATTTTTTTGAAAGAGAGAAGAAAAACACCTTCCCGAATTACTTCCGGTGACGTCATTTTTGGAATTCTCCGTGATCTGTCAATATGCATAATTGTGATAATTGATGGTGATTCGGAAAGTTTTCCATAAAAACAGCAAATTTTAAGAATTATCAGCCTATTTGAAATGGGTTCCATTTTATAGTGAACGAGTATCCTACGTAGGAAGGGAATACGTTTGACGGTTTTAGAGAAAATGGACATGAATGAAAACCTTAACCAACACATGACAGGAGGGTCATTACCGTAGCCCCACCTTTTTTCTTCGAAAAGTGGAGCTAATAACACATTAAATAATGTATTTCACTCGATAATGATTTTGATAATTGTTAAAAATCAGTAATGAAATATCAGAGCGTCAGGCAACAAAAAGGACATTTTTTTAAATTCCTCATACTTCCCAATAATACATTGTAATCAAAACATTTGCACCTTGTTTTTAAGTACCTAGCAAATTGATCTTTTGAACAATCTGATTTGCTCTTGTAATGGCACCAATGATTATACGTGTAAAAACAATGATCAAGGGATTCTTTAAGACAACACCTGTTCGAACTTGTTCATAACAAAATAAGGTATTCATGATATGTAAATTAATCAATGCTTTAAGTAAATGTTTAAAAACGTTATTATCTATTTGCGAAATATAATTCATAATGATTTTTACTATTGGTGATATTTCAATTTATTTCCTTTAAAACAAAATGATCCAAGAAATCAACTTGAAATTTTGCACACCATTTGGTGTCAACATTGCAATATCCTTGCAGTATTGACCTTGAATTTGATATTAAATATGACCTTAACCTCTATAAAAATAAACGTATGTAATTACCAAGTATGCCTATTTATGAAAGTGGTTTCACACACTACAAATCCTGTTAAACAATTTGATATACAACACTGCTTATTTCAATAACTGTCCAACATACCCCTATTTTTTATCAGTTTTATCGCTCCTTATAAGCCTACCATTATGTATATACTGTATTCAAATGTAAAAGTATTCAATAATTAGGATCAGGTTTATTTGAAAAAGGTTTTGAAAATGTTAATTTTGAATGAAAAATGTTTCCCTTGAAACCAGTTTCTATAAATTATTGTAATTAAGTTAACAATCTTAGCTCAGAATGGTATATTTCTCAAATTTTGACCTTTGATCTTAAGTATGACCTTGAATATAACCTTGACCTTAATGCAAGAAGTTAAAACGCGTCAGTGTAAAACGTTAAATTGTTTATGTAATAAATGTACCCCGCCGACAAAGACGGCCTCTGTGGCGGAGAGGGTAAAATAGCCTTAAATCGTGCAAGTCAGCGTTCGAACCTCGGAATAACCTTTTTTTATCTCCAAAAATAAGTACATATATTCATATTGTAACAAATTGACCAAGGGCTGACAACTCTCTAAGGTAGAATAAATACCAACTTTCTTTAAAATTATATTTAGTATAAAAATATAAACAATGAGAATATTAGAAAAAGAATTAAAGAATATGAAAAAACAAAACAAAAAAACAACAAAAAACTGCCGGCTAACTGTCTCTTTATCTGTTGGTACAATAATAAAATAATAACTGCACTGAATGTTCTGTTTTCACTTTAAGCCCGCATATTAATCTACATAATGGCTTACTGATACAAACGCACTTCAATGTGCCACATTCAAAATATGATTCCTAAATTCACAGTACTCATAAACTATAACACGAGCTCTTATCGATGAACACTGGACCGACTTCCTGTCGTCGCTGTCCCTTCAGTAAATGTGATCTACTTAGCCCACCGTAGACGCCCTGTCGTCCATATGACGCATACGTAGATTCTACCGTCCTTGCGACGTAGTCTACCAATGGGGTCCTGTATCGACTGTGACCACCCAGATTACATAACTAAATACGACTAGTCCACCGTAGACACCCTGTCGTCCATATGACGCATACGTAGATTCTCTCGTCCTTGCGACGTAGTCTACCAACGGGGTCCCGTATCGACTTAACCTTCCAGCTTACATGGGGCATGGTGCCGAACTAAATACGGCTACAAACAATAGCTCTTATTTACTTATCACAAATATAATGTGCTGACATTATATTACTTCATAATACTACTTTCATACCAAATAACAAATCTCTGGTATTACATACGTGCATTTTATACCATACAACAATATTATGGTTTTACATAAGCGCATTAACGTAGAGAACTGCCCTTATTCGCAATTATATACCAAACAGATATTCCATACATCTCCACATTTCATAATTACATCAGTGCATTAAAAACAGAGCCGTCCTCGTTAGCAATTATATACCAGACAGATATTCCATACAACTCCACGTTTCTTAATTCCAAAACAAACACTGTTGGTCAAATGCTTCCAGGTATATTCAGGTAATATCAAAATTAAGGACATACATATAAACTAACATAATTATTCTCAAAATTACATCAAATATACATAATAATGCAGAGCTATGTACTTAGATTCTTTGGCCTATAAAACCAAAACTTCGAAAACTACCAAAAATTAAATACGATTGTACACTTGTTTCCCTGAGAAGAAACAATACAACAATCTACAAATGTTTAAAATAAAATCTAAGTTTCATATCTACCTGCAAAAATGAAATGCAAAATAAAATTTTACTCACACAAGCTCCGTAATGTAATTTGGTCAGAATACTCTAGACTGGACCAGGTATCTTCCGTAGCTCCCATCGATATCTGACACTGAGGCTCCATACAAATCAGCTTATATACTTAACCCCCCCGATTTACTCTTAAAAAACAAATATCACGTGAATCGTGCAATAAATTGTAAATCGCTGAATCCCGTGCATCCCGAGAAACACTGACAACACTTAGGTATACTGATAAAAAGGGCTTATATAAAGAAACTAAAGGTTTAAACTTCTCAACCTTAAACATCTCTCTTAATACACTTAAAACTTAGCAAAACAGTAGATATAACTACAATGTATTTCAAACCCTAATCATATCTCATTCTGAACAAAAGGTAATAAAAGAAACCCGTGATAAACCTTATATAACCAAAATCGGTTAACACAGTTCCACTCTGGCCTACGTGACAACTACAACGTACTCTAAATCTACACTTATTTTCAGGCCACGTCAACATTATTTTGTGACACATATCTACTATTTTTTTTACAGATTTAAATAACTCTACAATGTTAAATAACTAAATAGGAATCTAGATTAAAAAATAAATAAATAAATCTATAAATAAATCTATAATTGAGTATGATTTTTTATACATTAAATTCGTGGTTGTGCATGTACAAGGAAATGCAGTACAAAGTTTTCTGTGGAGGAAATATACGACCATAAATCGGGGGGTTTAAGTATATAAGCTGATTTGTATGGAGCCTCAGTGTCAGATATCGATGGGAGCTACGGAAGATACCTGGTCCAGTCTAGAGTATTCTGACCAAATTACATTACGGAGCTTGTGTGAGTAAAATTTTATTTTGCATTTCATTTTTGCAGGTAGATATGAAACTTAGATTTTATTTTAAACATTTGTAGATTGTTGTATTGTTTCTTCTCAGGGAAACAAGTGTACAATCGTATTTAATTTTTGGTAGTTTTCGAAGTTTTGGTTTTATATGCCAAAGAATCTAAGTACATAGCTCTGCATTATTATGTATATTTGATGTAATTTTGAAAATAATTATGTTAGTTTATAGGTATGTCTTTAATTTTTCCAAAGCATTTGTCCCAACAGTATTTGTTTTGTAATTAAGAAATGTGGAGTTGTATGGAGTATCTGTCTGGTATATAATTGCTAACGAGGACGGTTCTCTGTTTTTAATGCACTGATGTAATTAAGAAATGTCGAGATGTATGGAATATGTTTGGTATATAATTGCTAGCAGCAAAGGCAGTTCTCTGCGTTAATGCACTGTAAAACCATAATATTGTTGTATGGTTCTGCCTACAGGCAGAAAGTCCTATTTGGTTTGTACTGTTTTTTATTCTTCTTCTTCTTATTCTTTTTTTCTTCCTCTTAATCTTGTGTTAATTTCGATGTGTTGCCATTGACTCAGAACAATGAAAATTTTATGGCATATATTTCAAACCATGAGCTTTTGAAAGTCAAATGACGTCATAATGCTATTAAAACTTTCGTATTAAAACTTAACGGGTTTTAAGCCCTGTAGGCTTTATTTTTTGTATGATTTGCTTGAAATTTTGTCTAAAGATGCAGTATTAGATTCTATGGAGCCATGTCACTTTCGTTTCCGGAAAATCCCAAAGGTCAAGATCATATATCAATTATCGGGTTTTTCTTCGGCCTTAAATATCTCAAAAACGGTAAATATTCTATAGAGACACTATGCATATAATTTGTAGTGCTTAGAAAGACCTTTCAGATGATATTTAGTTTTTGATGATCGGGGTTGAATCGGTTGAGTTATGGCGGAAAAATGAAAATTTGGTAACCCTCAGTGTGTTTAACAGTTTATATATCGAAAACCTTTGATTTTTGAAAATATGATGATGAATATTATTTGTAAAGCAATGTTTGGCCATTCTTTTGATGCTTAAAGTTTAATGATTGACCTAAGATTCATGGAGTAATAGGGAAAAAACGAAATTCGTGCATATAGCTTTGGTGATTTTTGAAATATTTTCGATGTTTAAGAGCATATCACAATAAATATTGAAATTTTCCTATGTTTAAAGCGTATGAAATGTAGAGAATTTTCAGACGATTATTTTGGTACCTAAAGTTTTGAGATTGATCAAAAAATAAGGAAGTTACATCAAAAATACGAATTTCAAGCCAATTGTAAGAATTTTCATAAAATATCCTACTTTCGCTTTCACCTTAACTGAAGCATTTTCGGAAAATGTAAGTTTATAGATATGTATTAGTCATATAAATTGCAAAAAATACTTTTTACTTGATATTACTAGCTAAACAAGTGTACCGTTCCCGGTGGCTTAGTGGTTAGAGCGTCCGCCTTAGGAGCGGAAGGTCGTGGGTTCGATACCAAAGTCGTAAAAAATGGTACTGTTATAGTTTCCTTGCTTGGCGCTCAGCATATAAGGTTAGTTGCAGGACTTGTTGGCTCAGTATCAGGATAATGTGTCTGGCTGTGGTATCATGCCACATGTCTACGGCGTGATACTGCAGTGTGGCAGCACGATAACTGCATCAAGTAGACATCGTCTCCAAATGACTGAAATACTGTCGTGGGACGTTAAACCCAACAAACAAGTGTTGACAATGATTTTGTCAAATCATTTCATTTACGTAACTTATACATATCAGTTGCAGCATTGCGTTACCCATAATCCTTTTGAGCGTTTTGAAACAGGTCATTTAGACCGTTGTTGAAACATTACAATTTCCCGACTTTATTGTTGCATCAATCGATAAATGTTGTACAAGCTATATTCCAAATTTATGATAAATGATAAGCTTTGTGAAAATATATGTTATAGTACAATGTAATTTAATTGCCAGTTTGAGATACAATGAGCGTGTATAAGTGTAGATGTTTGAAACAAAATGATCAACACATGACATCCGTTCAAGACGCTGCAAGCTAATTTGTCCGTTAGCTAAAAGGGCATAAATGGAGGAACTTTGTGTAATACAGTCGTTTCGACCGTATGTACAAACGTTGTTGAAATTTTAACTCACGAGGCTACACGAGTCGACGATTCTATTGCATGGTAGCATTTACGATTTTATTCCCGCAGCTGTATACGAAAATAAAGAGAATTTTGATATGCAGAATTAAGAGGTTTAAGATTAATTGCTTATATTTTGAAAATCTATAAAACTAGATCCAAATATGCTACATTAGAATTGTAGGGATTTTCAGGACATTTATTTTGGTACCTAGAATGCTAAAATTGGTCAAGTGAAAGTGATATCAAAATAAAGATTTATTTATTTTTGCCATATGGCTTATTTCACAAAGTTCATGCATGAGAAGTCCATACGCAAAAAAAAGTAAAGGTAAGGAATTTGTTATATATTCTTTCTAACGGTATTAATCTTTACATTTGATGATATTGAAATAGCAGAAATAAAAAAGTATCTTTTTATACATTCAATCATTTTTAATTTTCATTGACGTCATATGCCGTCAGATTTGACGTCAGCTTCAAAAGTTTGTTCGCGCTCTAGAGCCTTCAATTTTGGTCCGATTATCTTGATATTTTCACAGAAGATGCATTTTAGGATATAGATGCGCACCTTGGCAATCAAATTTCCAAATTCGAAAAGATTAAGATTTCATGGCAATACCGAATTTCGAACCTTTGTCCTAAAATTAAATTTAAATGTTACAAAGCCCCCTGATGCGTTAGAAGCATGAAAATGGAACAGCATATCGGCATAGAGGTTTAAATTCTATATTCTGAATGATTTTCTCTTGCGTCATGAGATCATATCAGATCAATCATAAGATTGGATATATTAACTTTAAACAAGTAGTATTGCCGTACCTTAACATGCGCAAAAAGTCTAGAAAATTTCCATTGATTACGTTATCAAACATGACTTATTCATGTTTTCGTAAAATTGCTTATTCATGAAAATCTATTAATTTGAAGAAAGAAATAAAAGCGGTCATTGGGTTGGTTGAGCAAGATCCGATTGTTCTTTTGCAGGAAAGAGTGTCTGCGTTGAATAGTGAATTGTGATACGTTTTTGAGTAAATGAGTCGCATTTACGATGAATTAGTATTCTTATATCCGAGCCAGAAAACCTATAAGGATAACTTACTTCATTTGTTATCACGGCTTTCCGCAAACCTGAAGAAAATGACAAATACATGTATATCTACCCATCGATTTTTTTATGAATTCTAAATGTTTAACGGTTTCTGTTTCTAAATCTCTGTAAAAATAAGCAAATACATAAATCAAATGAATTGTTGAAAGTTTCAATACGTTTATAACGTGAATAACACAGAAATAAGAAATTAATTTCATGATTTTGCTTACACCTCTGCCTTTGTTTCCATTTATTTTTGCAAATGTAAAACTCAATCAATTTAAAGGTTGAAAGTTATGGATTTCAAATTATTTTTTTTCTTTTTTTACAATTTCAATGATGTAAATTGCAAATGCATTGAATATTTGTTATGTCATATGCTTATGAAGAAATAGATATTAAATACAGAATAAAAAACTTTTAAAATCGACTGAATAACGTAAGAAAAAAATATTGATGATAGTAGTATCATCTTAAAATTAAAGCTTATTTTTTAACATAAGTATATATCTATGATGATGATGATTTACGTATTAAATCTTATATTATTATGCATCATTATTCCATTTCTTTGTATTACCTTATATATTCAATACCTTTGAAATAAGCAAACGGAAAGCCGCTTCGTTGTGTATCTTAAACAAACGACTTCTAGTCCTATTTGTAGTTATTTCTAAACAGTTAAATGGTGGATAGCTAGTGATGCTATGAAAGAGTCTCAAAAGGATTTCAAAGTCTCAACCTTCTGTCGCCGGAAAATTAAACAATTATAAATAGAATTTATATCATACAAGGCGAGTGTTAATTATGGTATATGGATTACTCGTTGTAATATCAAAAACAAACCAAGTGATAATCATCTTAAAGGAAACAGCTTGGAATGAATGAGTAAACATTATGACTGAAACGAATTTTGAATCGTAAAACCATTAATTTTGAGGTTTTCCAAGTTTGATGTATTTTATTACACATCAAGTACTTCCAGTTAAGATAATTATTCATTTTATTTGATAAACTTATTTAATGACTTGCCGTATGTTGGTGCATATGTCAATATTTTTTAAATGATAGAAAACGTTTCATAAGTAAATTTTATTATAGATGCCCCAATGTATTACTCTTTAAATAGTTATTGGAATATAAGCCTGAAAAATTAAGCAAATATCGAAAATTATGTCAGTTTGTGAAACAAATTATTATTAAGTTTAATCAATAGCAGAAAGCCTCCTCCCCCCTTTTTTTGTGATTCAGCTGTGTGTATACTGAATATGCTCATTTACTATAGTTTATTGTATTGCATGCATGTCAGCCTCGTTCCACACTTTATAATGATTACTGTTTTTTGTATTCTCATTTTGTCAAATTTGACATGAGATGTTGAAAATAAAATAATAATAATAAACACTCGGAATTAGTTATTTCCTTCACCTGTAATTAGTTGAACGTTATGATTGTCGAACAAGATAAATGCCAATATACAGTGTGGTAATACCACGTGGTACGTAACGTCATATCAAGCTGTCGCATACAGCATCTTTTCCATCGATTCGTAAGAAAAAACTGCTGCGTTATTAGTCCCCTACCGGTGTTCACACCGGAGGGGACTATAGGTTTGCCCTCCGTCTGTCCGTTCGTCTGTCTGTCCGCTCAAATCTGGATCCCGCGATAACTTAATAACTAAGCAAGCTAACTTGATGACACTTGGTTTATGACTAGATGCCAATGTGTAGATTATGCACGTCGTTTTATTTTTGTTCTTCGACTAAAATTGTGGTTGCTATAGTAACGGAAATCGTGAAATTATGGCAAAAAATGGGATCCCGCGATAACTAAGCAAGCTAACTTGATGAAACTTGGTATGTGACTAGATGCCAATGTGTAGATTATGCACGTCTTTTTTTTTTAACGGAAATGTGAAAATATGGCAAAAAATGGGATTGATTACCATATTGAGTCGAGGTGGAGCCGGTAGGGGACTTTATGTGTTGCATACAAAACCAGTTACTTGTTTTTATTTCTTTATCAGTTAATAATAGGCTATATCGCATGTGAAGAGAAATTGTGCCCAACACATAGGTTTGATGATTTTTTTGTCAATTGTACATTTTTCCTTATATTCGGAAAAACAATATTAGTAAATAACAAATACAATTTCTTCAAATGTTAGGAAATATCACTGACAAAAGAATCACTAGGGTTTGTGTGTGGGGCAAAATTGTCTGCTTAGTACGTATCACATTAATATTGATGAAGAAATAAAATACAAAAATGTTATCCTCTCAGATTGCGACAGCCTAAATGACGTCACACACCACGTGGTATGTCTAATTTATTTTTAATTTTCAATGACGTCAAATGACGTCAGATTTGACGTCAGCTTTAAAAGTTTGTTCGCGCTCTAAAGGTTTCAATTCTGGTCCGATTATCTTGATATTCTTACAGAAGATGTATTTTAGGATGTAGATGTGCACTTTGGTATTCAAATTTCCAAATTCGAAAATATAAAGATACCATGGCAAAACCAAGATTCGAACTTAGGTCCTAAAATTACATTTAAAAGTTACAAACCCCCTTGATGTGTTAGAAGCATGAAAACTGGACAGCATATCGGCATAGAGGTTTACATTCTTTTTTTCTGAATGATTTTCTTTTAAGTCACGTGGTTATGACGTCTATAAAGACAAAAAGGCATTTTTTTCTTGCTCTGGTATCATGAATTTTGAATCTTAATTGAAATCTTCAGAATTGAGAGTTAAATATGAATTGATGCATACTGCAAAAATATTTGATATGTCACGTGGTTATGACGTCATGAATACTAAAGCAAGAATTATTTTTAAAATCGCCAATTGGGTCAATGAACTTGAAATTTTCAAGAATGTCGAAAATTAGTACGTTCATAAGGGTTTGAAAATTTTAAGTCTTTACGTCATCAAACATGGCAGATATTCATGTTTGATGGAACGCTTACTTGAAAATGTGAAAACAAACCTGTTCATATTCTCGAAGATATTTTTTTCTGGATTAATATAACGTTAGCTAATCGTGTCCTTCCAAAACAGATACTTTTCTTTAGTCACTTGATTTTGCCGTGGGTGAAATATTAAAATCATTCATTTCAATTTGTATTCGCGCTTCAGCGTCATGAGTATTGTGGCAATCTAAAGCATACCTTAAGGAATTTATTTTGTGTCACTTGTTTATGACAACATTGATTTGTAAGCAAACTATATTAAAAAAATCATAAGATTGGACATATTAACTTTAAGTAAGTAATATTGCCGTGACTTGACATGCGCAGAAAAGTTCAAGTGATTACGTTATCAAACATGACCTATTCATGTTTTTCTTTATAGGGCTAATTCATGAAAATATATTAATTTGAAGAAAGAAATGAAAGCGGTCATTGGGTTGGCTGGGCAAGATCCGATTGTTCTTTTGCAGGAATGAATGCCTGCGTTGAATAGTGAATTGTGATACGTTATTGAGTAAATGAGTCGCATTTACGATGAATTAGTATAATTATACTAGAGCCAGAAACCTATACTAATTGCATTTGCTATCACGGCTTTCTGCAAACCTGAAGAAAATGACAAATACATGTAAATCTACCTATCGATTTTTTTTATGTTTTCTAAAATAAGCAAATATATAAAGTAAATGAATTGTTGAAAGTTTCAATACGTTTATAACGTTATTTACATAGAAATAAGAAATTATTTTCATTTTTTTTTTGCTTACACGCAAAGTTGCCTTTGTTTCAATCTGATTTTGCAAATGTAAAACTCAATCAATTTTAAGGTTGAAAGTCATCGAATTTAAAGTGTTTTTTTCTTTTTTACAATTTCAATTGTGGATCAAATTGCAATGAATACTTGTTAAGTCATATGCTTACGAAGAAAAAGATATTAAATAAAGAATAAAAAAAACTTTTAAAATCGATTGAATAACGTAAGAAAACAATTCTTGAGGATAGTATTATCTTAAAAATTATCCTGTTTTTTTGTATTAACTTATATATTCAATACCTTTGAAATAAGCAAACGGAAAGCCGCTGCGTTTGTATCTTAAACAAACGACTTCTAGTGTTTCTTCTTCTTATTTTTATTATTCCTCATTTTCCAACCAAATCCAAGAGTTAATTTCAGTATGTTGCCAGTGTCTGAGCAACATGAAAATTAAATTGCCTCGACAAAAAAGTTCAAATTTTTAAATTCTATCATTTTAAATTTTCAATGACGTCAAATGACGTCAGATTTGACGTCAGCATGAAAAGATTGTTCGCGCTCTGGAGCCTTTATTTTTTGTCGTTTTATCTTGATATTTTCACAGAAGTATGTTACAATGTAGATGTGCACCTTGTCTTTCAAATTTTCAAATTCGAAAAATTCAACAAACATGTAGGATGAAATCAAATTTTGCAATATTAAAACAAACGATGACATAATATCATAATGAGTGAACTAGCGGATACCTCCTTCCTTATGAACATGTCTATACATTCTTTTTCATTAATCCCCCGCCGCGAAGCGGGAGCGGGGTTATAGGAATGGCCTTCGTCTGTCGTCCGTCTGTCTGTCCATCCGTAACGTTTTCGTGTCCGCTCCATATCTCCTATACCGCTTGAAACTTGCCTCAAATGTAAACCTAGTTGAGACGATGTGCAGAACACAGGTGGCACCATGTAGGCTCAAGGTCAAGGTCAAACTAGGTTATGTTTGAACCTTCAATTTCCATTTCAATTTCGTGTCCGCTCTACATCTCCTATACCCCTTTAAGTTTTTTCATGAATCTTGATATATATTAATTGAGAGATGTGCAGAACATAGGTTGCAGTCATGTCGGCTCAAGGTCAAGGTCACACTTGAGGGTCATGTGTTTGAACCTTATATTTCCTTACAATTTCATGTCCGTTTCATATCTCCTATACCCCTTGAAGGATTTTAATGAAACATGCCTCAAATATAAATATAATTGAGACGATGTGCAGAACACAGGTTGCAGCCATGTCGGCTCAAGGTCAAGGTCACACTTGAAGGTCAAGTGTTTGAACCTTCAATTTCAATTTACAATTTTGTGTCCGCTCCACATTCGATGGTTCAGTGTTCATTCCTGGATATTTTTGTTTCCATGCTATATTTTTGAACAACGGAAAGTTTTTCATAAGTCAACTACATCAAAATGTTGGCAGAAGCAGGGCAATTTCCATTAGAGGAAAACATGTCTCCTCTGTTTTAAAAGTAAGTATACATTAATTTGATGTTTGGAATTTTGTATAGTAACCAAAAGCTGAAAAGGTTTTTATTAAGGCAGCGGCCTGCCTTGTTGTCAGTAAACTCGGAACTGTCTTTGGAGCAAAACGTTGTCGGAGTTCAATTTTTCATCCAGTCGTTTGGTCGTCCAGCATTCATAAACGGGTGGACACACGGAAACACATTGATATACAGAACTTTGATTGGATGCAATTTTATATATAAATGTTTCATTGGTGTTATTGAGCTGTTTATGCTTCCGAGAATAAAGCAGAGTTGAATTTCTAATGATAGAAACAACATAAATAGTAGTTACATTATTACTGTTTCTGAAGCAGGTGTTCTCATTATTTAATGAAATACTGCTGGCATGGGCCGAATGTATGTTTCTAATAGGACCATGTCATGCCTTAGTAGAGTAGTCTGACTTCCTGTATAAGCTGAATAAAACTTGGAAAGAAACAATTGTAAAGACCACCTTAAAAAAAGGTAAGAAATAAATCTAGATTATCTTTGTGTTCCGTATGATACTCGGTTGACCGTCTGATGTTTCATTAATTTAAGTGCATGTTTTAGTTCAAATGCTAATATGTTCATTACTATCTGTTAGTGTGAAAGTCTATAATTATGTTTAATAACTCCTTAACTTAGCGCACTCATTCAAGTCATTGGAGGTGCAATAAGCATATGATCAGGGAAGCCCGAGCACGTTTAATACCGCTAGGCGATGTGGTCCAATTTTACAGCACAAATGTCAATCTTGTAAATCTTTAATGTCTTTTCTATGCGCTAAAGTACTGGACCCAATCCAAGAAACGTTTCTAGTGCTGTATTATTTTACTGAATATATTTTGTATTTTGTGTATATTTAATGTTCTTTTGTCTCTTCTTTTCAGTCAAGATGTTGATATGGACATAATAGGATGGTCAACGTTTTCATTTATGTGGTAATAACTGAAACTCTTATGATAATATTGCTTGCCTTCAATAATTCTTGCATTTTAAATCAATCACCTGTCGAAAGACATCCTGGAAAACCTACAGAACATGGCGACAGTAAAATGTACAGGAATGAGTCCTACTCAAAAGTGGATATAGCAGAAGCAAAGAAGAAGCCAGCTCATTTTTCAGCTGCGGAAGTGGAGTATCTTTCAATTAGGTTTCTGTTGGAAAAGCAAGGGCATGCTTGTGTTACAAATGGAACGCTATACATATTTTCGGTCGTCGCCAATTATGACGATAAATCTTCGGCATGGTACCAGTTCATTGTCAACGGATGGGAGATGGCCTTCGACTGGAACACGACCTATAACTGTTGTTACCTGCACAAAGACGGCTCTGTGACCTCTAAACGTTCCAAAGGCAAAAGGAGGGTGACCTTTGTCCAAACGGAATTCATTGTCTTTGCAGCTTATTTTGCCCATATAAGTATGACAGGCTGTCTTATCCGTTGGTGTGGGACTGGAACTGAGCGAAACCAGTTGTTCGAGACAAACTGTGTTTGAACAACCCGTTTATAGGCTGCCAAATTCTTCACACCGGTTCGCGGTAAACGGAAAGATAGCGTATGGAACTAAAAACGCACACGAGTTAATCGAATGGATAGAGTTTAACAGATCTTTGGAGTTGACAAGATTGTGATCTACCCTTATTATAACCTCAATAAAGCTGCAAGGAGTACATTGAATATTATCATGAAGAAGGCTTAGTAGAAGTTGTTCCAATGCCAATGGTTCCAAAACTGGGTAAGATTAATCATATCAAACTATAAAAATTTCTTAGAAGCGAGCGCAGCTCCAGAAGTCCGTGGGCCAGGTGTCAACGTCATGAGATTGAATGCAACTTAACACGGATTTATTTATGCAACCTAAAAGATCGGAAAAATCTTATTATCTTATTGTTACTTACCTTTACCTAATTAACCCTAACCTAAATCTAACCCACCCCTAAAAACTTTTCCCAAGCGTCCTTGCACATGCGCAACTCATTCATAAGAAACTTTTATTACGGGTAATTTTCATAACGTTACACCAGGTCACAGGGTGATTTAGGAGTATTGTAAATTTGCTTCAGATACTAACGAGCTAACGCCATCTTGAATATTTACCAGTGGAGGATATGGCAATCTAGTCTACCACGAGATATTGTCTGTATATAATTAAACCATGAGGTCTGTAAAAGAACGATAAATCTAAAAAAAACAAAAACGCATTTGCCGTCTGGTACATTTGGAACATCGTCTGCAGAACCGTTAAGGATATTAAAATGTTAAATTACGATTGGTAAAAATTTTGGTCTTTGGTTTTCATTTTAACTTCTTATTAATTTAGATATCTAGTTTCTGATATTCAGATCAATCTAAATCAAAACAAATGTATATTTATTTGGAGGTATAATCTGTAAGAAAAATAAGTTTGAATTTAGACGTGTTTGATATTAATATAAATACATGCGTTTGTCGGGGTGGGGGATAAGAATCACTATTCCTGCTAGAAGGAAGGGGAAGAGCCAACACAAGAGCCAGTAATGAACACAGGCCAAGTCAAGACAAACAAAAAACAATTTTTTTTTAAAGATTCTGCGCTCACTTAGTGGATTTGCCTTTTACATAATAGCTCATAGATTGCAATACTAAATTTATCTATGATCGACATTTCTGTATGGATTCATCTTCATATAATGTTATTTTAATGTTGTGACTGAGTGCATATATTTACATGTATATAAGTTAAAATGATATGTACATGTATGACTTTTATCACAGTAAAACACGAATAAATAGAACTCTTTATATGAATTAAATAGGCAATAATTTCGTATACTCTCAGACGAAATTCCCCGACAGAATGGAGACTGGAACCCTGTTAGTACCACGACGAGCAAGTGGTGGCTTTTGATTCCCAAGAGCGACTGGCTACATACAAATACATCCGGTTTTTTATGACACTGATGAGTTCACCTTCCTGCTACGGCGACCACCTATGTTTTAACTTATGGTTAACAATTAAACATCTTTTCATACGCCCGAAGGGTTATATTTTGCTTTACCCTCAGCCGACTTACCGTCTGTCCGTCTTCCGTTCGTGGGTCTGTCCGCTCTCACTCAGGTGATGCTCCGGGTGAGGAAAAATTTGGGGTTTGGGTTAGTTTTATGGGGTTTCGGGGGTACAATTGGCACTTGTGGGCTGATTTTTTTGCTTGTGGGGTGCAAATTACGGGGGGCAAAAAGGGCCAAAGATCAAAGGAAAAATCCTACAAAGTCACTTCAGTGAGAACGTCCGTCCGTCCGTCCGTCCGCTGTCCGTCTGTAAAGCCAGACATTGTACTCCTCATACACGTTTCAAAAAGTACCTATATGTAGATGTTCCTAAAGGCTGAATTTTGTGTTCTTATGAATTTAAA
>CM037784.1:19029912-19060686 GCA_021229015.1 Solen grandis
ACCATGCGGAAGAATATTGTTGGTTTTTATGCAAAGGTGGCTCGTATATGATTTTGGACAGTTGCAGGTTTCGGTCATTTTATGGTGTTACAATAACCCATGTAGTAAACTTGAGGTCTGATACAAATCCGTTTAACATACATCAAGCTTTAACCTTCATATACCTCCAGGGGTTATTTGCTATACGATAAAATGATCGAAACCTGTATATCTTCTATCCGAAAATACTAACGAGCCACTGACTTTAGCATAAAAACTTCAAGTCATAAATAGAGACTGCGTTTGACGGTAGATAAGATATCGAGAACAAAAAAAAAAAAAAAAAAAAAAAAAAAAACACCATCTGTTTCAATGGACTGCTAACAATTAGGACATCGCCACTCTTTCTCTCCATATTTCTCTTGCATACAATTTATAAGTTTTATATCAATATGCAAAAGGAAGCAAATCTTAAACGGTTACATCAATCTTTCATTATTTATTCAAGTTTGGTACCTTGCAAAATCAAGTTATCCAGCAGATCTGCAGCTTGTCAAACACTCTCTCACTTGAGACACACACAAGTTCAGTGCCTTCAGCACTTTGATTACTTTATTCTAGCGGGTCAGTTGTTAGAGTGCTTTGTACATATTTCATTATAACGTCTATAAGCTGGAGAAAGTTACATGTTGTTGTTGTTGCTGTTGTTGATATTAATTAAGCAATAATTCAGCCTTCCTATACACACTACAAAAATAGACAACATCTGCACTTCTGCTTCTTTTAAAGGCGATCGCGGCATTTTCGTCATTTTTAAAAACATTCAGAAGTTCGGTATTCATTGTAACCCTTTTAGGATTTTCAGCATTTTACGATGAAATTTCACCAATAACAACTTTTATCAGTAAATCGATTATCCTTACATTGGTGAATCATCAAATGTAATGCAACAAAAATTAATTTACAGTAGGGGTTCCATCGCATCACATTTCTGCACCTTAACGACTCCTTAACAATGTCAATAAAGTCCATCAACGTCGACATTTTTTCAATCGGCGGCCATTTTGTTTGTTCATAAAATATTTTTTCATGACTTGACGTCATAAACGATGATAAACAAATGAGAAAATAAAATGATTACTTAAACCAGGGTGCTTGACACACTCTTGTCTATTTCAAGCCACTGTAATTGCGTCATTATGAAATTTACACGGTTACAAAATTCGAATCGGCAGAATGTATTCAATGAGAGGCGTTATAAATGTTAACCAGAGAGAGAAAGAAAGAGAGAATTTTGTATGCTGCATTATGGTTAAGATCTGCATTCTGCTAACATGGGATAAAATTCCGATTTACTCCTTAAAAATGTCAAGTAAATGACTCTTTTTTTATCTTTTCCACTCATAATTAAGATGTAAATGTTTTTGTACATCAAGATAATTGTTAAAATATACTGGGAATGATGTCGCTAAATGCACACACTTTCTCTCGCTCTCCCTCTTTCTTTCTATTTAACTTAACTGATCGACACATCTTTTTCTAATCTTTATTTATATTAAAACGAAATAACTATCAGTACAGTCTGTGAATTAACACAGACACTTGCAAATACACATTTATCACAATGCCAAAACAGAGAGAGAGAGAGAGAGAGAGAGAGAGAGAGTCTGTCTTATACAGTGGTGCTAACGTATCAGTTGTCAAAAAATACGATTGGAATACGATAGAAATACGGACGATATACGATATGCGATATACGATCTGCGATATGCGATGTGCGATAGCAGGTCTGATTTACCTTTACGATTCGATACGATGCGATGCGATGCGTTCTTTGTCTGATACCATACGATATACGATTTACGATCTGCGATATACGTTATGCGATATACGATACATGATAAGCACGGTATAAATGGCATTTTTTACAACTATATACAACTAGATTTTACAATAAGTTCAAAAATATGAAATATCAAATAAGCTTTTAACAATATTTATCACAAGCCGTGTTTCCATCTGAAATAAACAGCGGAAATAAACAAAACGGGAAACAGGAAATAGGGACAAACTAAACTGCGGTTCCTCTAGAAATGTCACGGACTCTGTTGTCTCCGTCAATAACAACCTATGCACGTGTAATGAAAAACTGATTTTTTTCCTAATGAGGACTCATAAAAAATGTATTAATTATGCTTTGTTATTATGTGTTTTGATATTAATCACATTAAAAAAAAAAAAAAACAAATGATACCAGTAATCATCTAATATCTAGTACGCTGTCATTTGTGCTAATTAAAACAATATCTTTGAGCATTTGTCAAACTTTGCATTTAACCCATCAAACATAAATGTATATATAATTTTTGTATGTATCAAATATCAAAAGAACGAGAGTGAGTGTGGGAGAATAGCACCGTATCTATTTTCTTATTAGAATATTCGTATATATTACAGGTAGGTAACTGTCATAGGTATAGATTTAATATAAATATGTTTTCATATACTTTAACCAGAAGCTCGGAAAATCCGCTATTGTTTTAAAAAGCCCTTAGCCCGAAGAATTTTTGTTGGAAATTGACCTTGGTAATTAAACAATTAAATACATGTACATTAACATGGGTCGAAAAGCTATCTTTGTCGAAAAGATGCCATGAATGAAGAGGCCGCCGTTTAACCGGGTATTCGTGAGAAATGTCATACGCCGCCATGCGTATACAGTTTAATATGATTTGTTTCGTTCATCGAGTACAAGAATAAAATAGTTGCCAAATCGGTTATATCTCATTTTGACTACACCCAGTTCATCTACTGTATAAAATTATTTCACACCTTTCCGGACATGTTTCCAGATTGTCTAACACATGCATTGCTACATGTAAAGGATATATAACTTATTGTCTCTTATTAAGTAGGGAAATATCATCATGTGTTGGGCTTTCAATATTTTGTAATGGTATCTATGGTTTTGACCAAGTATTATTGTAAAATTATTTAAATGTAAAGTATTTAATATTTCATTAAATATTTATGATATAACATTTATATTGTGTGCATATGTATCATCCCCGCACTAATTCACTGTGTCTTCCGCATAAATATGCATTCATCTCTCTCTCTCTCTCTCTCTCATCCTATATTTTGAGCTAATGGTCATTAATGTTATTATGTATGTGGTTTCGAGACACATTTTAATTTGCAGAGATTTTGATATGTAGACACAATGGGTTTCAATCGGAAGAACAAATTAAAACTTGAACCGCAAGCGGTATCTCGGTTTTCGCTTTTAACCTAATCAACTTGAACACTTTATTCAACTCAGCCACAATTTTCAATATGAAACAGAACGAAAAGGTTTTTGAAGACCTACTCTTATTTGCACATTTTTTTTTTTTGCAATGTTAGAACATTCAAACTCTTCTAGCGCAAATATTTTCCCATACCCTGTCCCTTGAAATCCATCACATTCTGTGGTGCAGTCAACAAGGAACAAAATGCTGAAAACCGCATTTCAATCAGACTTTAACATTTTGAGTTATAAGCAAAAGAGTGATTTTAATCAAAACGCCCTCTAGCGGCAAAATTAGAAACAAAATTGCAAAAACAGCAAATAGTTCAAACAAGTATATAAGTCGCACTAGTCAAACTTTTTATTCTTATGTATCACAACTTGAAGCATAAAAACTGATTAACAGTTATTCCAAAAAAGGATCAAACTTTGGACTGCCGTAAAATGAACAAATCAAGTCCGATCTTCAAAAACTAAACATCACTGGAAAGAACTCCTCAAGAACTAAAACCTTTGTTCATATACTCTCAATGAAATATTTTTAGATTTGGAGCACTTTGTGGCCGAATAAAAACACAATTATCGTAATATGACATTGACCTGTTCAATGTTTTTTTTTAATTTTTAATTGTTAGGCCCTTTCAAACTTAACAAAACATAACGTGTGAAAATTTCTTGACGAATAAACAAAAAATAAAGTCAGGAGCGACAAAAAACATGTTTTTGGAATTTTAATTTTCCTAAATTTAAGTGAAGTTTGACCGTTTCTAGTGGACAAACCACGCATTTCTTAAATTCTCCACCCCATGTATTTTGTGTGTGTACGTCTTTCAAATGGTATGCCGCAGACGGAATTCTTCTATCTGATCTCTAACAAAAACGGATAGGTTTTTCGTAGACCTATCCTCATTTGCACAGTTTTTTTTTTTTTGTTTTTTTTGTTTTTTTTTGCGAGGTTCGAAGATTCAACCTTCCGTAGCTCAAAAGCTTTCAGCCACACGGACCCTCGAATCCTATCAAATGTTATTAGGCTATCAACAGGGAACAGAATGCAAAAAACCGCATTCGAATCGGACTTCAACTTTTTGAGTTATAAGCAAAAGAATGATTTAAAAAAAAAAAGCGCCCCCTAGCGGCAAAATGAGAAAGAAAATTGATTAAAATTTTACTGTTAGGTACCTAGCAAAGCAGCAAATAGTTCAATCAAGTATACTAGTCGCACAAGTCAAACTTTTTATTCTTATGTATCAGAATTTGAAGCATAAAACCTGATTTACAATTATTCCAAAAAAGGATCACACTTTGGACTGCCGTATAATGACCAAATCAAGTCCGATCTTCAAAAACTAAACATCACTGGAAAGAGCTCTTGAAGAACTAAAACTTTTGTTCATATACTCTCAATGAAATATTTTTAGTTTTTGAGCTATTTGTGGCCGAATAAAAACACAATAATCGTAATATGACCTTGACCTTTTCAATTCTTTTTTATTTTTTGATTTGTGAGGCCCTTTCAAACATAACAATACATATCGTGTGAAAATTTCATGAAGAATGAACAGAAAATAAAGTCAGGAGCGACAAAAACATGTTTTTGAAATTTTAATTTTTCCTAAAATTTAGTGAAGTTTGGCCGTTTCTAGAGGACAAACCACGCATTTCCATAATTCGCCACCCCATATATTTTGTGCGTATATGTCTTGCAAATCGTATGCAGCATACAGAATTCTTCTATCTGATCTCTAACAAAAACGGATAGGTTTTTCGTAGACCTACCCTCATTTGCACAGTTTTTTTTTTTTTTTTTTTTTTTTTGCAAGTTTCGAACATTCAACCTTCCGTAGCTCAAAAGCTTACAGCCACACGGACCTCGAATCCTATCATATGTTATTAGGCTATCAACAGGGAACAGAATGCAAAAAACCGCATTCGAATCGGATTTCAACTTTTTGAGTTATAAGCAAAAGAATGATTTCAAGAAAAGCGCCCCCTAGCGGCAAAATGAGAAAGAAAATTGATTAAAATTTTACTGTTAGGTACCTAGCAAAGCAGCAAATAGTTCAATCAAGTATACTAGTCGCACAAGTCAAACTTTTTATTCTTATGTGCATAAAACCTGATTTACAATTATTCCAAAAAAGGATCAAACTTTGGACTGCCGTATAATAACCAAATCAAGTCCGATCTTCAAAAACTAAACATCACTGGAAAGAGCTCTTGAAGAACTAAAGCTTTTGTTCATATACTCTCAATGAAATATTTTTAGTTTTTAGCTATTTGTGGCCGAATAAAAACACAATAATCGTAATATGACCTTGACCTTTTCAATTCTTTTTTATTTTTTGAATTGTGAGGCCCTTTCAAATATAACAATACATATTGTGTGAAAATATCATGAAGAATGAACAGAAAATAAAGTCAGGAGCGACAAAAACATGTTTTTGAAATTTTAATTTTTCCTAAAATTTAGTGAAGTTTGGCCGTTTCTAGAGGACAAACCACGCATTTCCATAATTCGCCACCCCATATATTTTGTGCGTATATGTCTTGCAAATCGTATGCAGCAAACAGAATTCTTCTATCTGATCTCTAACAAAAGTGGGTAGGTTTTTCGTAGACCTACCCTCATTATTTAACTTTTTTCCAAGGTTCGAACATTCAACCTCTCCTAGAACAATTTTTTTCCCCCAGTACTCGATGATGAGATTTCCATCATATTTGATTGGGCTGTCAACAAGGAACATTATGTAAAAAACCGCATCTAAATCAGGTTTCAAATTTTTGAGTTATTAGCAAAACAGTGATTACATGCATTGCGCCCCCTAGTGGCTAAATCAGAAATAAATGTGAAAAGATTGACCAATTAGGCACATGTTCAGATAAAGATGACTGCATGCCCAAAATTTCATAGCTGTAGCTTTTCTCATCTGGCCGCTAGGCTGGACACAAAAATGGGTGGAATTGGAAAAATAATAAAAAACTAGAACCGCAAGCGGTATCTTGGTTTTCGCTTTTAACCTAATCAACTTGAACACTTTATTTCAACTCAGCCACAATTTTTAATATGAAACAGAACGCAAAGGTTTTTTGAAGACCTACTCTCATTTGCACAGTTTTTTTTTTTTTTTTTTTTTTTTTGGAATGTTAGAACATTCAAACTCCTCTAGCGCAAATATTTCCCCATACCCTATCATCTCATCACATCACATTCTGTGGTGCTGTCAACAAGGAACAAAATGCTGAAAACCGCATTTCAATTAGACTTTAACGTTTTGAGTTATAGGCAAAAGAGTGATTTTAAGCAAAGCGCCCTCTAGCGGCAAAATGAGAAAAAAATGATAAAAATTTTACAATTAGGTACCTAGAAATGCAGCAAATAGTTCAAACAAGTATATAAGTCGCACTAATCGAACATTCTTTTTCTTATATATCACAATTTTAAGCATAAAAACTGAATAACAATTATTCCAAAAAAGGATCAAACTTTGGATTGCCGTAAAATGAAAAGATCAAGTCCGATCTTCAAAAACTAAACATTATACGAAAGAACTATTTAGAACTAAAACTTTTATTCATAAACTTTCAATGAAATATTTTTAGATTTGGAGCACTTTGGGGCCGAATAAAAACACAATTATCGTAATATGACCTTGACCTTTTCAATGTTTTTTAACTTTTTAATTGTGAGGCCCTTTCAAACATAACAATACATAACTTGTGAAAATTTCATGAAGAATGAACAGAAAATAAAGTCAGGAGCGACAAAAAAACATGTTTTTGAAATTTTAATTTTTCCTAAAATTTAGAGAAGTTTGACCTTTTTCTTGAGGACAAACCATGCATTTCTTAAATTCGCCACCCATATATTTTGTGCGTATATGTCTTGCAAATCATTTGCAGCAAACAGAATTCTTCTATCTGATTTCTAACAAAAATGGATAGGTTTTTCGTAGACCTACCCTCATTTGCAGTTTTTTTACGAGATTCGAACTTTCAACCTTCCGTTACTAGCTCAAAAAGTTTCAGCCACTCATACCTAGAAACTATCATATTTTATTAGGCTATCAACAAGGAACATAACTCAATTAACCGCATTTGGATCAGGCTTCAACTTTTTGAGTTATAAGCAAAAGAATGATTTCAAGAAAAGCGCCCCCTAGCGGCAAAATGAGATAGAAAATTGATTAAAATTTTACTGTTAGGTACCTAGCAAAGCAGCAAATAGTTCAATCAAGTATACTAGTCGCACAAGTCAAACTTTTTATTCTTGTGTATCAGAATTTGAAGCATAAAACCTGATTTACAATTATTCCAAAAAAGGATCAAACTTTGGACTGCCGTATAATGACCAAATCAAGTCCGATCTTCAAAAACTAAACATCACTGGAAAGAGCTCTTTAAGATCTAAAACTTTTCGTTCATATACTCTCAATGAAATATTTTTAGTTTTGGAGCCATTTGTGGCCGAATAAAAACAGAATAATCGTAATATGACCTTGACCTTTCCAAATTTCTTTTAATTTTTTTATTGTGAGGCCCTTTCAAACATAACAATACATATTGTGTGAAAATATCATGAAGAATGAACAGAAAATAAAGTCAGGAGCGACAAAAACATGTTTTTGAAATTTTAATTTTTCCTAAAATTTAGTGAAGTTTGACCTTTTCTAGAGGACAAACCACGCATTTCCTAAATTCGCCACCCCATATATTTTGTGCGTATATGTCTTGCAAATCGTATGCAGCAAACAGAATTCTTCTATCTGATCTCTAACAAAAGTGGGATGGTTTTTCGTAGACCTACCCTCATTATTTCACTTTTTTCCAAGGTTCGAACATTCAATCTCTCATAGAACAATTTTTTTCCCGTACTCGATGATGAGATTTCCATCATATTTGATTGGGCTGTCAACAAGGAACATTATGTAAAAAACCGCATCTAAATCAGGTTTCAAATTTTTGAGTTATTAGCAAAACAGTGATTACATGCATTGCGCCCCCTAGTGGCTAAATCAGAAACAAAAGTGAAAAGTTTGACCATTTAGGCACATGTTCAGATAAAGATGACTCCATGCCCAAAATTTCATAGCTGTAGCTTTTTTCATCTGGCCGCTAGGCTGGACACAAAAATGGGTGGAATTGGAAAAATAATAAAAATAAAAAAAAAAAACAAATCAACAGAAGAAGAACAATAGGTTTTCGCCCTGCAGAGGCGAAAACCTAAAAAACCCCCAAAAAACAAATCAACAGAAGAAGAACAATAGGTTTTCGCCCAGCAGAGGCGAAAACCTAAAAAAAACAAAAACAAATCAACAGAAGAAGAACAATAGGTTTTCGCCCAGCAGAGGCGAAAACCTAAAAAAAAGTCCATTTAAAATCTGTGTATTTTACTCGCCGTTTTAACAATCAAAATATTTTAAAGAATACCCTATGATTCGCTCATTTGTGATATAAACATAAGTCCATAAGTGACACACATGTGTGCCCGCTTACTCCCTTACAAATGTATTTTTGATACATGTATCATCATTATCATCATCATCATCATCGTGTACATTTCAGATTTTTTTTTTCTCTCTTCGAAATATATTCTGTGCCTCATACCTAGATTGGAAACAGTTTTATTAGGTTTTCGCCTCTGCAGGGCGAAAACCTATTGTTCTTCTTCTGTTGATTTTTTTTATTAGGTTTTCGCCTCTGCAGGGCGAAAACCTATTGTTCTTCTTCTGTTGATTTGTTTTTTTTAGGTTTTCGCCTCTGCTGGGCGAAAACCTATTGTTCTTCTTCTGTTGATTTGTTTTTTTATTAGGTTTTCGCCTCTGCAGGCCGAAAACCTATTGTTTTTCTTCTGTTGATTTGTTTTTTTTTTGTTTTTTTGTTTATTATTTTTCCAATTCCACCCATTTTTGTGTCCAGCCTAGCAGCCAGATGAAAAAAGCTACAGCTATGAAATTTTGGGCATGGAGTCATCTTTATCTGAACATGTGCCTAAATGGTCAAACGTTTCACTTTTATTTCTGATTTAGCCAATAGGGGGCGCAATGCATGTAATCACTGTTTTGCTAATAACTCAAAAATTTGAAACCTGATTTAGATGCGGTTTTTTACATAATGTTCCTTGTTGACAGCCCAATCAAATATGATGGAAATCTCATCATCGAGTACTGGGGAAAAAAATTGTTCTAGGAGAGGTTGAATGTTCGAACCTTGGAAAAAAGTTAAATAATGAGGGTAGGTCTACGAAAAACCTACCCACTTTTGTTAGAGATCAGATAGAAGAATTCTGTTTGCTGCATACGATTTGCAAGACATATACGCACAAAATATATGGGGTGGCGAATTATGGAAATGCGTGGTTTGTCCTCTAGAAACGGCCAAACTTCACTAAATTTTAGGAAAAATTAAAATTTCAATAACATGTTTTTGTCGCTCCTGACTTTATTTTCTGTTCATTCTTCATGAAATTTTCACATGATATGTATTGTTATGTTTGAAAGGACGTCACAATAAAAAAAATAAAAAAAACATTGAAAAGGTCAAGGTCATATTACGATAATAGTGTTTTTATTCGGCCACAAATAGCTCCAAATCTAAAAATATTTCATTGAGAGTATATGAACAAAAGTTTTAGTTCTTAAAGAGCTCTTTCCAGTGATGTTTAGTTTTTGAAGATCGGACTTGATTTGGTCATTATACGGCAGTCCAAAGTTTGATCCTTTTTTGGAATAATTGTAAATCAGGTTTTATGCTTCAAATTCTGATACATAAGAATAAAAAGTTTGACTTGTGCGACTAGTATACTTGATTGAACTATTTGCCGCTTTGCTAGGTACCAAACAGTAAAATTTTAATCAAATTTCTTTCTCATTTTTCCGCTAGGGGGCGCTTCTCTTGAAATCATTCTTTTGCTTATAACTCAAAAAGTTGAAGCCCGATCCAAATGCGGTTAATTGAATTATGTTCCTTGTTGATAGCCTATTAAAATATGATAGTTTCTAGGCATGAGTGGCTGAAACTTTTTGAGCTAGTAACGGAAGGTTGAAAGTTCGAATCTCGTTAAAAACTGTGCAGATGAGGGTAGGTCTACGAAAAACCTATCCATTTTTGTTAGAAATCAGATAGAAGAATTCTGTTTGCTGCAAATGATTTGCAATACATATACGCACAAAATATATGGGGTGGCGAATTTAAGAAATACGTGGTTTGTCCTCTAGAAAAGGTCAAACTTCACTAAATTTTAGGAAAAATTAAAATTTCAAAAACATGTTTTTTTGTCGCCCCTGACTTTATTTTCTGTTCATTCTTCATGAAATTTTCACAAGTTATGTATTGTTATGTTTGAAAGGGCCTCACAATTAAAAAGTTAAAAAAACATTGAAAAGGTCAAGGTCATATTACGATAATTGTGTTTTTATTCGGCCCCAAAGTGCTCCAAATCTAAAAATATTTCATTGAGAGTATATGAACAAAAGTTTTAGTTCTTAAAGAGCTCTTTCCAGTGATGTTAAGTTTTTGAAGATCGGACTTGATTTGGTCATTATACGGCAGTCCAAAGTTTGATCCTTTTTTGGAATAATTGTAAATCAGGTTTTATGCTTCAAATTCTGATACATAAGAATAAAAAGTTTGACTTGTGCGACTAGTATACTTGATTGAACTATTTGCTGCTTTGCTAGGTACCAAACAGTAAAATTTTAATCAAATTTCTTTCTCATTTTGCCGCTAGGGGGCGCTTCTCTTGAAATCATTCTTTTGCTTATAACTCAAAAAGTTGAAGCCCGATCCAAATGCGGTTAATTGAATTATGTTCCGTGTTGATAGCCTATTAAAATATGATAGTTTCTAGGCAACTTTTTGAGCTAGTAACGGAAGGTTGAAAGTTCGAATCTCGTAAAAAACTGTGCAGATGAGGGTAGGTCTACGAAAAACCTATCCATTTTTGTTAGAAATCAGATAGAAGAATTCTGTTTGCTGCAAATGATTTGCAATACATATACGCACAAAATATATGGGGTGGCGAATTTAAGAAATACGTGGTTTGTCCTCTAGAAAAGGTCAAACTTCACTAAATTTTAGGAAAAATTAAAATTTCAAAAACATGTTTTTTTGTCGCCCCTGACTTTATTTTCTGTTCATTCTTCATGAAAGTTTCACAAGTTATGTATTGTTATGTTTGAAAGGGCCTCACAATTAAAAAGTTAAAAAAAACATTGAAAAGGTCAAGGTCATATTACGATAATTGTGTTTTTATTCGGCCCCAAAGTGCTCCAAATCTAAAAATATTTCATTGAGAGTATGTGAACAAAAGTTTTAGTTCTAAATAGTTCTTTCGTGTAATGTTTAGTTTTTGAAGATCGGACTTGATCTTTTCATTTTACGGCAGTCCAAAGTTTGATCCTTTTTTGGAATAATTGTTATTCAGTTTAAATTATGCTTAAAATTGTGATATATAAGAAAAAGAATGTTCGATTAGTGCGACTTATATACTTGTTTGAACTATTTGCTGCATTTCTAGGTACCTAATTGTAAAATTTTTATCATTTTTGTTTCTCATTTTGCCGCTAGAGGGCGCTTTGCTTAAAATCACTCTTTTGCCTATAACTCAAAACGTTAAAGTCTAATTGAAATGCGGTTTTCAGCATTTTGTTCCTTGTTGACAGCACCACAGAATGTGATGTGATGTGATGATAGGGTATGGGGAAATATTTGCGCTAGAGGAGTTTGAATGTTCTAACATTAAAAAAACAACAAAAAAAAACAAAAACAACAACTGTGCAAATGAGAGTAGGTCTTCAAAAAACCTTTGCGTTCTGTTTCATATTAACAATTGTGGCTGAGTTGAAATAAAGTGTTCAAGTTGATTAGGTTAAAAGCGAAAACCAAGATACCGCTTGCGGTTCTAGTTGTTATTATTTTTCCAATTCCACCCATTTTTGTGTCCAGCGTAGCGGCCAGATGAGAAAAGCTACAGCTATGAAATTTTGGGCATGGAGTCATCTTTATCTGAACATGTGCCTAATTGGTCAAACTTTTCACAGTTATTTCTGATTTAGCCACTAGGGGGCGCAATGCATGTAATCACTGTTTTGCTAATAACTCAAAAATTTGAAACCTGATTTAGATGCGGTTTTTTACATAATGTTCCTTGTTGACAGCCCAATCAAATATGATGGATATCTTGTCATCAAGTACGGGAAAAAAATTGTTCTAGGAGAGGTTGAATGTTCGAACCTTGGAAAAAAGTGGAAAAATGAGGGTAGGTCTACGAAAAACCTACCCACTTTTGTTAGAGATCAGATAGAAGAATTCTGTATGCTGCATACGATTTGCAAGAGATATACGCACAAAATATATGGGGTGGCGAATTAAGGAAATGCGTGGTTTGTCCTCTAGAAACGGTCAAACTTCACTAAATTTTAGGAAAAATTAAAATTTTAAAAACATGTTTTTGTCGCTCCTGACTTTATTTTCTCTTCATTCTTCATGAAAGTTTCACACGATATGTATTGTTATGTTTGAAAGGGCCTCACAAATCAAAAAATAAAAAAGAATTGAAAAGGTCAAGGTCATATTACGATTATTGTGTTTTTATTCGGCCACAAATAGCTCCAAAACTAAAAATATTTCATTGAGAGTATATGAACAAAAGTTTTAGTTCTAAAAGAGCTCTTTCCAGTGATGTTTAGTTTTTGAAGATCGGTCTTGTTTTAGTCATTATACGGCAGTCCAAAGTTTGATCCTTTTTTGGAATAATTGTAAATCAGGTTTTATGCTTCAAATTCTGATACATAAGAATAAAAAGTTTGACTTGTGCGACTAACGTTAGTATACTTGATTAAACTATTTGCTGCTTCGCTAGGTACCTAACAGTAAAATTTTAATCAATTTTCTTTCTCATTTTGCCGCTAGGGGGCACTTTTCTTGAAATCATTCTTTTGCTTATAACTCAAAAAGTTGAAGTCCGATTCGAATGCGTTTTTTGCATTCTGTTCCCTGTTGATAGTCTAATAGCATATGATAGGATTCGAGGGTCCGTGTGGCTGAAAGCTTTTGAGCTACGGAAGGTTGAATGTTCAAACCTCGCAAAAAGAAAACTGTGCAAATGAGGGTAGGTCTACGAAAAACCTATCCGTTTTTGTTAGAGATCAGATAGAAGAATTCCGTCTCCGGCATACCATTTAAAAGACGTATACACACAAAATATATTGGATGGCGAATGAAGGAAATGCGTGGTTTGTCCTCTAGAAACGGTCAAACTTCACTAAATTTTAGGAAAAATTAAAATTTCAAAAACATGTTTTTGTCGCTCCTGACTTTATTTTCTGTTCATTCTTCATGAAGTTTTCACACGATATGTATTGTTATGTTTGAAAGGGCCTCACAAATAAAAAAATAAAAAAGAATTGAAAAGGTCAATGTCATATTACGATTATTGTGTTTTTATTCGGCCACAAATAGCTCCAAAACTAAAAATATTTCATTGAGAGTATATGAACAAAAGTTTAAGTTCTTAAAGAGCTCTTTCCAGTGATGTTTAGTTTTTGAAGATCATACTTGATTTGGTCATTATACGGCAGTCCAATGTTTGATCCTTTTTTGGAATAATTGTAAATCAGGTTTTATGCTTCAAATTCTGATACATAAGAATAAAAAGTTTGACTAGTGCGACTTATATACTTGTTTGAACTATTTGCTGTTTTTGCAATTTTGTTTCTAATTTTGCCGCTAGAGGGCGTTTTGCTTAAAATCACTCTTTTGCTTATAACTCAAAATGTTAAAGTCTGATTGAAATGCGGTTTTCAGCATTTTGTTCCTTGTTGACTGCACCACAGAATGTGATGGATTTCAAGGGAGAGGGTATGGGAAAATATTTGCGCTAGAAGAGTTTGAATGTTCTAACATTGCAAAAAACAACAAAAAAAACTGTGCAAATGAGAGTAGGTCTTCAAAAACCTTTTCGTTCTGTTTCATATTGAAAATTGTGGCTGAGTTGAAATAAAGTGTTCAAGTTGATTAGGTTAAAAGCGAAAACCGAGATACCGCTTGCGGTTCTAGTTTTTTTTAGGTTTTCGACTCTGCAGGGCGAAAACCTATTGTTCTTCTTCTGTTGATTTGTTTTTGTTTTTTTATTATTTTTCCAATTCCACCCATTTTTGTGTCCAGCGTAGCGGCCAGATGAGAAAAGCTACAGCTATGAAATTTTGGGCATGGAGTCATCTTTATCTGATCATGTGCCTAATTAGTCAAACTTTTCAAATTTATTTCTGATTTAGCCACTAGGGGGCGCAATGCATGTAATCACTGTTTTGCTAATAACTCAAAAATTTGAAACCTGATTTAGATGCGTTTTTTTTCATAATGTTCCTTGTTGACAGCCCAATCAAATATGTTGGATATCTTATCATAGAGTACTGGGGAAAAAAATAGTTCTAGGAGAGGTTGAATGTTCGAACCTTGGAAAAAAGTGGAATAATGAGGGTAGGTCTACGAAAAACCTACCCACTTTTGTTAGACATCAGATAGAATTATTCTGTTTGCTGCATACGATTTGCAAGACATATACGCACAAAATATATGGGGTGGCGAATGTAGGAAATGCGTGGTTTGTCCTCTAGAAACGGTCAAACTTCACTAAATTTTAGGAAAAATTAAAATTTCAATAACATGTTTTTGTCGCTCCTGACTTTATTTTCTGTTCATTCTTCATGAAATTTTCACACGATATGTATTGTTATGTTTGAAAGGGCCTTACATTTCAAAAATTAAAAAAGAATTGAAAAGGTCAAGGTCATATTACGATTATTGTGTTTTTATTCGGCCACAAATAGCTCCAAAACTAAAAATATTTCATTGAGAGTATATGAACAAAAGTTTTAGTTCTTAAAGAGCTCTTTCCAGTGATGTTTAGTTTTTGAAGATCGGACTTGATTTGGTCATTATACGGCAGTCCAAAGTTTGATCCTTTTTTGGAATAATTGTAAATCAGGTTTTATGCTTCAAATTCTGATACATAAGAATAAAAAGTTTGACTTGTGCGACTAGTATACTTGATTGAACTATTTGCTGCTTTGCTAGGTACCTAACAGTAAAATTTTAATCAATTTTCATTCTCATTTTGCCGCTAGGGGGCGCTTTTCTTGAAATCATTCTTTTGCTTATAACTTAAAAAGTTTAAGTCCGATTCGAATGCGGTTTTTTGCAATCTGTTCCCTGTTGATAGCCTAATTACATACGATAGGATTCGAGGTCCGTGTGGCTTAAAGCTTTTGAGCTACGGAAGGTTGAATGTTCGAACCTCGCAAAAAAAAACAAAAAAAACAAAAAAAAAAAAACTGTGCAAATGAGGGTAGGTCTACGAAAAACCTATCCGTTTTTGTTAGAGATCAGATAGAAGAATTCCGTCTCCGGCATAACATTTGAAAGACGTATACAGACAAAATATATGGGATGGCGAATTAAGGAAATGCGTGGTTTGTCCTCTAGAAACGGTCAAACTTCACTTAATTTTAGGAAAAATTAAAATTTCAAAAACATTTTTTTGTCGCTCCTGACTTTATTTTCTGTTCATTCTTCATGAAATTTTCACACGATATGTATTGTTATGTTTGAAAGGGCCTCACAATTAAAAAAATAAAAAAGAAATTTGAAAAGGTCAAGGTCATATTACGATTATTGTGTTTTTATTCGGCCACAAATAGCTCCAAAACTAAAAATATTTCATTGAGAGTATATGAACAAAAGTTTTAGTTCTTAAAGAGCTCTTTCCAGTAATGTTTAGTTTTTGAAGATCGGACTTGATTTGGTCATTATACGGCAGTCCAATGTTTGATCCTTTTTTGGAATAATTGTAAATCAGGTTTTATGCTTCAAATTCTGATACATAAGAATAAAAAGTTTGACTAGTGCGACTTATATGCTTGTTTGAACTATTTGCTGTTTTTACAATTTTGTTTCTAATTTTGCCGCTAGAGGGCGTTTTGCTTAAAATCACTCTTTTGCTTATAACTCAAAATGTTTAAGTCTGATTGACATGCGGTTTTCAGCATTTTGTTCCTTGTTGACTGCACCACAGAATGTGATGAATTTCAAGGGACAGGGTATGGGAAAATATTTGCGCTAGAAGAGTTTGAATGTTCTAACATTGCAAAAAAAAAACCCCCAAAAACAACAAAAAAACTGTGCAAATGAGAGTAGGTGCAAATGAGAGTAGGTCTTCAAAAACCTTTTCGTTCTGTTTCATATTGAAAATTGTGGCTGAGTTGAAATAAAGTGTTCAAGTTGATTAGGTTAAAAGCGAAAACCGAGATACCGCTTGCGGTTCTAGTTTATTTTTATTATTTTTCCAATTCCACCCATTTTTGTGTCCAGCGTAGCGGCCAGATGAGAAAAGCTACAGCTATGAAATTTTGGGCATGGAGTCATCTTTATCTGAACAAATGCCTAAATGGTCAAACTTTTCACATTTGTTTCTGATTTAGCCACTAGGGGGCGCAATGCATGTAATCACTGTTTTGCTAATAACTCAAAAAGTTGAAACCTGATTTATATGCGGTTTTTTACATAATGTTCCTTGTTGACAGCCCAATCAAATATGATGGATATCATAAGAATAAAAAGTTTGACTTGTGCTTCTAGTATACTTGATTGAACTATTTGCTGCTTTGCTAGGTACCTAACAGTAAAATTTTAATCAATTTTCTTTCTTATTTGCCGCTAGGGGGCGCTTTTCTTGAAATCATTCTTTTGCTTATAACTCAAAAAGTTGAAGTCCGATTCAAATGCGGTTTTTTGCATTCTGTTCCCTGTTGATAGCCTAATAATATATGATAGGATTCGAGGGTCCGTGTGGCTGAAAGCTTTTGACCACGGAAGGTTGAATGTTCGAACCTTGCAAAAAAAAAAAAAAAAAAACTCTGCAAATGAGGGTAGGTCTACGAAAAACCTATCCGTTTTTGTTAGAGATCAGATAGAAGAATTCTGTTTGCTGCAAATGATTTGCAAGACATATACGCACAAAATATATGGGGTGGAGAATTTAATAAATGCATGGTTTGTCCTCTAGAAACGGTCAAACTTCACTAAATTTTAGGAAAAATTAAAATTTCGAAAACATGTTTTTTGTCGCTCCTGACTTTATTTTTAGTTCATTCTTCATGATATTTTCACAAGTTATGTATTGTTATGTTTGAAAGGGCCTCACAATTAAAAAGTTAAAATGAAATTTCAAAGGTCAAGGTCATATTACAATTATTGTGTTTATATTCGGCTCCAAATAGCTCCAAAACTAAAAAAAAATCATTGAAAGTATATGAACAAAAGTTTTAGTTCTTGAATAGCCCTTTCCAGTGATGTTAAGTTTTTGAAGATCGGACTTGATTTGGTCATTTTACGACAGTCCAAGTTTTGATCCTATTTAGAACAATTGTAAATCCGTTTTTATGCTTCAAATTGTGATATATAAGGACTAGAATGTTTGACTAGTGCGACTTGTATACTTGATTGAACCATTTGCTGCATTTCTAGGTACCTAATAGTAAAATTTTACCAATTTTGTTTCTCATTTTGCTGCTAGGGGGGCGCTTGGCTTGAAATCACCCTTTATTACTAAAATAATTAAAGTCTGATTTTTATGCAATTTTTTGCATTCTGTTCCTTGGTAACATCAATTTGAAACAACACAAAAAAAATTATGCGATATTTCATGAAAATGATAGTAATTCAATGCAACATTACTTCGTTATAATGTTAAGTGGCATATCGCATTGTCGCGTGTCATTTTATACTGTTGTGTGTCGTTTGCAATTGTTTATCGAGTACAATTATCGTATGTCACCATCATAAAGCAACACACACATATAATGTTGCAGTACCCGAAGTCTGTAAAAAAAGTTTTCAAGTTTGCGACTACATTACAGACAGGTAATACTTAAAAGTATTCTTCTTGGTAAAAAGTCTGCTTAAACATTGTGACAAAAATGTTTGAAAGATCACTGTACTCAACAGTATTCAAAAAGCCATTGAACGAAGAAATATGTTTTTCGAATCATACAACTCGTTAACTGAGGTAAATTGCTTTTGCGAAAACCGATGATATCGCGATAGCGATTCTATTTTTTTTTTTTTTTTTTTTTTTTTTTTATTATTTTTTCAATTCCACCCATTTTTTGTGTCCAGCCTAGCGGCCAGATGAAAAAAGCTACAGCTATGAAATTTTGGGCATGAAGTCATCTTTATCTGAACATGTGCCTAATTGGTCAAACTTTTCACATTTATTTCAGATTTAGCCACTAGGGGGCGCAATGCATGTAATCACTGTTTTGCTAATAACTCAAAAATTTGAAACCTGATTTATATGCGGTTTTTTACATAATGTTCCTTGTTGACAGCCCAATCAAATATGATGGCTATCTTATCATCGAGTACGGAAAAAAATTGTTCTAGGAGAGGTTGAATGTTCGAACCTTGGAAAAAAGTGGAAAAATGAGGGTAGGTCTACGAAAAACCTACCCACTTTTGTTAGAGATCAGATAGAATAATTCTGTTTGCTGCATACGATTTGCAAGACATATACGCACAAAATATATGGGGTGGCGAATTAAGGAAATGCGTGGTTTGTCCTCTAGAAACGGTCAAACTTCACTAAATTTTAGGAAAAATTAATCAATTTTCTTTCTCATTTTGCCGCTAGGGGGCGCTTTTCTTTAAATCATTCTTTTGCTTATAACTCAAAAAGTTGAAGTCCGATTCAAATGCGGTTTTTTGCATTCTGTTCCCTGTTGATAGCCTAATAATATATGATAGGATTCGAGGGTCCGTGTGGCTGAAAGCTTTTGACCACGGAAGGTTGAATGTTCGAACCTTGCCAAAAAAACAAAAACAAAAAAAAACTCTGCAAATGAGGGTAGGTCTACGAAAAACCTATCCGTTTTTGTTAGAGATCAGATAGAAGAATTCTGTTTGCTGCAAATGATTTGCAAGACATATACGCACAAAATATATGGGGTGGAGAATTTAATAAATGCATGGTTTGTCCTCTAGAAACGGTCAAACTTCACTAAATTTTAGGAAAAATTAAAATTTCGAAAACATGTTTTTTGTCGCTCCTGACTTTATTTTTAGTTCATTCTTCATGATAGTTTCACAAGTTATGTATTGTTATGTTTGAAAGGGCCTCACAATTAAAAAGTTAAAATGAAATTTCAAAGGTCAAGGTCATATTACAATTATTGTGTTTATATTCGGCTCCAAATAGCTCCAAAACTAAAAAAAAATCATTGAAAGTATATGAACAAAAGTTTTAGTTCTTGAATAGCCCTTTCCAGTGATGTTAAGTTTTTAAAGATCGGTCTTGATTTGGTCATTTTACGGCAGTCCAAGGTTTGATCCTATTTAGAACAATTGTAAATCAGTTTTTATGCTTCAAATTGTGATATATAAGGAATAGAATGTTTGACTAGTGCGACTTGTATACTTGATTGAACCATTTGCTGCATTTCTAGGTACCTAATAGTAAAATTTTACCAAATTTTGTTTCTCATTTTGCTGCTAGGGGGGCGCTTGGCTTGAAATCATTCTTTTGCTTATAACTCAAAAAGTTGAAGCCTGATCCAAATGTGGTTAATTGAATTATGTTCCTTGTTGATAGCCTAATTAAATATGATAGTTTCTAGGTATGAGTGGCTGAAACTTTTTGAGCTAGTAACGGAAGGTTGAAAGTTCGAATCTCGTAAAAAAACTGCAAATGAGGGTAGGTTTACGAAAAACCTATCCATTTTTGTTAGAAATCAGATAGAAGAATTCTGTTTGCTGCAAATGATTTGCAAGACATATACGCACAAAATATATGGGTTGGCTAATTTAAGAAATGCATGGTCAAACGGTCAAACTTCACTAAATTTTAGGAAAAATTAAAATTTCAAAAACATGTTTTTTTGTCGCCCCTGACTTTATTTTCTGTTCATTCTTCATGAAATTTTCACAAGTTATGTATTGTTATATTTGAAAGGGCCTCACATTTAAAAAGTTTAAAAAACATTGAAAAGGTCTAAATATTTCATTGAGAGTATATGAACAAAAGTTTTAGTTCTAAATAGTTCTTCCGTATAATGTTTAGTTTTTGAAGATCGGACTTGATCTTTTCATTTTACGGCAATCCAAAGTTTGATCCTTTTTTTTTTTGGAATAATTGTTATTCAGTTTTTATGCTTAGAATTGTGATATAAAAGAAAAAGAATGTTCGATTAGTGCGACTTATATACTTGTTTGAACTATTTGCTGAATTTCTAGGTACCTAATTGTAAAATTTTTATCAATTTTTTTTCTCATTTTGCCGCTAGAGGGCGCTTTGCTTAAAATCACTCTTTTGCCTATAACTCAAAACGTTAAAGTCAAATTGAAATGCGGTTTTCAGCATTTTGTTCCTTGTACCACAGAATGTGATGATTTCAAAGTATAGGGTATGGGGAAATATTTGCGCTAGAGGAGTTTGAATGTTCTAACATTAAAAAAAAAAAAAAAAAAAAAAAAAAAAAATGTGCAAATGAGAGTAGGTCTTTTAAAAACCTTTTCGTTCTGTTTCATATTGAAAATTGTGGCTGAGTTGAAATAAAGTGTTCAAGTTGATTAGGTTAAAAGCGAAAACCAAGATACCGCTTGCGGTTCTAGTTATTATTATTATTCTATGAATATTGGTGTGTTTAAAATAGAATTTCAAATTATTGCTAAAGATTGTAATCTTTTAGTACCGGAAATAACATTTACTCTGTGTACATATCAAAAGTCTTCTCCTCTGGGGGTGGTATACCGGCAGCGGCGAGACATAAAGGTGACATATCCGGTCAAAATAAACACCTGCTGTGCCTGCTGATAAGAACTTATGGCACGCCTCCGGTATTGCGAAACACACTTTTTTCACTTAATTATACATAAAAGATTAGGGATATGCAAGAAAATGTTCTAACCTATTATATCTCTATTTTATATAACTGTAATAATATGGAAATGAGATCTTTAGCGAACTGTAGTAATATGGAAACAAGATCATTTTCTTTTAACTATTATCATGTCAGTGAACTCTGTGTTATCACGGAATAAAATACATCAGTTATTTTATAACAAATCTTCCATTCCCATGTAGGTTTTATGTTTATTTTTCTATTGTTATGGCTTGCAATAATTCCTGGTTTATCATATTAAATATTAAGACATAGCAGTGAAGCATATCACGAAAATGTGGTCCCGTTTTATCATTGTTTTTTTTTTTCCATATGAAAGAGACAGTTGTTAGATACAATTAAGTTTGGGTGTGATACCCATGCTAATTTCGCAAAAAAAAAATCCTCTTCGAAATATATGTGTCCGAGGTATAGCACCGATATACTGTAAACATGTTCCTGTGTAGAACTAGTACTTAGAGCTCCGTGTTCTCAAAGCAATACCGATGCATCTTGTACACATCATATACGTATTAGGATTTACGCGATCATCGGAAAAAATGCTCCGGTTTGGATTTTCAGTCTCCACCTACCTAAATTTTGATTATCTCCTTACTGATGAAAAAGGGAGAAAAAAGAAACATAATTGGCTGTGTGAAGTATGTTGAATCTGAATGTCCAATGTCGTGAATGTCGCGTGCGACATTCAAAATCTTAATGTCCAATGTCGCGAATGTCATGCTGCGACATTCAAAATCTGAATGTCCAATGTCGCGAATGTCATGCTGCGACATTCAAAATCTGAATGTCCAATGTCGTGAATGTCGCGTGCGACATTCAAAATCTGAATGTCCAATGTCGTGAATAGTTAGAGTTGAATGTCGTATGTTGTATGTCGTATGTCGAGCCAACTTCACACAGCCAACATAATTTGCACTCAGTCATCCAATTTTTTTGGAAGTGTGTGTGCGCGCGCGCGTGTGCGTAATGAAAGAGAGATAGAGAAACCTAAATAAAATAGGAAATAATTAAATAAATAAGCTATATTCGTAAATTACAATTAACACAAAAAGCAGATGAACGGACTTGATTGTGTATTGAATTTGATAGTAAAAAATCAAAATAACTCCAGTTATTATAGCTATAAAAAGACTTTAAAACATCTCATAATCCCCCAACTTACAAATCTTTACACAGTCGTCTGCACGCGTATGATAATGATGGCGATTCAATTGTTTGGAAAGCGTCTCAATAAATGTTCATTTCTTCTTTAGCATAAAAAGAGTAAAACGCACCGTAATTACCGAAAAGGAGCTTAATTTCGGGAAATTTATTTAGAAACAAGCCAAAACACATAAACACATATTAGTTTGATTTTTTCACACATTGTTTTAATTTTGAGTAATGAACAACAAATTACAGGTAATTTATTTGGGTTATCAAATGAAAAAAACATAAGAAACCAAACTCCGGTGTGACCTCAAAATACGGTGAGTTACAGTTGTTTTTACTTTAATATTGAGTAGTTTAGGAAATATCGTACTCCAAAATATAAAGAAAAAATGTGTTACAGATATTTAGCTTTTTGAAAGAGAAAAGTGCGTATTTAACTGAAACAAAAACAAAATAAAACAGATTTTCTGCAATAAAGGTACTATTTCTTCGAAATAAATGGATGCCAGTCGAAATAAATGTTACCTGAATTCGACAAAAATCTATTCCTTATAAATTTCAATATATCTCAGTACAAAAACATAATGAAAAGAGCTTGAAATATCCATTTTATTGAGGTTATTAAAAAAGGCACTAAACAGGATGTAGAATAGACGGAACATCGGATGTAGATTCGTGCAAAGATGATGAGGTGTATGCACGTTCAATTATTCCGTGGAACTCCTACTGTTAGGGTTTTCTATGTATATATCTATAACTAAATACCCTTAGTAAAAACAAAAGCATTTGTTTTAATCTTTATTTTTCTAAAAAACATAAAACTTAATACCTCTGAGAACTATCTTTTAACTCGCCATTGCTGTTCTATATACAAAATGGCAAATCTCCCGACTACCAGCTGAGAGGCACGACTCTCACCCTGTGTGTATCTTTATTTCAAGCCTAGCTGCTCCCCTGGCAGATGAAATCTCTGACGTCAAATGACGTCATATTAAAATGAAAGTAATTGCATCCAAAGGTGACTTAGGAGCTTTACTTTATGTCATGAATTGATGATGTTTACTTGTGAAATGAATCTCAATAATTATTCAAATTGTGTCCATCAAGGCAGTGCACTATCACTAATCCTTTTTACAAGCAAAATAGATATACAAGGTGTTTCTCTGATCAAATACTTTTATAAAAAAATTTTTCACAGAATTTTCTTGCTGAATTTAAAAAGAACATAGAGCATTTGAAAATATCACAACGCCACATTATTCCAAGTTGTAGTAGAAATACAAATTTGAACAATATGTAGGACTAAATGCAAAGACACAAGGAATAACGGATTTTCAGAAATTAATATTGTTCATGTAACTGGCAGTGTATACGGTAATGATAATTTGGGTTTAAAATATGTCTGAAGTTCCAGATTATAATTTGTGCCTGCATTACCTAAAATAGTAAAAAATGCTCAAACAGTGAATATAAAGGAAAATTAATGGAACTGAGAAAAATAGAGGGAATTTGGTTAAATGATAATCAGTTGTATGAGTTTCTATTGTATTGTATCCTCTGACAAAATGGAACACAATATGCATGACACAGTTTGTATTGTTTACAGTTGTGTAATCTAGAGATCTGTATGCCATAGCATGATCATCTACGTACTGTGTGTTTGTAATGTTGTAATTTTGGTAATGTGTTGTGGCAGCACTCATAGCATTCATTACCTTGTAATTCGACCATCGGGTGAAGTAAACTTATTGGGATCCAAATTTAGTGCCAGTGGCTCAAATATATATAATATTTATTCTCTATTTTTTTTAAAATTAAACTGGTATGTATGTATGTATGTGTAGTCAGTCAAACTGTCACACATACATATTCACACATGGCATACAATAAAAATGAAATAAACATATAACTGGTCATGTATTTTAGGATCAGGTCCAATATTTTCCATTATTTACAATGTCACTACATTTGCACTAAACGAAAGTTTCTTAAAGTACAGTGAATATATAACTGATATATAATCATATATATTAGAAGCTGGTCCAACATTTTCCATTATTTACAATGTCACAACATTTGCACTAATGAAAGTTCTTATTATGTACAGTGAATATATAACTAGTATATTATCATATACATAAAAAGCTAGTCCAATATTTTCATTATTATTTACAATGTCACAACATTTGCACTAAATGAGAGGTTTTTATCATGTACATTGAATTTATGACTGATATATTTTCATATATATTAGAATCTGGTCCAATATTTTCCATTATTTACAATGTCACAACATTTGCACGAATGAGAGTTCTTACCATGTACAGTGAATATATAACTGGTATATTATCATATATATAAGTGTCCGGTCCAATATTTTCCTTTATTCATAATGTCACAATATTTGCACTTAAAGAGTGTTTCTTATCATGTACAGTGTTTCTTATCATGTACAGTGAATATATAGCTGGTATATTATCATATATTTGAAGCTGGTCCAATTTTTTCCATTATTTACAATGTCACAACATTTGCACTGAATAAGAGCTTCTTATTATTTACATTATTTACAGTGTCAAAAGAACCTATGATTCTTCATTGTCAATGCCTACATGAACGTTTACTTTAGGATCCTCCCAGTCTTTTGGCTAGCCAATTTCTGAAACGAGTTTTTGAAATTAACCTGTTCCATTGGAGGACCATTGATGGAAATTCTGACTAATGAATCCAAAGACCTGATACACAAAGAATTTCTGCGATAAGTTTTAACAATATTTTGTTTGTTGAAACCCGTTCAAAACTGGCTGTGGAGACAGGGGCAACAAGAAGCCTTTCCGCTGCCTCAGCAGCAGCTGGGTACGACAACAAGGTTGACCATGTCAGATGAACTGACCACTGACTTATTACCACTTGCATGACTTGTGTGAGCGAAATCCAAAAATCAAGGTAATCTGTAACAATGTCTTCATCACTTGCCTTTGATGCCTGATCAATATGTTACTTAGTCCATTGAGATATTGTCCAAAAGCCTATCATTCAAACTTTTGACCTTACTAGTTACAGATTGGTTACAAGCATTGACTACCTCTAGCCTCTGCTTTTCACTGTCCCTAATAGTATGCCTTTTGAAAGTCCAATGTCCCTAAAGCATCTGAGTCCAACTGTGTCTCAGAAGGTGTAACCTCCAAAAACATTGAAAGATTTTGACCATTTTTGTCATCTCTGAGAATTTCCAACCGTGAAAGAGAGAAGAGAGATGACCATAGAAAAGTCAAGATTAAATTTTTGAAACATCTTTGACAGAATGACCAGTGGTTTTAAAACATCACACAAAACGATTCATTATTTATATTGTAATTCATTCCAATAATAGAATAATAATTTCTTACAAACACATTATTTTGCAAACTGGAGCAGATTCACCAGCATTGTTTGCAACAGGAAATGTGCCAAACATGATTTAAATTGCCATTCAGTATGTTGTTGTTTTACACAATTATGGTACATTACAAATGTTGGCATATCTGTGACTCAATTGGTTTATTTATTACATTCCCATGTGTTATTTAAGTCCTGACAAACTGATAAGTAACATCAGCGAAGGGCGTTACAACTACGCTATTTCAGGCACCCCTATTACATAGTTTTCAATTTGGTAGTAGGTATAAACTAACATTTTTCACAAATATGATAGGGTGAAAACTGTTTTCCAGCAAACAGTTATTCTAGAATGACAACACACTTTGTTGTTACCATTTGTCTAATGTTACATACAAACTTTTTGTACATAACTCCTCTGTAGGACATTCATATGACTTATGATTTAAAATGGTTGAAGTCATAGCAGTCACATTGCTACCTATTACCAGACCATCTCTGTCTCTGTTGTACAAAATCATCATCAGTTTTAAATGAATTTCAAATACATATTACCAGAAATAGTAATTTTTAGTTCGTTGGTTTCGAAGAAAAAGTCAAGCTATTATGATCCCTGGGTCATCGTTGTTGTCGACGTGCAAAAACGTTAATGAAATCAGTCAAGCATTGGCTTCCACACGTGGTGCTCTTGTTGCAGGGTTACAATGCTTGTAACATAGATAGTTAAAAAGAAATAAAAAAAATGATTTTTTGGATTAAAAATTCATTGCATTTTACTAAATGGTATATATTGCTGTCATACAGGAATTTATCATATGACATTGTGCTCAAACAGCTGTTTCCAGTGTCGTACACCCATCACATACATTCTTATATTTAACATATTACATGTAACTTTTAGGCCGTATTACATTACTCAGCGTCACGCGCGTGTATTTTATATGTATGCATAGTGTGTTGAGAACCCAAACAGCTGGATTATATGTTTTTGATTCATTTTTCATATGATGTTGAAAATGTATGAGAAATACATACGTTAAATTGTTATTTTTCAGTTATTATTTGAAACTATTTTCTTGGTGTTAAATTACAAAGGTAATTTGTGCACAGTCCGTTCCTTCCTTTGTTTGTTTGTTAGTTGTTATAATCGCGTTTTACTGTCACTATAGGTCATATGATAAAATTATTCTGACATGAATTGTCATTTCATATCAAATTTTACTAAACGATTTCATGAAAATGTTATTAAGCTCGCTAGAGCAAAACTAATACATTTCATTGGCAATTAAATAACTACATATATTCTACTTTTCTTTATTAAACCACTAAGAACATTATCTTCGATTAAGTCATGAGAGAATGGTACAGACAATATCATCTAAGCTAAAGCTTCATTAAATGTTAAAATAAAAATTCAGAAATTGAGAAAATTTTTTTTTAAAATGTCACTGTTATTCAGAGGTTCATTTCACTAAAATGCAGTGTTTGGAGTTCAGTCCCAAGAAATTGTTCACAGGTTAGCAACAATACACATGTAGGTAACTGCTTAAACAAGTTTGACCATTTTTTATGTGGATCAAAATAGTTATGTTTCATACATTTGTAATAACAGATAAAATAAAAATTTACTTTTGTAGAATTAAGTAACATGATTGCTTATTTTGAAGTCAAACTCTTATGTACAAATAATTCTTTGCTGTCTGTGTTTTCTTTATTTCAGTTCATAAACAAAAACAGAACTCTTTCTGTCCTTGGTAACCAGAAGTCTATTATTTCTTGGATCAAAGCAGAGTTTGTTTTCTGTATTCCACTAGACTCTTCCAGTAGCACCCCAAGCTGCCTCCCATCCTCTGACAGTTGTATGATATTGTCTGAGTAATACCCACATGCAAACACACTGCCCTGGTCATTACCGCACACACCACATACAGATTGCAGCTGACTGTCTCTGAATGTAAATAGATGTGTTCCAATCCTGTTCACACAGCCAGGCCTTTGCAACGGTCTGCAACATAAATTCTCTGTCCATTTGAGCTAAGTACAATATGGTATGTCTTACTAAATACACTATCTTGGCCTGATGCACTGTTTCAAAGGTTTCTTAGTAGCTTGCCGGCTATGTTGTACACATTTACTTGATCACCATAGTCTGACACAAACAGTTCCCCCTGGTTGAAAGCTAGACCTGCACAGACGTGTTGAAGTGTCACAGACCTGGTCAGGGTCATTTGGGATCCCAAGGAGACAAACTGGATGGAAAAAATGAATGGAAGGCTAACAACAGCTTCCTTGTCTCTAGTCAGACAGACAGCATACGGTTTTCCTGGAACTTGACACTGGTCAGTGATCCTACTGCAGGAGCTGTCAAGCTGGACAATTTTCTTGTGGGTATAGTCTGTCACAAAGAAGGAGCCATCTGGAACCTGACAGGAACCTGTAATGTTACACATAGTCCCATTCTGACACACTTGCACAGACTTCTGTCCCTTGATTTTATAGGGAGAGGGTTGTGTGTGCTGGTCAGGAACTGTCCTGAGCTGGTCAATAACTGACCCTAGTGATGTGAACGTCTTCAGACTCTTTTGAATGTCTCTGTTAAAGACAAATTCCAGTTGGAAAGTTTCCCTCCAGGTTGTAAAGTCATCATGGTGCTTTTTTGATTCAGCCAATTTAACTTGTGATTTCTTCAAGGACACAAATACCTGAGAATCATTTTTTGTTGTCCTGCTATATCAAGCTGAGTGATACTTTCTTCCAACTCTGTTTGCACATTTTTATTTTTTCCATCTCCTGCAACTTTTCTTCTATTAAATGATACTTTTCTTCAATGTCTTTTTTAGATTTATTCACAAGTCCATCAATGACTGCCTTCAGCATTTGACCATGGTTTTCTAGAGATTCAAGGATGGCAATTTTCTTGTTACTTAGTTTTCTTAGTTTGGCCTTTCCAGACATCTTTCCCGAGAGTTTTTAGGGAAGTGTCAAGATCTGCTTTAATTGTTGCAAGTTGTGTTGAACTCAGAAGTGTTTGCGCCTCTGATGGTATATACACTACAGTGCATGTCTTGGAATATAAAACTGACAATTTAATTGATTTCCAATACAACATGATACTTCCTGATAGGTAAAATCAGGGATTCTCTATTCCTGTATGGAGAATCCCTGGCAAAAAGGAGATATAATATTAAGTTTTAATGAATACCTGCCACCGTAGTGGGTATTTTTGGTATATTCCCAGTCCTGTTTCCAAGAAACAGACTGGGAATAATGATGAATACTTTTTGGTGTCTTATCCTTGTTATATTTTATCTGACCATTTTGTTCCCACCCCCAACAGTACTCCGATTACAGCAGTTTTCCGTTATTGGTAGCGAGAGTTTGTGGGTTCGATTGGATGCACAATATCAGTCTTATCAAAATGGTACTCATATCTCTCTCCTTGGTACTCAGCAGATAAGGAAAGTTCCAGGACTTGTTGGCCCGTTGTCAGGGTGTGATTGGTTTTTGTATCATGCCATTGCCTATGGTGTGATATCACATTGTGAGAGAATTAAATCTGCTTTAAGCAGGCATAGTCTCAAAAGGACTAAAATACCGCTCAGGTGGAAGATAAAGTCAACAACAAACATATTTGGCTCAGACAAAATAAACTTTTTATTTCCTGACTGATCAAGTGATGAAATTTGACTTCGGAATCTCCCATCATATTACAAATACTGTGGACCACACCCAAAACTAAGTAAGGCCTTCATTCTTTTGAAGACCCCCCTCCAAAAAAAAAAAAGAAAAAAAAATAACAAAAAAAAACAAAAAAAAAACAATGCCAGTGCAATTATATACTCATACAAAATAAATACCAGTTAAGGATGAACATTTTTCTTAGGAAAAGTGCCTGCTCTAGAAATAATTTACATTCCATTTTATTCAACATGAACATGACTCAGAAATTGAGCATTATGTACCATCTTTTATCTTTTAAGTTCATCATAATTATTATGTCCCCCTTCGAAGAAGAGGGGGCATATTGTTTTACAAATGTTGTTCGGATGGTCGGTCGGTCCGTCGGTAGACCACTTTGTTTCCGATCAATAACTGGAGAACGCTTGGACCCACATACCTCAATCTTCATAGGGTGATTGGTCATGACAATTAGATGATCCCTATTGAAATTGGGGTCACTTGGTCAAAGGTTAAGGTCACATTGACCTCAATGGGAGATTAGGGAACATAGGGGGGCATATGTGTCGTTCCGACAATTCTTGTTTTCATTGTTATGAATTTCAATTTCTAGATTCATAAGTATTCTTGAGGAATTGGAGTATGTTTGGCTATGCAGCCGATAACTATCTTTGTTTGTTGTATCAGATTTAGTGAATGATTTACCTTTTGAACCTGAAGGTAATATTTAAAAACCTTTATATGTGTGTAAGGTTACACAAAGTAACTTAGACTCACCTATGTTGCATGGAGACACAGGTGTTACAGGCTACTGCATCATGTTCCCTGCAGTACACCTGTATAATCTCATTTCTATGGTGACCACACCGGTCTGTAGGGAGGAAGAATGGAGCCTTGTTCCCAAACTCGTCGGGCCCCAATTGATCATGGTTCGTGAATATTTCATCATGGAAGGATAGACACTTGTTACAGTAATATTTATTACACGTCTTACAAAATGTCTCCGCTCTCGTACTTCTTTGTTTGGCTGTGCAAGGAGTACAAACAAAATCCAGGATTTCTTTTGAGTGTTTTTCTTCAGTATTCCCACCTGTAGCCATTTTGTAACTAATAATATATAAAAAAATACTGTGGGTGGCTGTGACACTTTACACTTTAAACACTTTACTTTGCTGCACTGTAAATAATGTAAAGATAATACCTGCTTTGATCACTGATACAAAACAAAAAAAATCAATGATGGAGTCATTCATAAAATTGATTTGAAATTTATTACATACACATGTCTCACAAAAGTTTTCCAACTTCTTTGTTTGGCTGTACAAGCAAAATCCAGGATTTCAT
>CM037784.1:19060786-19110786 GCA_021229015.1 Solen grandis
CGCACACTCAAACACGCACATACATTCACAGATATTGTTTACCTCTTAAATGTCTCGATTGTCGGCCCTCGTGTTTACAAGTGATGAAACAGGAAGTAAATTAGAAATCAGGGGAGGTAACTCTGATCGTACTATTTTATAAACAAAGGACCGAAAGCATAATGGGTGTCCCTCTCATTTCGTCACATTATCATAAAAACATTCTAACAAAAACTTGTTCTCAGCTGAATATTAAACAATAATTTAGCATAAAAAGGGCAGAGCACACTAATATTTTTAAAAATCAAAAGCCAATTTGACCAGTCCCAGTGGCTAAGTGGCAAGAGCATCCGCTCCCTATAACAGTATGGCTATACTGACCACAGTTCCCTCCCTTTAGCACTATATAAAGGGCATACCTGATAAGCCCAGCCAGTCTTCTCACTTCACCCAGGATTAAGACTTAGCACCATTCACTGTACATGTATTGTATTTACGTGATTGTTAGTTTGTTGAATAAATAGTTAGAATACAGTCCTCTTTGTCATTCTATAAACACAATAATATTACACTCCCCACTTGGGTTGCGGTATCCGAAGTCGATAACAAAAGAACAAGTATGATCTCCTGTTCTTGGAATATAGGAGAGTTCACCCATATCACTATTTCTCAGAAAATCATCCCCAATCATTCCATTTATCTACCCAATGATTAACATGTGACCCAATATGATATCGCACAGCCAAAAGGAGGTTATCTATCACCTAAGGGTGAAGCCCAACTAGGATACCCCATCAGAAGAAGGGTCAATATCCAGTAGTAATACACAGACGTGAAAAGGACATGAATTGACTATTTGAGTTTACCGTCGCTTCGGCAGTATTTCAGTCATATAGCGACGCCCGTAAAAAAGGACAAACCGCTGATGGGTAAACAAATAAAAAGCTGTAACATATGCAAATTATGAATACACAAAATGTATATCTACCAATCTATCTTATAGAGATAAACATAAACAATTTAATCAAATTTCTTTCTTAGCTGTCCAAATTTCTTATGGTTTCTTTCTCAACTGTGTCACTTATTTTTTACGTATACTGTATATGTAACTGATATAAAATCAATTCATTCTAGACGCATGAGAATGTTCCATCACACTTTTGATATTTCTATATGTAGAACTTTCTCTGATCTTAAATGCTTTTACACAGACTTTAATGTTAACAAAAAGTGATTTGTTAGCTGTCTGTCAATAAAGTTATCTGTACAATGATTTATAACATATTGAGGCAAATATTTTACGTACGTATATCTGCGTACATTTGACATTTCAATGTGAAATGAAATTCCATAAGTAGCTTTGTTTTAAAGTACTTGTTGTAAATGAATTGTGATGGAAATAAATAGCTGGATATAGGAAATGTCATGTGTGTACACTTTCAAAGAGGGGAAACCATTACATAAATAACGTCTGATTAAGTACCTTTGAACAGCTTACAAAATCATGATAATGATATATATAAACTAGAACTCCGCGAGTCGGATGTGTCGCCTGACGATGACCTATCTGTTGACAGTAAAGATGCCAATTTGTCACTTTCTTTTAAAGATGGGGTATTAATGCGCAATGATGTTGCCATCAAACAGAGAAAGGCTTATAAAGATCAAATAAAAAATGTAAGGACTATTATAACTTAAACATATCTAACAAGTATAATGAAATATGATTACTTTTTGGTTGTTTAAACCTTTTCCCGATAGGAACACCAATAAATATGTCGTATGCAAACAGCATAAAACCAAATCAGTCTTGTAATTCACAGGCTGATCAGTTATAGTTAGGCTTGTATCACATAAACTATCGACGTCAGGTGACACATAATATTTGTGAACCTTTTACGAGAGGCTTGTTTCATATAAACTATCCACGTCAGGTGACACATAATATTTGTGAAGCTCTTACAAGTTCCTTTAACTAGGCATCTCATTCTAACTTGAAATACACTAATAAAATCAATCAAAGGGGAATAACTCCAAAAATTCACAAAGCAGACTTATGATTCTTGTGCACTGCACTCCATATCACTGCAAAAAACATACATATCAAGTCTCAAGTCATTTAAACTTATGGTAAAAAAGATATGCTCCGGAAAAAAACTTCATAAAGAAAAATAACTCAAAAGCGCACAAGGTAGAGTTATGGTTCTTGCGCACTGCACTCTGCGTCATTTCAAGGAACATACATATAAAGTCTCAGGTCATTTAAACTTAAGGTGAAAAAGATATGCTCCAGACAAGAAATCCTCAAAGAAAATCTATCAAAGGGGAATAACTCAAAAAGTGCACAAGGTAGAGTTATGGTTCTTGCGCACTGCACTCCGGGTCATTGCAAGAAACATACATATCAAGTGTCAAGTCTTTCAAACTGATGGTGACAAAGTAATGCTCCGGACAAGCAGATGGGGACGCCGCCGCCGACGCCACCGCCGCCGAAAAAGTCAGGCGACACAAAAAGTACATATATTTCAACCCACTGTATAATCATTCATATATACACATTAAAAGATATGAGCAATAAAGAACATCTCACCAAACAACTAGGTTACATGACTTGAAAAAAGTAAAGACTTTGCAAGAGGCGTTAAAAATATAAATGCAGTTTGTTGCATTTTGGGAATTATTAAACAAGCAAAGCTGAAACAATTCTCTCAATCCTTCAAAATATTCACCACCATGTGACATACGAAGTCCTTTATTTCCATTTTCATAGACATTTTCATAATCTTTTTGTGCACTTTTCAGACATTGAAAAACAAACAAACCGAGATTTTTGCGCGTTTGATATTTCCTTCCGGCAATGTGTTTTAAAGCCTTGCAAGAAAAAGGCACAAGGAGCAAGGTCTGGTGAATAAGGAGGTTAGGAAGCTCGAGAACTTTTTCCTTTTTCAGAGAATCGCGTACAATGACCGCATTGTTTAAAGAAGCATTGACAAACAATAGCCAGGCACCACAGAGACAAGTTGCTGCTCGACGTTTTATGAATTGTATAAAATTAGGATCAGCCTATGATGACTCGACATATCACACCTGATTACCAAGGCTTTTAATTAAAGACTACATAAAAGTATATTTAGATTCATCTTCTCACAACCTTACCAAATATCACGCATGGCTTTATTATATATATTTATAAAACTGTATATTTCACGAACGTATTTTGTCTGCTTGGGATTAAGATCTTATCGAGAATATTTCAGTCATTTACAGACTCGTGTCTACATGAGTCAGCTATAGTACTTCATGATTTTGATATTAAGCCGCAAAAATAATATTACACCTAGTCACGTGATTCTGACACTGAGCGCTAACTCTAGGGATAAAACCAGTCTCATTTTAAAAGACTTCAGTTTTGACATGGCTAAGGATCAAGTTCACTTGATCACTTTAACTAATAAATTTACTAAAATGACAATATTGTCATTTAATCCTCTGACAAAGTACGTAAAAAGAAATTTTGTTTATGAATGTGCGGAAAGATCTCTGCCCGTTTTTAATTTAGTAATAGCGTGCTATGCAGTCTATGTAATATATTTTGATAGAGTTATAACCTGTTGATCTTGTACTGCGGATGCCTGGAGATGATGTTATTCTCACTGCTGGACAGGTAGTCTTATTATTAAGTAGTTGTGGTACACACTTGTGTATGTTTATAATCTCACCTGAGTTTATATCTAATTCACCATCACTATATGTCAGTATGATATAATGGTATAAAGTACATTTGAACAACAACAGAAACATTACAGTCTATAAAATTCTCTGATAACAATATATACTAAGATTTCACTGACAATTTGTATGTTGAAAATAGAGATCTTGACGAATACGAGATAACAACCGAGAAATTTTAAAAAGGAAAGGCGTGTATTGCTGTTTTTCCAAACTTTATATAAACATATTAATATGTAATCCAATCAATGAGCCGCTCGGTGCGACATGCTGTTTTGGTACTGGTTGTCACGGCTCTGGAGATATCCCGTAGAAGATATTGCCAAAACAAAAATAGAACGATATCACAAATTGTGGTCTAATCAAAATGTGTATACACGTTAGGACTACCTCAACGTAACTCATTATGTATAATTGCTGTCTGGAAAACAATAGAGTTAACCAACACACCCCAACTTAAAAGTGGACCCTTTTGTTTCCATCCAAAGGATGTGTAGTGTGGTAAAGACTGTAAACATAAAGTAAACAACACTATAGAAAACGTTTAAAAATACTAATCTGACATGACATGCTGTAGTGACAATGACATAATGACTTGAATTAGCATCATTTTTGTGGTATCAATCACATCCGCTGTGTGTTACCATATCCTAATAATTTAAGTAGGTCAAATGATAGTACTTATCTAATATGTTATTCATTTATGCATGTACATCATTATACTTACATGGCCAGAACATCCATATATGCGAAACATAGCAAAAATATATATGTATACCAAGCCTCTATATTGAATATACAGCAACAAACTGACCATGTGTCTTAAACAATTAACCCTGCATAGTAAATACTAAACCAAGGACTGGGGGACGTTTTGACCGTATTCCGCAAGGACATAATTCCTGGTTATGATTAGAGTAGATAAACAAATTACAAGACGATTATGATAATGCATAACTTTTTGACCTGAATATTCAGATTTCTTGGAAATTTCTACCGGGATTGACCGGAGATTACGGAGTAACCAGTATTGAGGGGCGATACGAAACTGCAGAAACATCCTGTATCTTATGACTGAGCAACATGGCGTCGAAAGGTGGCAGTGAAGAAGGATGTGATTTTTTAAATTATAAAACTGCAAAATATATAACAATTAAGAATCGGTATGTTGGATGCCTCAACAGATGGATTCAACTTTCCGTCGCTTTATACATTTTCGGGTAAACAATATTATATCATTGGAGACTTGGAAAACTGGGTGAAGTTTGTATTTGGCATTGTTGTAATACATACAGGGACTCGAAGTTGTATGGGGCGAATCATTTCGTTTCGAAAAAAGCGTTTATAACGAAATTCAACAATGGAAATGGACCAGGTGTGTTTTAAATGAATAAATTCAGAAAATCTTAAACGTAAATGAGGTAGTTTTTCTCTTGTAACGATAATATCGTTAATTTATTGTTCCATTCGAGCTTGACAACAGCCGAGGAAGCCTATCTCCGGATTCTTTAGAAGTAAATATAAAGGTAAGATTTCATTTGTCAAAAAAAAAAAAAGTAAATGAAACTGACATTTCCCGGGAAAACTTTATTAAGTTACGGAGGTCCAGAATAGCGTAAACAACGCGATCGAAAATGGGCGCAATGTAATAATTGTCGGTCAAGAAGGTACAGGGAAGTCATACCTGCTTACACAGCATTTGATTTAAATATATTGACCAATGAGCGTTTACATTTTATTCATTAGATAAAAAACCGGAAGTAGCCGGTCCCGGCTGTTGTCAAGCTCGATCAACTGTAAGTCGTTTATAATAGTAAAAACAATACGGGAAACGACACGATTCTATATTTCTATTTCTTTCAAGTGCATATGAACCATTTTATTGATCGTTATTTGCCGAAAATGCGTTATTCATAAAATAGCCGAAAATACATGTAGTGTCCTCCCTTCCTATTTCTAATGCTACAATTAAGTACAAAATGATTCGCCCCATGCAAAGTCGAGCCCCTGTGGTAATACAGACCAGGTGTAACTGCCCTGCAGTTGAGCTTTTGTGCCACGCGTATGGAACAGAATTCGGGCAAAAATACATTTTGCCTTTTGACATGTTTATTGCTTCATTTGTCTAAGTGACTAGCATCATCTTGACTAGTACAATACGGCGAAATAGTCGTCTGCGTTATTTGTTTTTAGCTCACCTGAGCACAAAGTGCTCAAGGTGAGCTTTTGTGATCGCCCTTCGTCCGGCGTCCGTCGTCGTGCGTCGTGCGTCGTCAGTCGTCCGTCGTCCGTCGTCAATAATTTGCTTTAAACGACATCTCCTCTGAAACCGCTGGACAGAATTTAATGAAACTTGGCAGGAATGTTCCTTGGGTGAGGCTCTACAAAAGTTACTAAAATAAAGTTGATCCATGTAGAACTCTGGTTGCCATGGCTACAAAAAGAAAAATAATTTGAAAACTTAAAAAATCATCTTCTTCAAAACTACTGGCCAGATTTCAAAATAATTTGGTACAGATGTTCCCTGGGTCAACTTCTACCAAAGTTGCTAAATTTATTCCGATCCGTAAAAAAACATGGCCGCCAGGGGTGGGGCTTATTTGCCTTATATGTATATAGAGAAACCTTTAAACAACATCTCCTCTGAAACCACTGGACAGAATTTGATTAAACTTGGCAGGGATGATCCTTGGGTCAACCTTCACAAAAGTTGCTAAAATAAACTTGATCCATGTAGAACTCTGGTTGCCATGGCAACAAAAAGAAAAAAAAATGAAAACTTAAAAAATCATCTTCTTCAAAACTACTGGCCAGATTTTAAAATAAATTGGTACAGATGTTCCTTGGGTCAACCTCTACCAAAGTTGCTAAAATTATTCCGATCCGTAAAAAAACATGGCCGCCAGGGGCAGGGCTTATTTGCCTTATATGTATATAGAGAAACCTTTAAACAACATCTCCTCTGAAACCACTGGACAGAATTTGATTAAACTTGGCAGGGATGATCCTTGGGTCAATCTTCACAAAAGTTGCTAAAATAAACTTGATCCATGTAGAACTCTGGTTGCCATGGCAACAAAAAGAAAAAACAAGAGGCCAATGAGGCCCTAAATCGCTCACTTGAGATAAAAAGGTTGACCCAAGGAACATCTGTACCAATTTATTTTAAAATCTGGCCAGTAGTTTTGAAGAAGATGATTTTTTAAAGTTTTCATTTTTTTTCTTTTTGTTGCCATGGCAACCAGAGTTCTATATGGATCAAGTTTATTTTAGGGACTTTTGTGAAGGTTTTCCCAATATACATATAAGGCAAATAAGCCCCGCCCCTGGCAGCCATGTTTTTTTACGGATCGGAAAAATTTAAGCAACTTTGGTAGAGGTTGACCCAAGGAACATCTGTACCAATTTATTTTAAAATCTGGCCAGTAGTTTTGAAGAAGATGATTTTTAAAGTTTTCATATTTTATTTTTATTTTTGTTGCCATGGCAACCAGAGTTCTACATGGATCAAGTTTATTTTAGCAACTTTTGTGAAGGTTGACCCAAGGATCATCCCTGCCAAGTTTAATCAAATTCTGTCCAGTGGTTTCAGAGGAGATGTTGTTTAAAGGTTTCTCTATATACATATAAGGCAAATAAGCCCCAGCCCTGGCGGCCATGTTTTTTTACGGATCGGAATAATTTTAGCAACTTTGGTAGAGGTTGACCCAAGGAACATCTGTACCAATTTATTTTAAAATCTGGCCAGTAGTTTTGAAGAAGATGATTTTTAAAGTTTTCATATTTTTTTCTTTTTGTTGCCATGGCAACCAGAGTTCTACATGGATCAAGTTTATTTAGCAACTTTTGTGAAGGTTGACCCAAGGATCATCCCTGCCATGTTTAATCAAATTCTGTCCAGTGGTTTCAGAGGAGATGTTGTTTAAAGGTTTCTCTATATACATATAAGGCAAATAAGCCCTGCCCCTGGCGGCCATGTTTTTTTACGGATCGGAATAATTTTAGCAACTTTGGTAGAGGTTGACCCAAGGAACATCTGTACCAATTTATTTTAAAATCTGGCCAGTAGTTTTGAAGAAGATGATTTTTTAAGTTTTCATTTTTTTTCTTTTTGTTGCCATGGCAACCAGAGTTCTACATGGATCAAGTTTATTTTAGCAACTTTTGTGAAGGTTGACCCAAGGATCATCCCTGCCAAGTTTAATTAAATTTTGTCCAGTGGTTTCAGAGGAGATGTTGTTTAAAGGTTTCTCTATATACATATAAGGCAAATAAGCCCGACCCCTGGCGGCCATGTTTTTTTACGGATCGGAATAATTTTAGCAACTTTGGTAGAAGTTGACCCAGGGAACATCTGTACCAAATTATTTTGAAATCTGGCCAGTAGTTTTGAAGAAGATGATTTTTAAAGTTTTCAAATTATTTTTCTTTTTGTAGCCATGGCAACCAGAGTTCTACATGGATCAACTTTATTTTAGCAACTTTTGTAGAGCCTCACCCAAGGAACATTCCTGCCAAGTTTCATTAAATTCTGTCCAGCGGTTTCAGAGGAGATGTCGTTTAAAGCAAATTGTTGACGACGCACGACGCACGACACACGACGACGGACGACGGACGAAGGGCGATCACAAAAGCTCACCTTGAGCACGTTGTGCTCAGGTGAGCTAAAAATGAAAACTTTAAAAATCATCTTCTTCAAAACTACTGGCCAGATTTTAAAATAAATTGGTACAGATGTTCCTTGGGTCAACCTCTACCAAAGTTGCTAAAATTATTCCGATCCGTAAAAAACATGGCCGCCAGGGGCGGGGCTTATTTGCCTTATATGTATATAGGGAAAACTTTAAACAACATCTCCTCTGAAACCACTAGGCAGAATTTGATTAAACTTGGCAGGAATGATCCTTGGGTCAACCTTCACAAAAGTTGCTAAAATAAACTTGATCCATGTAGAACTCTGGTTGCCATGGCAACAAAAAGAAAAAAATATGAAAACTTTAAAAATCATCTTCTTTAAAACTACTGGCCAGATTTTAAAATAAATTGGTACAGATGTTCCTTGGGTAAACCTATTTATCTCAGGTGAGCGATTTAGCGCCATCATGGGCCTCTTGTTTACATTAAACATTCATTATTCATTCACATCATAATTAACTACTGAAAATGCATCTGCTTTTATTTCCATTTCATCACCGTATAGCACTGTGTATAGCTGGACAGTCCAGTTTGTGCATTCGTATTAAAATGGAATTTATTTCGTCGGTTTCACGAATCGATGAATGACACATGTAGCTAAGCAAAATAACATATGTACGCAAGCAGAATGACAAATGTCAAAATGTGCACCTAGCATTATGACGCTGGAGGGCGCTATGCCGGTTTGACTTGGAGCGAGTTCAGTTTACTTACTAGAGTTAACTAGAGTTACCAGAGTTGCAATAAAACGCGCGGGGGTTTTACTCTACGAACTCTGTAGGGTTACGCGAGTTCAACCCAGCGAGGTAGGTGGGTAGACTAGAAAGCAATATGGCGGACGGAAAGCATCTAGGCAAATTTATAGAAAGTTATAAATATCTATGATATCCTGTCTTTAAATAAGCCTGTAAGCAGGCAGCTGCTTTATTCAAGTCCAAGCTCGAAACAAGTCATAAATAAAAGATCTATTGTTTAAATCATATGTCTTTTTACAAATAACGTCACAAGGGGTAAACCTTATGCGTTCAGTTTATTGCTAACTAGAGTATATTTATTACGTCATCAATACGTGTTCACTCGAGTAGTGTTTGTTGGGTTTAACGTCCCACCGACAGTATGTCAGTCATTTGGAGACGATGTCTACTTGAGACAGATATAGTGCTGTCACATTGCAGTATCACGCCGTGGACATGTGGCATGATACCACACCCAGTCACATTATCCTGACACCGGGCCAGCCAGTCCTGCAACTACCCTTATATGGTGAGCGCCAAGCAAGGGAGCTTTAACAGTACTATTTTTTGCGACTTTGATATGTTGCGACCAGGGATCGAATTCACGACCTCCCGCATCCGAGGCGGACACTCTATAACTCGGGTAGAATTATAGTTGGTCACCTGAACTCGCTGTCAGTAGTTCGGAGTAGTATACACAGAAATTTCGTCCTCCACAAAAAAAGGTGGCGTACCTTTAATAAGTCAGTTTATACTACTGTTCGGGAAGAATCGGCAAAATGAAGTACGAAACTGTGGCTGTTTTCCAAATTCGAAAAAGAAAGTTATTTCTTTTAAACAAATTTAAAACTGAAAGTAGATCCACTGCTTAAAGACATAATTGCATTGTACATAATACTTTCCATTGCTTTTCTAAGTGCAGGCCAAACATTTCAGATATTAATATGAGCTCAGGCTTACAAAGATGAATATTTAAAAATAATGAACGTCACGCAAAATTTTATATACAAGCACATCTCTTCGATCTACATACTGTTCGTAGTTTCGTAATTAAGACCCAGATTCACCGGGTGGTTTAGGGGGCTCAAGCACCCCCCCCCCCCCCCACAGCTGGCCTGATAATACAATTTTCTGATGACTGAAATTGCCTTGATTGAGTAAATGGAATTCCAATCGTGAGTCCCTTAATGAAATAAAGTTAGCCAATTACTTGCTGAGAGAGCATCCACTGTCACTTATCTACGCTGTCATTATGGCAACGGCATTATGTCTGCTTTAATCTGAATCAGGCCTTTAGTATTGCTGAACATACATTTTATTTTCATTTTTTTTTAAATTTTGTTAAATAATAAGTTTTAATACATATAACAAAAACGTCCCCAAGCTGGATTAGAACTCGCAACCTAGCTTTGCAGCCAGTGCCATAAAATTCGTGTTAATGTCACTATAAATCATGTAGAAAAATATTTTCACGATCTATATATTGAATTAGCGGGCTGTGAGTTCAAGCCCCGGCGGCTACCTACCATGGTTTTGTATGCGAGATATTTTACGGAGGATATGAGTCTAGTACTGGTCTTTCCTAAGAGCAATAATAGGTTAACTGCCCGCCCACTGCAACAACCTCCAAACGTTGTCATCCGAACCCCCCCCCCCCCCCCTAAAGAAAAGTCAAACTGTCATACATTTATTATATTTCAACTCCTGTTATGATAATATTACTTTCCCTGAGTTCCGAGTATTCAGTTTCCTCCCCTGAGTAAAAACGAAACGCAGGATTTTGATTCTACTTCTCTTTGATTATTCTGTCTTAAATGAAGCAGTTTAGACAATTAAATGTAAAACAAATGTCACATTGACATGCAGCTAAACAAAACTTTAAATATAACAGCATCAAATTATAACACATGAAAGCCAAATTATTAACTGATGCAAGATACACAAGAGCATTAATAAGTAGACAGCATTGATAAACGCACTTAACATAATAAAACATACCACTTGTCAGTATGGCAAAGGCAGAATTTCACGTGTAAACATGGAATTGTAAGACGGCGAGATGCAATTTTTGTCCTAATTCTGTTCCATACACGCGCTTACATGCTATTCCCGACTTGCAAAGTTCAGCAACACGGATTAGGTCTCTACTAAAATGGAAGGTACCGGTCCTGCTATAATGGTAACATAGGTAAACAACAGGCCTGCCACAACTTTTCTGAGTCTAACTGGTACCGTGACAGATCAGATGGTCTGCATAGTAGGGTCCCACTTTAAAAGAGAAATGTTGGAGGAGAAAAGTGATATGGATCAAACATAGAAAGCCAGCTTTAATGCAGCGCGTCTTTTGCCATCTAACTTACTAAGTTAAGCAATCTTTCGTTTGGATGGATGGCTGCAACAGTTTTGTTTGTACTCTTGAATGTGTCAATATGGAATGATTATTACAACTGTGCACCCACTCAACAATGCAGACAATACGAAGGTTTTTTTTTTTCTGAGACGGAGACATTCAATAGCTTATTTGTATATGAAAGTGAGTAGTATACATAATGGAGGTTTTGGACCACTTTTGCACTGAATGTCCTTTACATTGCATTTTAACTATAGCGCAAATTTTGCCGGAGCTACCGCGGATTCGACAACCTTTTTTGTAGTACAGACTAGCCAGGTAGGTACAACCAACCAGATAGGTACACTAGCTAGGTAGGTACAACCAACCAGATAGGGACCAGGTAGGTACAACCAGCCAGCCATGGGTACAGCACCGAGGATGGCACCAGAGGGGGTGTCTTTTGGTTGTCGAAATTTGTTTTCCTATTACTAGAGTGTATTTTTCGTCGGAGCAACCGCGAATTGGGGCAACCTTTTTTCGCCACATTTTTTCTATTCCATGTAGAATGGGTCTCGCGGTATTGTGTTTTCCGAGGGAGTCTCTTTTTGTGGAGTAGGTTTTCGTGGAATTTCTTGCTGGGGTGTGCATTGCTTCCAGGTTGCCACAACTACTTTCCAGACGAGAAACGCAGCGATGGAAATGTAGGCCCACTTCTGGGCTGTTTCCACTATCTTCGTATCCATATGCTCCTCTATCTCTTGCTTCTTGTCTTCGGCAGCCAGCTCCTCTATCTCGAGAAAGGAGTCTTCGTCGTCGTCTGAGTGCTCCAACAGGGCCAGCACCTCTACCAACCTGGTCGTAGTTTGCTCCGCGCGCTCCTCTAGTCGTCCCAACCTCTCGTATAGGTTTTCTATAGAGGTCATTAGAGGTACCGAATGGCCGGTCTCCTCCTCGCCCAACCGCTCTTCGACAGAGGTACCTCTAGGTGCCAAGGGGCCGGGATCCGCCTCGACCAACCATTCGTCGATAGAGGAACCGTGCGGCACGACTGCAGTTTTCGGATCGGGCACATTTTGCGTGGTAGGAACTGCCAAATCGTCCAGCTAAATCTTGTAGAGCCTCGAGGACCCGATACCATAGCGCTTTTTCGCCTCGTGTGCCGACAGCCGGCCTCGGAGGGAGCGAATTTCTTGGATCTGCTCCTGGGACAAATCTCGACTAGGTGGCATGGCTATATACAATTTTCCCTTGCCTCCAATTGTACTGCAAGAAAGTGTGGAATATTTGCAAACTTTTGCAAACGTCTGTTGTAGAGGTTGCAAACAATGACAAACGACTGGTTGGAGGCGTAGATATTCAACTTACATATATAGATTGTTTCCCTCACAGGAGAAAGCATAATTATAATCAATAAAAAATAAAAATGGCATAAAAAATATGTTCTCTAGTTTTGGTATTCCTTCTTTGTCTATATAGTAAAATTGCGTTATTGTGAAATACGCCTTTAAGCTTTGAGTAGTTTATGACAGAAGGAAGAAGATCGGCTAACCTAATCATAAACACTGCCAAAAGGTTTACACTAACTTTCAACGGGAAATCTTGTTTTAGCCATGAGGCAGTATTGAATATACATCTTAGATTTTACCATGAAATGTCCTTATCCTTATGTTTTTTCATTAAGTTATTCCTTAACTTTAGAATTTTCTTTAGTTTTAGTCTAAGTGAAATCTTACGAAAAATAATTTTAAATATAAGAAAAAAAAAAACAAAAACAGTTCTCATAGGTTTGTGCAAAAAGCGTGAAACGCAGATGAATATGAAAGAATTTAAGCTAATTTCTAAATAGTCATTTGAAAATTCTAACATTTCATGTATCAGTTCCATGAAAAATTATATGATGATTATTTTCATATCAATTTAAAAAAAATCGAGTGGTGTATCCAGAAAAGTTTTATGAAAATGATATATACACACTCTTTGGCCATCTTTTATTTACTAATATTATGGCACTTTTTGGATGAATTGACATAATAGTGACTTTTTCCTCTGTTGTTGCGGATCGCATTAACGGTTAATTACAGCTCTAAACCTGAACAGCGGTATTTTTCAAAGTCGCTTTAAGTTTTATTTCACACATATAAGTTATAAATACTAGTGATTTTTCTTAAACGGCTTTTTTTAATTATAGACAAAATTTTAAGTTAAGAAAGTATCAATATTAGCTATCTAAGATTTATTTTAGAGTTAAGATGTTTATGGAATACCGCCCTTCACTTAATTCTATAATAAGGTTTCAATCATGCTTGAGCAATTTACAAAGAACGTTCACAAAAAATAAGCGTATGCTGTCGAAGAGGATAACTGTTTTAAAGATAAAGATTTTAAAGATTGAGTTTAGTTTTAAATGTAAGAGAATTTTTATTTGTTGAAGTTACATCTAGTTAGGGTAGTTAATAAACATTAACGGAAAGAGCATTGTATATGCAACCTAAGTTCCTTGTATGTATTTTATGTATGTCCTTTTCATATGTACTTAACAGTTGGAACAGAGTCATTAATTAATTAATTAAATAATTAATGACATTTATTTAAAAATTGAACAGAATCTAAAATCATTAGATATTCTTTAAACGTACCATTATTATAACATGGTCTCTACTTTATCATTCATTTATCAGGTTTCTGATAATCTACAAGAAGGGTTACCAGGAGTTTGACTATGTGAAAGGGGCAGTAACAGTCAGGATGAGGGGTGTAGCCATCATAGAGAACCTTACTGGTCCAAGTACTTCCAGGATTTTGGATGTGGCAGACTACGTAGTGCCACCTCAGGTCAGAGCATCACTTCTGTGTATATATTAAACTAATGTAGTATCTTGAAATAATGTAAGAACACTGAGATCTTATCAATTGAAGAAAAATGACAAGGCTAGGAATTGAATTTTGTGTTTGGTATTTGAAACAAATTAAACTTATATTTATAGTATGCTCTCTCATATAATTTAATTGAGCAAAAATTAATTGTAGAAAAAGTAATTACAATCCTAGAAACTTAGAAAATCGATAAAAAGTCACACGTAAAGGAATTTCGAGATTCAAATTACTGTTGACAAATATTAAGTCAACCCAAAGCTATACCCTTCGTCCCAGTACTGATTAAAAACATCAAATATGTGATGTGTTGCTAGTTTATACACACAGGCTGATGCTGCCTTACCCAATCAAGTTCCAACTTCAGTGCCCCGAATTGATTGTCACGCCTTGTATTCCACAAACAAATATTGATGCATCATTATTATTTGTTCAAATTCAAACAATGGTAATTTGCAAAGTGTTTTTGGTCTAATGTTACGTTTAACAGTTGCATATTTCACTTGACTGGTGTATATTGTTGGAATGTGAGTTTTTGGCGCGCCGACGATTCGGCCGACGTCCAGATATGCATAGAAGCCACAAAAATGCAGTGCTATAGTGTTTACCAATGTATGATTCTGATACTTTCCTAGAAAAATATATCATCTGATGGTCACTTAAACAACAATCAATCACACCACTCTGAGAAATGTCCTGATGATCTCGTCAGACAGCCAGGAGGGCTTGTGGGCTCAATACTCGGCTTCAACATACCAAAACCATTTGGTCCTGCTATATCTTTCTTGCTCAGTGCTCAGTATTAGGGTGGCAGTTCCAGGACTTGTTATCCCTGGGACGGGATAATGTAATTGGGTTTAATATCATTCTATTTGTCTATGGCATGATATCGGAGTTAGGTAACACGGTAATGAAAAATGACTGAAATTCTGTTGGTAGGACATTAAACCTCAAAAGGCATATATTGATACAACACAGACAAAAGTCAAATGCTATTTTTGTATTTTTGTCAAAAAGGGTCTGCACTATACGTTTTTGCTCTTTCAGGAGAACAATGCTTTTTTCGTGATTACAAATCTTCGCGTGACAAAAGGACAGGTTCAGGGTGTTTGTGAAGAGGTAAGCAATGTGAACAATGCTTTCATATTCAAGATCAAGCCGACAATATATGTGGACCTAAGATCTAAGTTACTTTTGATTATTAAGAAACATATTCACAAAACATCTAATTTAACCCTCATCATGTTATACTTTTGCTTAGGATTGTCTTTTCTTCATTTTAGACTGTACCATTTGTTGTTTATGTGGATGCTTGATGAAATAGCTGAATAACGAACAGTGAGTCAAAAGTGTTCACAGCATTGCAAGGCTTAAGTAAAGAATAAGACACATTTATATTTTTCTAATAGAGTGTTTTTGCTTTATTATTTTAGTCTTTATATAGAAAGACCAATGCTGGTATGTGTTTCATGATCTGATTTTGTTTTTGGTTTGGTTTGACAATTTATTATTCAAAAATACAGATTCCTTTTTCAAAATTAAAATCCAATATGGATAAAGTTATAATATTATGGCATGACATTTTTTTCATTTTACAGACTCTTTGCTAAAACACACACACAAAAAAAAACAACAACAACAAAAAAAAAAAAAACAGATACAATGTTTTTATTCTCTCTACCTTTATTTTGAACCAGTCAAGATTCTAACAATTGCAATCCTCCATTTTAGATAGGAATATATGCCAGAAATAAGATTTCTTAAACAATAGTGGTGTGATGAACTTTGGATTGTTTCACATCGTTTTTAACAACAATCAATTCAATTAAGCGTAATAGGACCATCTTGAATCTTTAGTTTTAAATATTAACATGCACTATTTCGCTAGGTTGTATATAATTCATATTTGTTGGTATTAAAAATATCATCAAAACGTATGTAATGCCTATGTTGCATCGTTCTTTTTAAATGCAAAACTAAGGCACTTTTTTTGTTTGTAAAGAAAGACTTTAATACAAGAAACTGTTTTAGCTTTGGAACCTTGGATATGTAAATCAGACACTTTATCACGTTGCCACACATGTTCTAGCTCCTTGATAATTTTTTAGACCAATACTAAATACATACCCTCTTTTCATAAATCTGTCTTTAGATTTTTTAAGTATTTTCAAATAATGAGACTTTCTGATGTTTCCACTTCACCTGTGTGTTATTTAATGCAACCAAGTAAAATCCTACTTCCGCGATCAAGAATCAAACTTAGGAAATTCGGTATTCAAATCGGACACTCTGCCACGTTTCCAAAACTACAAGGTCCATGACGAGGAATTACAATGACTCTCATACAACATGTATTACAATGTTCTGCTTGTATTACAGGAATTGAATTATAAAGGAGCCAACTGTACTGATGACCCCAGTGTTTGTGTGGAAGGAGAGCCACTCTTAAGTGGAGATGGTACGTGCAGTCCAGTTCATTAATTGATTCATATCTAAGGTCAGTAGCACATTGTAGAACACGTGACTACAGATGCGTGCTAAATATATCAAACGTAAGCCATTATAATATAGATCTTTCCCATATTTGTTATGAACAGTTACGTTTTACCTTTACCCATTTTCCACCCAAAGGGTAAACTTTATTACAAACAATCCACAATGCCATTTTAATGTAAACCAGGTCAACCGATGATCACATTATTTCCCAGTGTTCCTGTTTGATAATCTTATATTTCCGTTCACATTGGAAAGGTCAATTTATGCATTACTGATAATACATTGGGGGTCTATAAATAAATCTTATTTGCTGTAATTTATAACTCAACAACAACACGGGTCTACTTTGAATAGGAGTAATTTTTTATTGATCTGTGGTTGAAATTGAAAATTCTTATGTATCAGTTCTCGGATATAATGATTACAAATCACCAACATGCTCCGAGATTTTGTAAACATGGTTCATCCTATATAATACTAGATTCAGAATTTGTTTCTGTTTCACCAGAGTGCTGAATTCTTAGAAATCTTCCCAAACAATAATAACAGCAGCAACAACAACACACAAACAAAAACTTGAGGGTTCCAATTTCAATCCCTGGAGGAACTAAAAACAATTAACAAGACAGGTTTACTTGGCAAACACATGGCATGGATGTAGAAGCACGGTCTTCTTGCCAGACTGATTTGGCCTTCTTACCCGGTATGAAGTTTCAACAACCTCGGTTGAAGAACTTGAGCACACAGTCAGCAAGCATCCGCCACGTTGGCTGGGTGGTCAGCCAGCCAAGCAGTGGACCAAGCAGAAGGAAGACTTAGGCATAAAGACATTGTGGGCATCACATGCAAGGGAAGACAAGGAATAGGCTCGACATCCAGCAGTCAGTGGAAAAAAAGGACCACAGCAGCAGAGAACAATGATTCAACAGGAAATCAGAAGTGCTGAAGAAGAGGCAAGGAAAGTTAGAGCTGTACAGCTTGGAAGCCAAGGAGCATGGACCAAATGGACTATTCCGGAAAGACAATTGTCGTGAACAGACATCTGGTGCTGCGAACCACTCCGGTTGCAGTTCTTATTTTGGTCAGTTTATTATCTTTTGCCTAGCCCAGCTAACATCTGTCTGTGGAATAAAGTTGAGAACCCTGTCTGCCCACTTTGCGGGAAAAGAGGAACACTAGAGATCATCCTCTCATCCTGCAACACAGCCTTGACACAGGGAAGGTTTAGATGGCGCCATGACCAGGTGCTTAGGGAACTAGCAAACACCCTTGACCTAGAAAGGAAGAAGAAGCATCCAAAGTTAAAGGCAGGCCCACGGCTCATACAGTTCTTGAAGGAATGCGCAAAGACCTGCACAGTCACAAAAAGAGCAAGAATGGAATCCTGCATCAGGCAAATGACTGGGCGATGGCAGTTGACCTTGACAGTAACTTACGTTTCCAGCAGTCGTTCAGACGTCTTTCAGACCTGACATTTTGCTGCACTCACCTGCAACAAAACGCCTCATCATGATAGAGCTACCTGTACATGGGAGACATGCTACACTGCCAACGAGCTCAAATTACTCTGACCTACAACAGATGTGCAGAGCTAAGGGTTGGCAGACATGGCTGTATCCTGTGGAATTGGATGCAGAGGCTTCCCTGGAAGTTCAGTGTGGTCCATGTTTAGCTCCCTGGATATTGTAGGGAATGAAAGGAGAACTGCTCAGAGAAAGCTCGGAAAAGCAGCGGAGAAGGCGTCAAGGTGGCTCTGGTGTAAGCGTGAACTACTGTTCCACCGAATGAAACAATTGCTGATGACCTCTTGTGGATGTGCAGCCTTATGGCTGTATTCTCTCTCTTTATATCTGTTACATTACCAAAACCCATCTCTGAGTTCAATTGTTGTATTTGCGTATGACAAGGATTTTAAATACTTTAGTCACGCGTTTGATTTTAAGTTGGAGAGATGTAACAAGTGCAAAAGGTCACACGGGGTCTACTTTGAAAAGGAGTAAATTTTTATTGACATGTGTTTGAAATTGGTAATTCTAAAGTAAAAGGTCTTCGGATATAATGTTAATAAATCCCCAACATGCCCCGAGATTTGTAAAAACAGGGGTCACTCAATATAATCCTAGATTCAGAATTGGTTTCTGTTTTGCAAAAAAAATGAAAAGTTAGAAATTTTCACAAACAACAACAACAAATTAACTTGAGGGTTTTAATTTCAATCACCTTATATCCGCTACTTGTATTATATATTATATATTAACATGTCCGATTAAAATGGGTTTTCACTTCCGTTTGTACATGTGCAAATTGGTGTTGCAGCCGAATGTAAAGCTGTGATTGAAAATTTGATTTAATTTTCAGTGTGATGGTTTTGGGGTATCAAATATGTGTTTGGTGTTTGTTTTAAATAGTTTCACGTGTAATTGATAGTTTTATTAGTCAGTAGATGTTTGTATTTAAATGATGTTCATACATGTACGTCATAACCTACTTATCGCCTCACTTGCTTGTCGGTCTCGGCAGTGGACATTATGTCTACTGTATCGAGCTTGCAACAATAAATGGTTGTTTGTTACATGATGTGTGGGATAAGTTATGCGTAATGTTTATCTTATTAAATATATAACCGTAAAATTGAACGTTTGGTGTAGTTAATGCAGTAAACTAGTGAAATGTGAACTGTCAAACTATGAAGTGCTGCTGTTGTGATACAGATAATAATCTATAAATAACCTCATTTGCACCTTTGTTCTACAGTCGTGGAATAAGCTCAATCAAGAAGAGAGCCAATCAGATTTTTATGCAAGGGGGCCTGGGACTTTTTTAATTCCTATTTTTATTATCAAATCTTGTTTCAGTTTCTTTATCAAAAGAAATAATAAAATAATGATGATTTAAATGAAAAAATGACATACATAATTAAAAGAATGAAAGTATTGATTATGTTGATTTAAACGTAACACAATATGCAATTATAAAGTATATTAACATATTTTGTTTTTAATTTCTTGGGCTATATACGTATAGTATGTTTTTAGTACTAGATTTTATACATCCATTATTTTGTGTTTGTTAGTTTGTATTGGCCTCCTTTTGATATAAATCATAGACAAATATTAAACATATTAGGTTATAACGTCAAAACGTTAGAAGAGAGAGAGAGAGAGAAGAGAGGGGGGGGGGGGGCAGTATGCTTATTGTAAGCCGTCAATTAAAACATTCTGTTATAATCTTCTCTTTTTAAATATCTTGTATTATTGATTATTGTTACCAAGGTTACATGACTGGGAGGTGTATCAACTCTAGCCGTTACCCCGGCATGAGAAGCTGTGAGGTTCAGGCCTGGTGTCCTACTCTAGACGAGTCTAAAGGAGTGTGAGTGTTAATCCACTATGATCAGACATCTGTTTATGGTCCAGTGGTATAGTTCATTGCTATACTACTCATAATTTGCTAAGGATCACTTCTGGGCATATCATAGCAAGTAACACAAAGCTTTGTATCGTTAAAAGCCAAGTGTAGTACTAAGCCTTTGGATTATGTAGTGCCCAATAAACTGGAACTTAAGTTTTAGTTTACAATGTATCCCCTTCATCCCTTGCATGCGTGTTCATCTGATGCCTGCTATTTACTTAGACCGGAAGTATGTTCCTAGTTCCTGGTTCCAAAATACTACACACTTTTCATCACAGTATATCCAAGAATTAGGGCCATCCGAATAAATGGCAAACCCACATCCAGCAGCCATTCCAAAATGACCAAACCATAACACTCTGTTATATGTTAAACCCCCAAACAGTGGACACCCATGCCTTGCACTTTTCCTCGTTTCCTTCACTGACCACCCTCCAGACATGTTTGACTGTATCTGAAAAACTTTAAAGTCAGACAGTGGTATGATGGAGCATGCAGCATAGATTATGTACTTGTGTTTACAAAGTTGCCTATGACCCCTTCCCATGAGAGCATGATGTTTGTATCTCATGGAGGTATCAAGGACCACCTGTCCCTTCGTTCAATAACCTCGCATGAAGTTAATGAATACCCTTCCGGGCTAGCCAGGTGGTTGCGCCACTGCAAAAGGAGCTGGTTTTGCAGCCTGTATGATTGAAATGTGTAGTTTATATTTTATTAACATAACCCTGAATTGGTATCTTGTTAAAGGAAAGGTAAAACAAGTAGGCAAATGGGCAAACCCATCACGTCGTTGATAATGTGAAAGTGACCAGGTCCCCTTTTGGATTTGTTTTTGATTTTTGAGACGGGCCTTATATGACTTTTTCAGTTTGAAGTAGAAGTGAAGACAAGTTCACAAACTTTGCATAATCCATAATGCTAAAGTGTAAGCTGCTTAAAATAGACAGTTTAAACTGAGAATAATGAACTGACCAACTATGTCCAACAATATTGCAAATAGTTGGGTGTCAAGCGAATGTTTTGCACGAGAAATTAAATTAATGTTGTAATTAATGTTAGAGATATAAGCGTGGTTAATTGATTACATAATCGCGCGAAATTAACAGGAAGCACTTGTTAACATGGATAAGTGATTTTCATAAATGTGTGATACTAACAGGAAACACTGAAAACGGTGCACATGTAAACTAACGCAACTTTATCCTGTAATTACTCAGTCTATTAAAAACAATATTCTTTATTAAAAAGCAACTTACGAGAATCATTGCCCAAATTAACCAAATGACCCAGCTAGGAGCTATCACAGGTGGTGATTCATACCTTAGCTACATTGCTATGGCTCATTTAATGATAATGAAAAGGTTACCATGATGTCACATGAAGTTGAAGGTCACAATCGTCTTAGTGAATATTGCATGTAATTATGAATCAATTTTCAATTTTGTGAAGCAAATTTGTGGATAAATCTATTTTAAAATACGGAATACGAGATGTGTCAAAAAAGTTCGTGGACACCTACACTAGAATTAAAAATAAGTAATGGAATCGTTACAGAAATATATCTCCGTAAGTATCATACTTTTAGTGAACATTGAACAAAATATTGCGAGTCTACGTTCAACTATAGGAAAATGATGATAAATTAACCAAACACACTATCAGAAATGGCGTTGCGATATCGACGTCAAAATAACGATAAAATTATGAGAAGTATTGGCACTTCGGATTTTATTTTCTTCGGACACAAGTCGTTTCACACATCTGGCGCATACATTGTTCATACCCAGATTCTGTTTTAGTTTAATATTAACAGTCTATTTACTAACTTCGAGACGCTCATTAATATGGTGAAAACTAATGCGAGAGTCTTTCACTACGAGCTCTTCTACTGTTGCGAAGACGCCACCGTTCGCAATCTTTGGAAGACCAAGCTGTTTTCATCCTTGTTAAAGAATCGCCTGTTAAATGACGCTCATGCCACTTGTATACTAGCAAGTGACACACCGACATCTGATTAATTGTTGTCTGTGTAATTTTTAAAGTGCCCTTGAGTGTTTTGTCAAATTATAAATACAATCTCGTAATAATCCGCTGTTTCTCTGTACCAAACGACTTCATGATTCTACCGTAATACAATAACACGTTCGCTACTCAAACGACCGTTATTATTGTATGCAGTAAGCAATTGTGTTAAAAATTCCAGGAAGTGATGTCAACTTATAGGGTAAGTAGACGTACTAATAACGTCGATGGTACTATATTTCATGCCATTACTAACTGATTTTTATGACAGTGATGAAAGCATTTTTTTTATTCTTTTATGAATTGCGTCGCAACATCAGATTAACGGGCAAAAATGAATCTATACTTTTCGCTGTTCAGAATATTCCTCTAAAATTTTGTCCAGAGATGTGTTAATCATGAATACAAAATATTTTGAACAAAACGTGGTTATTATGACGTTATTTTTCTAAATAAAATGTTTGTCCACAAACGTTTTGGACACACCTTGTATTGACCGGATGCAGCGCAACGGGACAGAACTATAAGTTCTCCATCAAATGGAAATCGTCAAAAGCAAATCTATCAAATACACAAGTAAATGGGATGTCACTTAGTAATCCTTAACAATTTTGAGTATATTAATCCATAGGTTGAAGGTTCAAGTCCTTTCCTGCATTTTATGCAACATCCCAAGTCTAAAAATCTGTTTCTCCAAAAATACGTAATTTCAAAGGAAACGTAGAAATTTAAGACCTTTTTTTCTGTACAACGCATTCGAATATCATAAATGTCCATTATTTATGTCGTAGAGTAGGGGAATTCTGAATTCTAGAATTAAAAAAAAATGAGTAGATATGTTTGGTGAAACACAACACAGATAGGGAGAGAGTTTAAAGTATATATATATTAATGGATGTCGAAAGTGTAAGAGATAAATACAAGAGGATAGATATGTTTAAATATCTGAAAAAGTAATCGGGAAACAATTACTTTAAACAAGATACTCATTTGAAAGCTAAAGTATGAATAATATTTATTTTGAGTTTTGTTTAACAATATATAAAGTCAAATTCAAAAGTAGAATGATGTTATGTAGCCTTTGGATGTAACGATTTATGAATTCCATTAAAATTACTTAAAAGGGCAAACATTAAATTTGTATTGAACAGGTAAGATAAACCTTTGATACCCTTACTACTATCAGTATACTTAAAATAATAAAGGATGCAGATGTATCTATAATAATATGAATTTTGAACATGTTTTTTCTACCTCTTTAGATACGTAGGTAACCTTCATTGGTGGAAATATAAATCCCCATGATATCTTGCAAGTATATAGCATCCCATATAAATGTTGCAAAGACGAATCTCTAAATTGTTTCAAAATAGAATAATTCATAAATGTTAGGTATAAATTAAATGTTTAAAATGAAGGTAAAAGATAGTTAGTCATTAAAACCAGAGACATTAGTTCATGTGTGTTATATAAATGTAGTTATATAAATGAGTTCTGTCTGTTATTTTATAAAAGATATTATATTTGGAAACATTTTTTTCAAAGGTGTCTTCAATACTGTTATTATTCTTGGTAAATACTATATTTCTAAGATAAAGGAAACAACTCAAAGAACTACCACCAAAACTTAAAAAAAATATGTTGTAAATCAATACAATATTGAACACTACATTGCATGTAAGAATATAAAAAACAGTTTTTTTAACAAAACGTTTGAAACTTTTAATTCCAATTTTAGATTTATGACACGATTAAACAGACATTATTACAAATATATTTATACAAATTAATACTATTTTAGATAATTCTACAAATACATGATAAAGTTTACCAGCAATACCAAGATTGATCTTGATGAAATGTAATATAAGTTATACGTATAGGAGTGTGTACATGTATTAAACTTTGTATTACTATCTACAAACGCATTCCACAATGTATTTACCTTATCAAAGCAGACTGGTAATACGCTTGTTTGTATATTTGTTTTGTTTTTCTGTAGTATTACTCAAGTGTTATGAAACCAGTCTACATTTCAATTTTGATTTTGGATAATTCATTTTTGACTGACATTGGAAAGGCACTCCTAAAAAAGCAACAACAAAAACTGTTATTCTATATTAAAATATGCAATCACAATGTTCCATAAGAGGAGTGCAGTGCTTATTGTAAAATCGCAATGTACCATAATTGGCCAGCAATAACTGTTGTACAATCTCAATGTTCCATAAGGGGAGTGCGGTCACAATGTACCAAAACAGTAACTGTATTTCAATCGCAAGGTAGCATAAGTAGTTTCTTTTGTATATTCACAAAGAACCATAAGAGGACTGCAGTGTCTGTTGTTCGATCGTAATGTACAACGGTGTCTGTTGTTCGATCGTAATGTACAACGGTGTCTGTTGTACGATCGCAGTATACCATACGGTTGCTACAGTGCCAGTTGTATGGTTGCAATAAAGGGGATGCAGTGTCAATTGTATGTTTGTAACATGCAAGTTGAGATGCAGCGTATGTTTCACAAATATACTGTGCCATAACAAGAAAGCGGAGCCTGTACAATCGCAATGTATCATAAGGGGATGTTGTACATGTTTCTTATCGCATTGGATACAGTTCCTGTTGTACGCTGCAATGTATCACAAGTGGGAGGCATTGCCTTTTGTACGATTGCAATGTACCAAAGTTGGCTGCAGTGTCTCTTGTCCAATCACAGAACCATTTTGGCGTAGTGTATATTTTACGTTCACAATGTACTTTTAAAAGGGTTTCAGTTCTTGTTAAAAGATATCAATTTACCATAAGATAGGAGGCAGTGCCGATTGTCCGACCGCAATATACTATAAGAGGGATGCAGTGCCTGTTGCAAGATTGCAATGTACCATGAGGGAGTCACAATACATGTTGTGCTGACACTGAGGCGTGCAGGCAATTTGTGTTTTAGTGTGAAATAACCGGTATTCTTAGAGCCCCAGACTACGATATTTCTAGTCGTGCTTTAACTGTTAGTAATCTTACGTGCCTGATTGGCCTAAAACATTATTGTAAGAGCAGAACATTCGCACTGAAAACAAGATGCAACGTGCGGTCTTTTTAACAGTGACTCACATTCAAAGTAAAACTTAAAAATTGCTCGATTATTGAGTAATAACCGGACTACCAGTTTTCTCTTCAACTTAAAGGTTTTCATGGAACAGGAGACTGAAATTCTCCCATGTTGAAAAGTTTATTATAGACTACAGTTATGGATTGTTTACTTGAGGACTTTGCAAGTTTTTATTTACCTTTTCACCATGCTATATGTATGGATGATTAATTTTGTCTTTTATGAAAGTCAGTCTATTCTATTTTCCAGGCCAGATCCACCAGTTCTTGAAGAAGCCGAAAATTTCACAGTTACCATCAAGAACAATATTGAATTTCCAAAGTTTGACATCAGAAGGTATGTTAATTGGGTAAACAAATCTTACGTTTATTATTTTTCTTATTTTAACTTATTGATTGGATAAATAAATTAGGAAATAATAATTACATATAAATGATATCTTAAAAGATGTTGGTGTTATTATCATTTGTTGTCTTTTTACGTTCATGTAGTTTGTTCCTACATGATCACCGACACTGACAAATACATACAATATGGAAGATATATAGATGCAAAGTGGATTTCCTGTTTTGAGGGGCCCAAATATAGGTACTCATGTCATATTGGATAGTATTGTAATTGCATTACATGTTAACATATATATGCCCTTTTTCTACAAATTTTGGGTCAAGTAAAACTTTGATAAATAGATATAGAGACACGTTGGGGCTATTTAGTCAAAATGTACACATTTATTTGTTATGGAAAACCCTGACTTTGGGTCAATGACATTGGCATTCTTGTTGAAATGGTTCACATATTGATGGGCCAATATTGTGTTCTTCAGAATGCAGCTGTTTCTTCATTCCAACATTATTACCGTTTCTTCTTGTATTGCAGAAACAACCTTCACGGCATTACCACTAAACAACAACTTCACAGTTGCAGATTTCACCCCAAACACAACACACAATGTCCTACATTTAAACTTAAGACGATACTAGAGGAGACAAACTCTGGTTCCTTTCACGACATTGCTTTGAAGGTATTTCTCTTTGTTAGTAGGAAACACTTTTACTTTTAATGTATCATAGAGTGTTCATACAGCTTGAGATTATCATTGAGAGTATCAATAAGTAAATGTTTTGATTTTTTTTGTATGTGTTTTTGAAATACAGAATTCCTAACTAATTACATTAAAATATCTATCGAAGAATATTTTCATCCCCTCTATGGAGATACAGAAAAGGTAAGGTGGAAAATACTTCAGATATTCCAATCTATGCCATTACGCGAGTAGTTTTATCTCGACTATACAAAGACGAAGTATGTCGAAGTATGCTACTTTGATTTTTGCAATTTTATTGTATGTGAGATAAAGATCTAAAACTTAACACTATGAATTTAAACTCATTCACTGCATCAACAAGTTTAAGATTATAGCATAGAATCACAATTCATTTAAAAACACTCACTTTATATTTCTTCACATTTTGTTTATTTCATTTATTTATCACATTTCAAATCAAAATCAAATACATATTATCAAGAAAGACTGCACCATTAAAGCAGTTGTCAACTAAATAAATAATGATCTATTACTAAAGATAACAAGAGGGCCATGATGGCCCTAAATCGCTCACCCGAGTATCACTGCTGTATGATTTGCTTGCATGCGTCAATAAATTGTGATGAATAAAATCTATTTCAGATATTATCGCAATAACAATTGCATTATCGTATCCACACAAGCAAACAATATTTCTCAATATTTACTAGTTTTTATTCGCTTATTAGGTCTAAGAGATTAACGATCCTCGATTACTCGTTGACATTTCTATATAGAATCTTAAACTTGACAAACTGAAACCGGAAATAGAGGAGTAAATAGTTTCCTAATTTTTCATTGGTTAATAATATTGTAACCTAAAACGGCCAAAATGTGTTTTTATTACCAACAATACGATTATCCGTCCTTTCCCATCTTTCTTACAGAAAACTTTTATTTAATATACAATTGACACAATATATTCTCTTAGTCATTTTTATCATTTTATTTTATCTTTTACACTGATTTATATCTAAAACATATATCAGGTATGTAATTTTAAGTAAAAAGTAATTCAATAGAGGGATAAATTTTAACCATAATCTAATCATAATCTCTCAGACTAGTAATATTGGAGAAGATTTGTTTTAAGTTTGGTCTATATAACTCTATGTAAAACATGTGACCTTGGGTAAGGACCACTAGACAATGTTTCACATCAAATCTCTAAGCTCCAGGTCTGATACTTTCTTACAAGAAGATTTTTGAAGGTTTACATGTATATGTAAAATAAAGTAACCCCTGTGGCAGGGTCAATTTTGACCCGACGGCCATAATTTTCACAATCTTCGTAAGTGTCTATAAGATGATGCTACACACCAAATATCTAAACTCCAGGCCTCATGGGTTTTGACAAGATTAATTATGATGGTTTCCCTACATTATTCTATGTAAAATAAGTGTCCCCTGGGGCAGGCCTAATTTTGACCAAAGGCTATTATTTTAACAATCTTGGTAAGGATTCATAAGATGATGCTACACACCAAATATCTAAACTCCAGGCCTTATGGGTTTTCACAAGAAGAATTTTGAAGATTTTCATATATAACTCTATGTAAAAAAGTGACCCCTGGGGCAGGCCTAATTTTTACCCCAGGGCCATAATTTTAACAGTCTTGGTAATGGTCCTAAGATGATGCTACACGCCAAATATCTAAGATCCAGGCCTTATGATTTTTCACAAGAGGAATTTTGAAGGTTTTAATATATAACTCTATGTAAAAAAATGACCCCTGGGACAGACCTAATTTTGACCTCAGGGCCATAATTTTAGCAATCTTGGTAATGGTCCTAAGATGATGCTACACGCCAAATATCTATTTAAAATTTTTCCGGGGGGGCCAATTTCCCCGGGAATTAAAACCAAAATCAAAGGCTGGAATTCTTTTAAAATATATATTTAGCTCCTGTGACCTAGATTTTTGACCAATCAAAATAATTTTAACCACTTTGGTAAAGGGCCCCATATTGAACATTCCTGTGAAGTTTTATCAAAATCAAGTGAGAAATTTAGAAGGAGATGTTGTTTAAAGAAATTGTTGACGACGGACGCACGCATGCACAGACGACGGACGACGGACAAAAGGCGATCACAAAAGCTCACCATGAGCACGTTGTGCTCAGGTGAGCTAATAAAAGGCACCACTAATGCTCTTTTATTAAACATGATAAAATACTGATATACATGACAGTAAGGGGCGTGATGCGAAGAGTCGGGACAATGCGCATGATTAAAAAATATTTCTTTGTGATTTTCTATGTGTTTATGTCTTTATGAATTTTCGCATCTATACATTACTCTGTCTTGTAATCATGTGCATTGCCCCGTCTCGTGCCCCAAAAAAGTTTATTATTTAAAAAACACTGAAGAACAACAATAAAAATAATCATAAACAATATATTTATTGACAAGAGGTTAATTACAAATGAGAGGTACATTTCTTTCCTTCGACTACTTCAAGAATCATGGCCGCTTTCTATTTAAGCGAAACATGTGTTTCTTCCACTTACATCTCCAAAAAATAGGGTCGGTCGGTCGGTTTTAACGGTTTTCTTACTTTTCCTTATTTTTAAAAATGTGACGAAAAACGTCATTTGCAACCATGATAACTTAATGTTAGGAAACAGAAATTTGAGTCGGTACAAAAAATAGGGTCGGAGGATTAGTGGTAACTTTTTATTACGCCTTATTAATGTGTGCATTGCTCTTCTTTAGCATTGTTGAGTCACGATGGTGTAACCCTTCTATGATTCTAGACTTACTTATATTTCAATTGATGGTTGACAGAGTAATTTGCTTAGGTAATAATACAAGGTAAGCGTGTAGCCCTGGATCACATTTCTCTTATTGCAGGGTGGTGTGGTACAGATAATCATCACTTGGGACTGTAACCTTGACTTCAGCATCGACAAATGTGTACCTGAGTACAGCTTCCGGCGACTGGAGATACATAATCACGAACTGGCCAGAGGATACAGCATCAGGTAGACCCATGTATCTTATTGTATTTTCTCCAAACAACCAGTCCAAGAGACCACGTGGTAAGAGCGTCCGCATAGCTAACCGAAGGTTGAGTTTTTAAAACTTTCTGTGACATACTATAGTTGTAATAAATTTTGATGGTTTATGTCCATTGCTTTAGGCTCAGCACATTTAAAAATAAAAAGAAGTCAGCGAAATCATATCATAGCTATAAAAGAGATATCTTTTCATACTCCGTAAAAGAGAAATCATATCTCACTCCATAAAGAGAAATCATATCTCACTCCATAAAAGAGAATTCATACCTCACTCTATAAAAAGAAATCATATCATAGCTCATAAAAGAGAAATCTTATCATACTCCGTAAAAGAGAAATCATATCTCACTCCATAAAAAGAAATCATATCTTACTCCATAAAAAAGAAATCATATCTCACTCCATAAAAAGAAATCATATCATACCTCATAAAAGAGAAATATTATCATACTCCTTAAAAGCGAAATCATTTCATATTCCATAAAAAAGAAATCATATCATAGCCTCATAAAAGAGAAATCTTATCATACTCCGTAAAAGAGAAATAATATCTCACTTCATAAAAGAGAAATCATATCTCACTCCATAAAAAGAAATCATATCATAGCTCATAAAAGCGAAATCATTTCATATTCCATAAAAGGGGAATAATAGCATACTCTACAAAAGAGAAATCATATCACACTTCATAAGAGAGATATCATGTGATATTTTTAGGAATTAAACACCTGTCAGCATTATTAGTTCTGATCATACACGTGGAAGCAAAAAACCGTCTTAATCATGTCACTGAGCGGGGAACTAGGATATGATTTATGAGTTGTAGATGTCCACCGGAATCTATATAAGAAGAGAAAAATGCAGAACTCGAGAGAGACCCCCGAATGGGGGCCTCGATCCGGAGAGACGGGGAGAGGCCGAAATTTGACGGTTTCTAAAAATTGAGTTAGTCATATAGCTTGCTGATTGATGTATCTCTTTATGAGCATAAACTAATTTAGGTACTATTACAGTTGTAGTATTTGATCATCAACAACACTACGCCACATACGTCTTCGCAGTGCCGTGACCAGGACAATATATTTGACATAATGTAGGAATTAATCATTTATCAGAATCATTAGGCCTAACCACACACATGGAAGCATGCATCCATCATTTTCATGTTACTAAAATACGAGTTATGAGTTGTAGATGGCCACCTAGACATATATAAGAGGAAAACAAGGCAGAAATCGAGGAGCGACCCTCGGGAATCCTGAATAGGAGAATGCATGTAACTAGATAACTAGATACTATGTTAAGCATTCATCCTTCATTTTCTAACCAATGGAAGAAGAGGTGGCGTGGAAAAAACGAAGGCTGACGCATTGTAGGCTGATCTCACCACATAGCTTGCCGATTGTCTTATCTCTGGCTGATCACAGACTAAGAATTAATAAGGCTATCATCGTAATTTTGGACTATCTATATCATCATCATCATCATCATCACCACCATCATCACCATCAACACTACGTCAATATCATACTTCATATAAGATGTTTTCATTTTCCTTATGAAAAAAAGTTTCTTTTATGTCTATCTTTTAAAATAAATTTATTTAGTATTAATGTCATGTCGACACTAAGCCAAGTTAAGAAATTCAATGAATATCCTTATATATTAAAAGATAATATCACATATGCTAAGACATATTATTAAGGAAGTTCAGATATGCATAATAAAAAAGAATAATATATATTTTCTATGAGAACATGTCATATACACCCCGGTAAAACTTTTCGTTGCAATAAAAAAATACAAGCATTATCTCTGCTGAAACAGAAATCCCATATGAATGGTTATCTCCAATGAATAACCCATTTGTTTGCTTCCACTTTGGAATTTTGATGGGTAATATATATAATTTTTTTTATTACAAAAGTTTCCAAAGAATTAATAAGCAATTCATATACAATATATCGGTGAAATTACGAGTATATGCACAATAAATGCGTTAATTCTATGGCCACATTTGTGTTCAAAGGTACGCCAATTATTTTGAGGACGCTAACGGAACGGAAACGAGGACTCTCTATAACGCATTTGGCATAAAGTTCATTGTGATGATTCAAGGCCAAGCTGGAAAGTGCAACTTGGGCCCTTTTACGCTGAGTGTTGGAAGTGGGCTTAGCTTATTTTCTGTGGTAAGTTTTATGTAGAGCTACAATAATCTAGATGCGTTAATTTGACTAGCGAATGATACCGACATATGAATTTTAAATATTGCATTATACAGGTAAGAGTGTCGTTTCATTTTTTTAAAATATGATATCGACTTCTTTTACATCTTCAAAACAGCCTGGTATAACTAAGAATGAAATATTATTAATGATATGTTAAAAAGTGGAATCTTCTACACAGGATCAGACGTTCACCTGTTTATCGACTTATTACTGTAATAGCAATATACAATACTGACTTTGGTAATTGATCAGCGAGAGTTATGTATTTTTCAGAAGTTGCTTGCGCTAGTTGTTGCCAAAACCATTCAAAATAACTAAAACACAAGCTCGGTCATAGATGAGAGAATGAATGCAGTCGTTTAAATTTTATGGCTGATATTTCCCGGATATTCTTGGTTAGAGACGCGTTTATCGAAAATTAGTTCAAAGTAGTGTCTTCCCCTTTTCTATTCTCTATTACCTCAGCAGATGTTTTGTGTGATTTTTTAGGCAACTCGTATCTGCGATTTTATTGTCGAGTACATTCTGAAGAAGAAGGAACTATACAAGGAAAGAAAGTATTCCGTTGTCATTGAAGAAAAAGAAGAGGTAGGATTCGTATTAAAATATATGTAAAATGGTCATCTGATGCTGATTTTATAGTGGATCTTAGTGGAATTAACTTTTCTTTTGAGTCTCACTTTGATGTTTATTTTTTATTTAAATTATTGAAGATTGAAACATTAATCAAATAAAATTATTAATCAACTTCTTTGCAAGAATAAACATTTTAAATTTTACAATCTTTTAGAATTTCAATTCTGACATTTTTTTTGTTAAAGACGCGTTTTTCGAAAATCAGCTCAAATTAGAATCCTCCCCTTTTCTCTCATCATGACCTCAGAAGAGGATGTTGTGTACTTACTTCAAGTCCCCTTGTTTTTCTGTTAGGGAATTTGTGTCATGTTTACTTTTTTATTATGAATTTTCTTAGGCAAGCTGTACCTGCTGTTGCCTAAAGAAATGCAGACCATGTAAGAAAAATGACCACAATGCCCAAGGCACTGCAAATGATACATCCGAGGTAGGATTAGTATTAAAAGGCATATTATATGGTTATCTAAGTATGATTTAATAGTAGATATGAGTGGAAATAACTTTTCTTTTGAGTCCCGACTAACTTGATGTTTTTATCCCCCCCCCCCAAAAAAAAAGGGGGGGGGGAGGGGGAGGGGGCATATAGATTTAAGTGACTCCAAAAGTATTTGTATAACAGACTTGAAACTTTATTGATATATTGTTCAGGACATGAACTTGTGCACCTGTGTATTTTCATCGAATCACCGTTGCCGTTGACAGAGGTACAGGCCGTGAATTTGTGAAAATATGAAATTTTAAGTTTTCTGACGCGCGAAATTTCGAGAGCATTTTTACTACCAACTTGAAACTTCATGGTAATATTATTCAGGACAAGTTTTTTTGCAACTTGGTATTTGCATCGAATCACCTTTGCCGTTAACAGAGCTACGGGCCTTGAATTCGTGAAAATATGGAATTTTATGTTTGTGACACACTTAACTCTAATTGTGTTTGTACAACAGACTTGAAATTTCATGGATATATTATTCAGGGTATGAAACCTGTGCACCTGGGTATTTTAACACCCGTTACTAACAAAGAGAAAGGTGGGGGTATCTGTGTCCTGTGAACAAATTTCTAGTTTTATATAAGTTATTGACTATTGATGCATTTTTAAAATAAACTTATGTATTAATCATTTTTTGCAAGAATACAAATTTCAAATTTGTACAATTTTAAACTTACATTTTCAGTCTAACCAATTTGGTTAACTTTAAATCGGAAATGTAAGAAAAAATATTATAATCAATATATGTTCAAACTATTTTTTCAGAGGGCAGAGGAGCAATTCAACTAGTAAAATCCTCACAGTATGGTTCAATTGAAGGCAAGTAAGCCCGTTTTATCCCTACCGACTGTTTGCAGGTTTCTTTATCATACCCCCACCATATCTGCATGTATACTTCAGACGTGTCACCCCATACACACTTCTATACAACAGCAATTGCAAGTGGTACCGACTGTGATCCACTGGTTCAATGGTAAATGAGCCCTACTAAGTTTACACTGCTGCAATGGTAAGTGACCCTTCCTATGTTTCAACTTCTACATTGTAAGTGATGCCTCCTATGTTCGTAAGTGACCCCTCTTGAGTTTACATTGGTGCTATATTAGGTCACCTCTTCTGAATTTACACTGGTGCAAACGTTATGACATCCCTACTGAGTTTACGCTAGTGCAATGGAAGTCCCCTTTTTTCCATTAGTGCAATAACCCCTGGCCCTTTATGTAAATGGTAAGTCAACCCTACTGTGTTTCCATTGTAGCATTGGTGAGTAACTCCTACTGAGTTTACACCGGAACACTGTATGTTACCCCTACTTAGTTTACACTTGTGAAATGGTAAGTGTCCTCTATTGAGTTATACTGAAGCAATTGTAAGTGATCATTATGAGTTTACACGGTGAAATGGTACGTAACTCTACTGAGTTTACACTGGTACAATGGTAAGTAAATATTACTACTGTTTCCAAAAACGCATTGTTACCCCATCCGTTTTTCCACCGTTCGTACACTGGTTAATTTCCCCTGCCGAGTTTATACCGGTGCACTGGTATGTAATCCCCTTTGAGGTTACACTATTGTGATTCCACTGGTGCAATGATTAGTGACCCCTAATGAGTTTACACTCGTGCACTGGTCTGTTCCCCTAATGCACTTGTAAGTTAACCCCAAATATCTTTGTAAATATGCACTAATAAACCACCACCCGCTGTGTTTACACTTGAGAACTTTAAAGTTATTTCTACTGTGTTTATACTGGTACGTTGTTAAGTTACCCCCTGAGTGTTTTCACTGGTACTCTTTAACCCTTTCCCTCATAGAGGACACCATGAAAAGACCTATGCGAACAGCATAAAACCAGATCAGCCTGCGAGTAACTCGCAGGCTGATCAGGTTTTATGCTGTTCGCTGCTCCTCAGTGGTGTGGAAATTAGGATTTTGTAATTAAATTTGTTAAGGTTTAACTGTGGTTTTTCTGCAGATTAGGCTTTATGTGGTACCTATTGAGTGCGTCAAAATGAGTCTATATGAGGGAAAGGGTTAAAGATAACCCAGGTGTACACTATTGAATAATCCACTGTGTTTACACTGGAGAGCTGAACGGTTACTTTCATTCTTCGTTAATTTCCAACACATTGTTTTCACTTTTTGGCTGTAAAGTTTCTCTCACTGTGTTAACAATAATGCATCTGTCAGTTCTCAGTGCTGTGTTTACACTGGTGTGTTAGTCAGTCACCCTATGTGTTTATACTGGTGTATTTGTCAGTTTCCTAAACTGCGTTTATGATCTTGCGATATACACTAATATCCACTGTGTATATACTATTGCGTTGGTCAGTTTTCCCGACCGTGTCTACACTGGTTGCGTGGTTATTGACCCTAATGTGTTAACCCTGATTCTCTGGTTAATTTCGCCTTCTGTATTTATACTGTTTTTTAGTTAGTCAACCCAATTGTGTTAATGCTGGAGCTCTGGACAGTTTACTCAATTTTGCTAATACTTACATTGGTGCGTTGGTCAGTTACCGCGACTGTGATTATAGTAGTGCGCTGGTAGTTAGCCCATTTTGTTTATACTTATATTTAAAATACGTTTATATTTAAACTGATTCGCTGGTCAGTTATCGCCTTGTGATTAAAGAGGTGTCCCTGTCAGTTGCCCCAATTGTGTTTATAACAGTGTTGTGCTGCTTAGATGACCTTACTGTGTTAATAGTGTGTCCTTTTAAATAACCGTTCTGTGTTAGTAATGGTCTCTGTCAAGTTACCCCTTGTAATATTAGTGATATCCTTGTTAGTTATCTTATAATATAGTAGTGAGCTGGTAAGTTTCCCCAACGATGCTTATAAAAGCGTCCTTGTTAGCTACCGCTATTGTGGTTATAGAGGTGTGCTTATCCCCACACCCCCACTGTGATGATATGAGTGTGGTGGTAAGTTACACTTCCAATATTTATCGCGGTGTCCTCCAAAATTTTGTTTCCAGTTACTCCTACTGCCTTTATAGTGGTGTCCTTTTCAGTTACTTACATGTCTTTATTGAGAAGTCCTTCCAGATAACCCACTGTGTTTATAGTGGTGTCCTTGTCAGTTACCCGCATTGTGCTTATTGTGAAGTCCTTTCATTAACCCACTGTGTTTATAGTGGTGTCCTTGTCAGTTACCCGCATTGTGCTTATTGTGAAGTCCTTTCATTAACCCCACTGTGTTTATAGTGGTGTCCTTGTCAGTTACCCGCATTGTGCTTATTGTGAAGTCCTTCATTAACCCCACTGTGTTTATAGTGGTGTCCTTGTCAGTTACCCACATTGCACTTATTGTGAAGTCCTTTCATTTAACCCCACTGTGTTTATAGTGGTGTCCTTGTCAGTTACCCGCATTGTGCTTATTGTGAAGTTCTTCCAGTTAACCCCACTGTGTTTATAGTGGTGTCCTAGTCAGTTACCCGCATTGTGCTTATTGTGAAGTTCTTCCAGTTAACCCCACTGTGTTTATAGTGGTGTCCTTGTCAGTTACCCACATTGTGCTTATTGTGAAGTCCTTTCATTTAACCCCACTGTGTTTATAGTGGTGTCCTTGTCAGTTACCCGCATTGTGTTTATTGTGAAGTCCTTCCAGTTAACCCCACCGTCTTAATAGTGGTGTCATTGTACGTAACTCCCATTACGTTTCTTATTATGTCCTTGTCAGTTACCCCTACTTTGTTTTAATGGTGTCCAAGTGAGTAACTCCCACTATGTTTCTAATTATGTCCAAGTCAGTTACTCCTACTATGTTTTAATGGTGTCCATGCGAGTAACTCCCACTATGTTTCTAATTATGTCACTGTCAGTTACCCCTACTATGTTTTAATGGTGTCCATGTGAGTAATTCCCATTATGTATCTAATTATGTCCTTGTCAGTTACCCCTACTATGTTTTAATGGTGTCCAAGTGAGTAACTCCCAATATGTTTCTAATTATGTTCTTGTTAGTTACCCTTACTATGTTTTAATGGTGTCCATGTGAGTAACTCCCACTATGTTTTTAATTATGTCCTTGTCATTTACCCTACTATGTTTTAATGGTGTCCAAGTGAGTAAATCCCAAAATGTTTTTAATTCTGTCCCTGTCAGTTACTCCCACTATGTTTTAATGGTGTCCAAGTGAGTAACTCCCACTATGTTTCTAATTATGTCCTTGTCAGTTATCCCTGCTATGTTTTAATGGTATCCAAGTGAGTAACTCCCACTATGTTTCTAATTATGTCCTTGTCAGTTACCCCTACTCCCAATATGTTTTTAATTATGTCCTTGTCAGTTACCCTTATTATGTTTTAATGGTATTCGTGTCAGTTACACTCACACTACGTTTCTAATGCTGTCCTTGTCAGTAACTCCCACCTGTATTTAAACTGGTGTGCTAGTATCCCACCTTTGTTAATGCTCTTGCACCAGTTTCTTACTTCCACTAAAATTACACTTGTTTTTACCCCAAATGGTTTTCTGGTCACAAGATTTTGAATTGAATAGTTTATTTTTACCCACATGTATGTATATACATGTACACTGGTAAATTACTATGTTGCGCTGGTTTCTACACCAATTGTTTATATGCTAGTAAATTGTCGTCACTGTGTTTACACTGTTGCTCACATCCATTGTATATATACTGGTAAATTACCCATACTTTGTGTACACTGTTGCGCTTGTTTCTTACCCAAGCTCACTGAACTAGTCTGTACTCTCAGTGTGTTTATACTTATGCGTTGGTCTGTAATTCTAATGTATTTATACTAGTTAGGGCTCGTGCTGAATTTAACCTGATGCACTGGCTTTTTACCTATACTGTACTCTGTTCTGTATGTTAGTGATCTATAAAACCCATTGTTTCAACTTATTTATGAAACATTATTCTTTAGTATTATTTAGATTGATAAATTTGAATATATAACAAAGGAAAAAATTCAGGAGTAATGGAGAAGAATGACTCTCATGGAAAGTCTCAGTAGGATGGAAGGAATTTGGCCCGAACTATATATATGGCTCACTTCCTTACATTGACTTCAAGACTTGTAAATAAATGTGTTATTCTACTTTAATTGCGGATATAGACTTTTCTGAACCATGTAGTATGCAATATTGCGATACAAGGAAATGTTTCTTGGAAAATTCTTCTTCTTGCTTATGTACTTTAAATTCAAGAGTAAAGTAGATTGGTACTCACTCATAGTACAGTAGCTTATGTTGACTGTACTTACACATATTACAGTGCTGGAGTTGACTGATACTCTCCCATATATTAAATAGCTCTCCGATACATTACAGTGGCTGGCGTTGACTGATTATCTCCCATACTTACAGTGGCTGGGGTTGACTGGTACTCTCCCATACATTACAGTGGCTGGGGTTGACTGATACTCTTATATACATTTCAGTGGCTGGCGTTGACTGGTACTCTCTCATACATTACAGTGGCCGGTGTTGACTGATACTCTCATATACATTACAGTGGCTTGGGTTGACTGATGCTCTCATATACATTACAGTGGTTTGGGTTGACTGGTACTCTCATAAACATTACAGTGGCTTGGGTTGACTGATACTCTCATATACATTACAGTGGCTGGGGTTGACTGGTACTCTCCCATACATTACAGTGGCTGGGGTTTATGGTACTCTCCCATACATTACAGTGGCTGGGGTTGACTGGTACTCTCACATACATTACAGTGGCTGGCGTTGACTGATACTCTCCCATACATTACAGTAGCTGGCGTTGACTGACACTCTCTAAAATATTACAGTGGCTGGGGTTGACTGGTACTCTCCCATACATTACAGTGGCTGGGGTTGACTGGTACTCTCCCATACATTACAGTAGCTGGCGCTGGGGTTGACTGCAATTACATAGCTGGGGTTGACTGATACACTCCAATACATTACAGTGGCTGGGGTTGACTGGTACTCTCCAATACATAACAGTTGTTGGGGTTGACTGGTACTCTCATATACATTACAGTGGCTGGGGTTGACTGGTACTCTCTCATACATTACATTGGCCAGGGTTGACTGGTACTCTCTCATACATTACAGTGGCTAGGGTTGACTGGTACTCTCTCATACATTACAATGGCTGGGGTTGACTGGTACTCCTACATTCATTACAGTTGCTGGGGTTGGCTGATACTCTCTCATACATTACAGTGGCTGGGGTTGACCGGTACTCTCAAATACATTACAGTGGCTGGGTTGACTGGTACTCTCTCATACATTACAGTGGCTGGGGTTGACGGGATCTCTCCCATACAATACAGTAGCTGGGGTTGACTGGTAGTCTTACATTCATTACAGTGGCTGGGTTTGACTGGTACTCTTACATTCATTACAGTGGCTGGGGTTGACTGGTACTCTCCAATACATTACAGTGGCTGGGGTTGACTGGTACTCTTACATTCATTACAGTGGCTTGGGTTGACTGATACTCTCCAATACATTACAGTAGCTGGGGTTCACTGATATTTTCCCATACATTACAGTTACTGGCGTTGATTGACATTTTCCCAGACATTACAGTAGCTGGGGTTGACTGATTCTCACCCAGACATTACAGTAGCTGGGGTTGACTGATTCTCATCCAGACATTACAGTAACTGGGGTTGACTGATTCTCACCCAGACATTACAGTAGGGATTTACTGGTACTCTCCCCTACGTTACAGTGGCTGTGGTTGACTGGTACTCTCCCCTACGTTACAGTGGCTGTGGTTGACCATAAGAATCTACCATGAGTATTCATGTAGGATAGGGATATCTCACCCGAGGGTTAAAAATTTCAGGCAGGGACGAGGCTCGCTTCCATTTTTCTTTTCTTTTTTTGCACTTTTTTTCTTGCCGCTTAACAAATAACACAATAACAACATGAAAGAAATCGGCATTTAAAATTCACACGCAAGTATGTACCTAAATTCTGATGTTCATTCAACTGTGAATTACCATTTGCTTAAAATAACTTAGTTAAAAATACCAGTCCTTGACGGTACGTAATATTCCCCCCAAATATTAAGCCTTATTTCACATTCGTAGTAGTAAATGATAATAAATGGATGACTAACTAGATATATATAATATTTTCAAACATACATGTATATCTATTCACACGAATTACAACAAGTTAGTTTTGTACCTTGATAAAATGTATAACTTACAGTCATCATTGTTTATTTACGTGACATGGAAGAAAGCTTACAGTTGTTCATGCTCACTGATACTCGCCCATACATTACAGACACTGGTGTTGACTGATAATCATCATTACATTGAAATGGCTGGGGTTGACTTATACGTATCGATACATTTTAGTACATATATATCATTTTATAAAAGTAGCTGAGGTTGACTGATATACATCTTTACGTTGCAGATGTTCATGTAAACCCAGTTACCTCATGAACAGCTTTGAACACAATCTCCAGGCCGAGTTGTCGTTCGTTCCTCACATAACATCTCTGCAACGGACTCAATGACAAGAATCTTGTCAAAACAGAAAACACTCATTGAAAGCGGATTTAAGTGTATTTTACGGATCAAAAGTATAGAAACATTGAAATAATACATTTTGAATCATCATAAAACGTGTGTAAAATATTAATTTCAGTTGTTATTTTCGGATCTATTTGCTGCCTTATTTCGCCGATGGGAACAATCCGCAAACGCTCGTCTGCAAATGTAAATATTTACAGATTCAGCCGGATGTCGGTATTTAAAGCCAGCATTTTATTTTCATAATTTGTCATTTTAATGACCATTTCGATTAGGATCAGTGGTGCTGTTTATATATATTTCACAGTTTAAGGAGCCTATCTAGTCTCCTACAAATTAAATATTTGAACAACGGGTTGGATGACGTCATATATTTGGAACTACTTTCAGAGCCCACCACAGAGGTGTAAGAGAGTGCTTTGAACACACAACCTTCGGTAGTCATACGCTACTTCCGGACAACGGCACCAGTGAAAATACCACTCAGTCTCAGCAAATTATGTATTTTTCATATTCTGATTGTTAATGTGTGATTTTTTGATGATTTTCTTTAGTCTATGAGTAAAAAATACGAAGAGACATAAAAGCTATGATCGCGTAGGACTATTTTCACGAGGAAAGTATGTAGTGAGTTCACACTGGGCAGATTATATCTGTGCTTTTAGTTTTTCGGGTTTTTATTTTATTTTATTTTTTACAATTTTACCTTATGTTTTACAATTTAAAAGCCAAACTACATAATGTTCAGTATGAACATATTTCCCGGTGTAGGGAGCTGACGAAAAAGGCATTGTACATATCACGTGATGTAGGCATGTATACATGTAGGTAACATGCCTATTTGAAACCATGCCTCGTACAATTATATATTTAAATTGATATGAAATGCTTACAAATCAGAAAGAAGTATATTGCAATGACACTCCCCGCGTTTTAATGTCAATTAAAAATAAACAATGCTATTAAATGTAGATATCTTACCTTTTTTATTCCCCTTTAACATGGCATGTAGGCATGTATATATTAGTAAGGCTGTTTTGTATGTGCACTTTTTGCCTCTATCTCACTTGATCATAGTTTATTACATAACAGTAAATGTATTCATATGATTCTTACTTGATGTCAGTTGAAACTCATTATGTAATTCTTGTATTTTTGTAACATGTTTGTAAAATAGGCTTTTTTGCAGCAATCTAGGATATTGCGCGTAGCTTAAGGTAAAGGATAGTTTCTTATCAACAAAGGGGCTTCTTCAGCATCATTGGGGGGTTTCATTATACAACATTTGCAATTGAACATTTTTCTACATTATACTCATGATTAAATAAGGAGAATTCCTGTAAACTAATGGATTTATACTGTATAATTTGGTTATTTAATCCGACAGTATTTCCATCACTATTTAGTGACTGTTTCTGTCATTTTGCCGGATTCCGTCACATCCGTCATCTGTTACTGAGAATCCGTCACATTGCCGGTTTAGTGCCGGAAGGTCAACTGATATGTAATCTTTTCCGCTCTTATTTTCGAGGACTCTAGAATTTAAAGACTAGGTATCATTTAAGGGATTTTTTATCAGACCTTACGATTCTCATTGATTTCATTTGATAAATGTTTGTGTTAACCAACTCTACTGAAATGCATTATTTTTTAAGGAAAAACTTCCCATTATTAGTTAATTTTGTCTGAATATGGAATATTTGTAAATCACAGTAATTTATTTGTGTATTGTCTTATGATTAAGAGGTATTTTTCATTAATTGTACTTATTCTGAAAGCACCAATTTGCCCATTAAAGATACACAATAATCCGAAGGTCTGCTGATTTAATTAGTTTATGTAAGTATGTGTGTGCATTAATGATTCAATTATTCATTAAACAGTTTGTAGTTGTTGTTAATAAATCAAAAGTATTCATTTCAATTTAACTTGGCCTTGTTTTATATTTATTTTCCCTCTGTCTAGAGCACGCCATTATTTTTTCAGCATAACTGTCTAACCTCACGTTTGACCTACTTTGGAATCATGACGTAAGACAGTGTTCAGTGCCGAATGAGAACTTCAACGATTTTCATTGGTAGATATTCCTAAAGTCACGTACCAGTGGTTGTTGAGATGACACAGGTCTGGGAATCAGAACTGCGCCGTACCAGGCAGCTGCCATCTTAGAAGGCAAAAGATATACTTTTGTTCTTTACTGTTTTATGATAACGAGATACGTATATGAACACGCTCAAGTTTTCCACTTCATATGGTGAAGGCAACTTTAAAATCCATTTTGAAAAACAAAAGTTATAGCGAACTGGGAATTCGAGGTGGAGAAGAATTTGCGAAACATTTGACAGATACGACGCAGTTGAAATTGCTGAATCCAGCGTTTTCACATTCAATGTGTATTAATACTCATGTTTTTGCTAAATATAAGTTACCAAATACAGATTCACGTCAGGAGATTAGTCATATTTGAAACAGAACTTATTTTTCAATTAAACAATGAGAAATGGTAAGACGCAGTTGAATTTAAATATGGTAAGACGCAGTTGTTTTTATTGCAGCCTTTTCAACCGGTTTCGTAATATTTATATAAGTTAAGATACAGTTGTCTTTTTATTACGTTTAGTATATGTAACAAAATATTCACATTCTTATAATTTTAATGTTTACCACCCATGTCTTTATCAAAAAGTCACTGTTTAAAATATAGACTATTAGACTGTAGTGATTTTTTATTGATAAAGACATGGATGGTAAACATAAGGATTATTTGAATGTGAAAATTTTGTTACATATACTATATATAAATGGCGAATAAAAATTGAAAACCGCAATATTTAAACTTTATAATATGAGCGTTTCGTGTATATGTGTGTGTATGTGGAAGGGGCGCACCAAACAGGGTCCTGTCCTCAAGTACCTGTGAGTATAGCTACTTTTCAGTTAAGATAATACCCTTTAAGTTGTCTAATGTACTGCGGATTCATTTTCCTCTTAAACAATATTTTAAGCAAGGGATAAGAGTTTGATATAAAACTTACACTTGAAATAAATGTAATCACGGCATTTCTACAAAAGGGGAAGCTTTCGTGGGTTAAATATGTGACTGCTAGGCTAGCCAAGCGAACAAAAACGACACAATGTATTCATGGCAGCACAAGGAAATTACAATTTGTGGCATAATACAACAGTTCATGGAAGTTAAGAAACTTTTGGTGAAATGAAATATGTAAATATAGGTAGTCACCAGGATTTTAACAACTTGGATGAACTTAATAAAAACAAAATTTAGATATTAGCTATTGAAAAAAAATACAACCTTAAACCCCCTTTTTTTTGCATTTTTAGCTCACCAGAGCACAACGTGCTCAGGGTGACATATTGGGATCACCCTTCATTGTAGTCCGTCGTCAATAATTTTCTTTAAAAAACATCTCTGAAAGCGCTGGGTAAAAATTGATGAATGACCCTTATGTGACCCTTCACAAAAGTTGCTAAAATAAACTTGATCTATGCAGAACTGGGATTAATTTAAGGTCCTTTAAAAACCATCTTCACTGAAACCAATGGTCAGAATTTAATCACATTTACCACAAAAAATAGACATCTCGTCCTCTGGCTGTCTGCTTTAATTTCTCAAATGAAGATGTTCCCTTGAGAAATGAGGCCCCTATGGGATTAGCTAGTTTTCTTATATACTCTATATAGAAACTTTTGAATTTTTCAGTGAAACCAATGATTAGAATTTAATTTCATTTGGCACAAATGATCACTTTATGACTGTCTACCATACCTGATAAAATAAAGACAAGAAAACTTTTGACGCAAGTGTCATAGAATCGGGCAGAAGGTCTATTGTGTTGACGTGATTCTCCGTCATTGCGGGAAAATGATTTAATATCCGTTGCGATGCTCTACTTACTTGCTTATACAAGGGAACCAGTATGTATAAAGACTGCATTTCGATATGGTCCCTGTAAATGATATTCGTACCTATTGGTTTTCGAACAAGCTTGTGAAGGTGATTTCAGCATAATTACAATAGAACTAGATCGAAGATCTAATTTACTAGAAGTAATTGATAATACAAAGTTTAATGATGTGGTGAAATCTGTTTTACAACCCGTATTCCCAAAGTCAAAAGTTAATATCATTAGCAGAAAAAAGTGTAAGTACGAGAACAGAAAGTACGTGTATACTTGATTTTGTGTAAGTACAATATAACACTCCGCAAGAAAATCACAAAAGGTTAAACTTAATCTGAAATATCGGAAAATATATAACAGCTGTCATAATCACTATCATAGATAATTACAAGAAAAGACGAGTGATATACTCGTATCTATATATATTTTCATTTACAAAATTACACCATGTAAAGACGCATAGCACTATATTCACCAATTAAAAACCGTATCAGGAACAGTGTCGGTTCTTGTCGGCCCGGAAAGATCCCTTGCAACGAAGCCTTTAGGGGTCGGCTAGTTTCCTCATACATGTATACTCTTTATAGAAATTTTCATTTTTTCTGTGACCAACGGTTAGAATTTAATTGTATTTAGCACAAGTGGTCACCTCATGGCTTACTACCATAATTGCTGAAATGAAGTTGATCCCTTGCTAGTTTCCTTATTATACTCTATATAGAATTTTTAGAAAAATCTTCTCTTCTTGAACTAATGTTCATAATTAATTCTTGTTTTGCACTAACGATAATTTCAAACGTTTCATACCATAATTGGCATGTTTCTGAGATCTCCAGATGATATTCTTTGTATCTGAAACTTAAATCTGGTTACTGCTGGATATAAAAACTAGGTAAAATCAAATGACTTGAATCATTTTGAATAAGCTTATGTATTCTGGTGAGCGATCCAGGACCATATGGCCCTCTTGTTTGGTTTATGCGACATCTTTTTTCAAGAGTTATAGTATATGAATATTTATCAAAATTTAATCAACACAAGCAATGATTTTCTCGTAAAATACTTACCTAAATTGGGTGATATTTTGAAACATAACACATGTATATTGTCATTATGATTCCCTTTTGTATATTAGAAAAAGAGTTAAAAAGAGTAAAAAAAAAAAGTTCAACCTAACAGATTTAATGTCTCTTATCAAACAAAATGGTATTAACATAACAGTCAAACAGGACCAGCTAGAGTACGATGAACGAGTATGCAAGCATAAGACATTTGTCAAAATAAAAGAACATTGTCCATTGCGTATTATCATCGAAGACAAGAAATCGCTCGAAAAGGCTGGTAAAACATGCAGTTCGTTGAAACAAAACCTGCTCAAAAGGCTGTAATTAAAGACAACTGCGTCTTACCATATTTAAATTCAACTGCGTCTTACCATTTCGTAAAAATCATTGTTTAAATGAAAAATAATTTTCAGCTTCAAATGTGACTTTTTCTCATGACGTGAGTTTGTATTTGGTTACTTATATTTAGCAAAAACATGAATATTAATACAATGTGACTGTGAAAACGTTGGATACAGCAATTTCAACTACTTTGTATTTGTCAGATGTTTCGCATTTTTTTCTCCACCTCGAATTCCCAGTTCGCTATAACTTTTGTTCATCAAAATGGATTTTCAAGTTGCATATACCATATGAAGCGGAAAAATTAGGATTGTGTTCATATACGTGTCTCGTTATCATGCATATCCCACAGAAACAGTAATGAACAAAAATATACCTTTTGCTTTCCAAGATGGCGGCTTTTGTTTACAAAATAAATGATTCTGATTCCCACCCTGTGACGACTAGCTGAAATTCACAATAATGATTCTAGCTGGGGTCAACCAATGGCTGTGTTGCCAGAGAATTTAGGGGATAGAGATATTCTGGGAAGGCAAAGGAGTGGACTTGGAGTGAATGTAGGCGTAGAAATGAGAGGAGCTGGGGAATGTCAGAGTAACTTGGAAGACATATTGCTCAATATTTCACCTAGCATGTTACAGTTTGCCGATGCCTTACACACTGTAGTGAATGTTCTAGATAGTGGACAGTGGAACCCGACCAGATTGGTTCACATATAAATCTTAAGTCGGCAAGGGATGCTGTGCAGGGAAGAATCAAACAAATTCAGGAATGAAATAAGCTCAGGGTCACAGTAGATATGTTAGTCCCTGCAATGTAGCAGATACAGGTAATTATCATGGTTCAATAGGACGAGGTTGGAATCACATCAGCAGTCAAGGCAAAATAACCTGGATAGAGATAGGGAATCCTGTAGCAGAACATACAGGACAACAAAGATGCCTCCGATTGATAGCAATGAGGACTGTAAAGTATGAATAAACGATTTGGGGGCAATAGGAAACAGATATCACTTGTCAGGTGATGATAAGCTTGACAATTTATTGCCAAAACTGGAAGGTGCAGCTGCAGAGTTCACCGTCTCACATTTGCCACCACATGTCTTGTCTGAGTATTATAGGCTAGTTTATGAACTTGATCATACTGAACAGGTACAGAGTGGGTGGTGGAAGTTTATGAAAAGGTACAGAGTGGGTGGTGGAAACACAAAAGACATTCGCAGCAATTTTTTAGGTCTCAAAAACATGGAGAAACTGTTAAGGAGTATGCAGCTGAGTCTTGCATGTTGTGTGTGTGTGTGTGTGTGTGTGTGTGTGTTAGGCAAGCAACAACGTGATAATTATTGTCGGTTTGACGATAAACCCAATACTAATTTTTATTGAGGTTGATGGTTTCGAAAGTAAATGTCCATGTTAAATAGAACAAAGCATAAATCTTGAATTATTCTTGTATATTTATACTGGCTCAGAAACTGTGTACTTATTAATTTTGAGAAGGGTATCTACGGATTATGTTTGTTTGTATGTTTGTTTGTTTATTGGGTTTAACGTCCAACCGACAATATTTCAGTCATTTCGAGACGATGGCTACTTGAAACAGATATGGTGCTGTCACACTGCAATATCAAGCCGTTGACATGTGGCATGATACCACACCCAGTCTCATTTTCCTGACACTAACCAGTCCTGGAACTACCATTATATGCTGAGCACCAAGCAATTGAGCTATACCAATACCATTTTACGACTTTGGTATGTCGCGGCCGGGATTCGCAACCATAACCACCCGATATCGGGGCGGACGCTCTAAACACTCGGCCACCAGGACCGGTCACAGATTATGTATATAGCTTTCAAAAAGGTTAAAGTTATTCATTTTACGACTGTTTCACGGAGGTAATTAGGGCTATAAAGGACAGACAAATCATGTTGTTTTAAGTTAATATTAATAAAGAAGAAACATTGTTAATACATGTACACCCACAATTTGAAAACTAAAGAAGAAAAAATATTGTGAAGCCTATAAAGGGCCAATCACCAGTGAAAAGCACATTTCTCTCTCTTCATGGTTTTTTACGAGTTAAGTCCCTTTCTACTTTGGAAATTAACATTTATCTCAATGTAGAGAATCGTCAATGGCTAGTACAATTTACACAATCCTTATGGTTTTGTTGAATCAAGACGGCTTAGAGTTAGTAGCAAGGGTATGATCACCTTCAGAGGGAGCTCTGTAAAACATATTTGTTCTGTTTAATTTGACCTGATTTAGTAATAGTTGAACATTTTGTAAAATTGTGTTTTTAGATGGAACATTAATATTCTAATATATAAAGAGCTTTTATGCAATGGAAATTCAAACATTACATTATTTGTTTTCTTTTATTCACTGGCCCCTGTGGTCAAGTGGTTAATTAGAGCCTCCGACCCAGTATTGGGAGGTTGTGGGTTTGATCTTGGGTTGTCACATATCAAATTAGTTCAGCTTTTCTGGTGTTTTAACATGCTTAGTGCCCGGCACATTGTGGTAATTTCAAAGCTGTTCAGTTCATGACCGGGTGTCAGGATAATGGGGCTGAGTGTGGTATCATACCACAGATTTACAGAGTTATACTGCAACGTGTGGACACTATATCTGTCTCATGTGGACATAGAACATATTCTCCAAATGATTGAAATACTGTTGAAGGAAAAGCTGCCAAAACGTGTTACTAACATTCGTTATGTTCTTTGAAACTAAAGTCTTAAGGAAATATGGGACGCTGCGGTTATAGGAATAACACTAAATATGGGAATCAAGTATTGTTTAAATCTTTTCGAACCACTCAGCCATATTTGCGAAATATCTAAGATGACTAACGATGCCCGATGTAACTTGTTTTCACAGACATGACCATCAATTTTGGACCACGGGTACAATCTTGTGTGTTGCATTGAATTTGAATGACCTTGATCATAACACAGTGACCTACTTTTGAATTTTTAAGCTACGACATTTTATATTCGGACCACAGGTGTGTAGAATTGAAATGATCGTACTGCATTTTTTGCAACTTGTACAGGCAATGAAGGCAGTGTTTTTTAACTTAAATTCATTTACATGTATATACATGTAGATCTGTGCGAAACCAACGTGAGTTACTAACTTTTCCTTCACAAAACTACAATGTGCCTTTAAAAATTACCTGAAATTCTGCGTACACTGTATACTTTCGGAGGGAAATTTAGCGGGATTCAGATAGGAATAATAAAAAAATACGGGAGATAATGTGTAAAATATACACCAATTGTCTGTAAAGAAATATGATGAGATCATGATTTCCATCCTCGGTACCCAGGCTATTCATATTCACATATGATATCACATGTGAATATGAATAGTCTAGGGGGAAGCTATTCATAATCACATATGGTATCATATGTGTATATGAATAGCCTGGGTACCGAGGATGCTTGATTTCAGAGTAAAACAAACTCCCTTTGACTCTTGTTTAGCACACAAACCTTTGGGAGGCTGTCGGCAGGGTTTACAAACATGCGTGTAATTTTAATTCCAGCGTTTAAGAACTTGATAGAGGTAAAGGTCATATGATGCCAAAAAATCTTGACACGTTTTCCTGCAACTCTAGTTACTAGTAGTAAGTCAGCTGTTAAACTTTGTTTCATGACAACCCCGCCGGCAGTCGTTCAGTGCCTTGAGCGATAATTTCCATTTATACATAAGGAGGTCATGACCTTACTTCTGATTGCACAATCGTTTTGAATCGATACGCTACTGAGCGCCAAGCGATACGGTGCGACGAAAACGGCAAAATAACGAATGCCTTTGTTTATCGGTATGAAGGTTTAAATTTGAGATTTTTTTTTAGCTCACCTAGTGCACAAAGTGAACTCAGGGTGAGCTAATGTAATCAACCTGGGTCCGCCGTTATGCTTCGTGTGTCATGCTGAAACTGTGAAAAAGTTTCGGTGAAATCGATGAAACGTGTCATAAATGATGTTTGGGTGGCCCTCTACAAAAGTTGCTTTAATAATTTTGATCCATGCATAACTTTAATTGCCATGGCTTCCAACAGAAATTTAATTTAAAAACGTTAAAAATATTCTCCTCTGAAAGTAATGGCTGGTGGCAAAAAATAATCAACCAATGACCTTCTACAATAACTGCTAATCTGAAGTTGCTCCCAATGGAGGAGGTGTCGACTGGTTTCCTTTTATACTCTATAAGAAAATTTCATTTTTTTTTTCTCCTAAGAAACCGATAGTCAAAATTAAATCTCATCAAGCACAAATGGTCACCTTGTGGCTGTCTACAATTATGGT
>CM037784.1:19118383-19168383 GCA_021229015.1 Solen grandis
GAAATGATACTTATGTATCTGTGGCATAATTACAGAAGAAAAGTAATGATAAAAAATGTTATAAACTAAATGCAGGTAAGTTATTGCTTAATTATCTTTTTTTACTGTTTTGTATATAGATATATATTAATATATGGAGTTTAGTTGTATTGATTATGATGAAGCACATGACAAATGTTGACGTGACATTTAGTTATGATGAAGAACATGAAAACATATTTGTGACAATTTGTTTTATGAAGAACATGAAAAAATGAATATTTATGTGACAATTTATTATGATGAAGTACATGAAAAAATAAATGTATTTGTGTTATGATGAAGAAAATAAATGTTTTTGTGACCATTTGTGTTATGATGATATACATGAAAAAATAAATGTTTATGTGACCATGTTTATGTGTTATGTTTTGACTCACATTTTGGAATAAATCATTTCTATGTTCTTTCACTGTATACTTGAATATGAAATTAAACATTACTGTGGATAATATTTTAATTAAAATCATTTAGTGGTACAAGAACATAGAACATGATTCATTCCCATTCCCTTTAAATTGACCCATTCACATCATGAGTATTACACCAGTTAACATATTGCAAAGTTTCCTACTCAGGCTCTAAAGTGGCTCTAAAGTGGCTCCAACTTTTCTCAAGTGGCGAAAATGTTGGCGACATGTTAAAAATTTCCAGTGGAGGCCCTGATCATGCCACTTATCTATAGCAGGATATAGAAGTGAGGCAGCACTATATCTGTCTCATGTAGACAAAAGACCCTATATGACTTAAATGCTTTTAAACTTGAGCAAACAAATATATCACCTTTAGTATTTTCTCCTTTATACATATGAATGGCATTTAGATAATTGAGCTTATAACAGTTTTTTTAGCTCACCTGAGCATAGCTCAGGGTGAGCTTTTGGGAGACTTGATTGTCCGTCGTCCGTCGTCCGTCAACAATTTGATGTTTACACACTAGAGGCCACAATTTTGATCCAATCTTCCTCAAACTTGGTCAGAATGTTTGTCTTGATGATATCCTGAACCCTTTCGAAAATGGGTCAGGTTGGATAAAAAAGTAGGTCAGTAGGTCAAATCTTAGAAAAATCTTGTCGTCCGTCAACAATTTTGATGTTTACACACTAGAGGCCACAATTTTGATCCAATCTTCCTCAAACTTGGTCAGAATGTTTGTCTTGATGATATCTTGAACCCTTTCGAAAATGGGTCAGGTTGGATCAAAAAGTAGGTCAGTAGGTCAAATCTTAGAAAAATCTTGTTTACACACTAGAGGCCACAATTTTGATCCAATCTTCCTCAAACTTGGTCAGAATGTTTGTCTTGATGATATCTTGAACCCTTTTGAAAATGGGTCAGGTTGGATCAAAAAGTAGGTCAGTAGGTCAAATCTTAGAAAAATCTTGTTTACACACTAGAGGCCACAATTTTGATCCAATCTTCCTCAAACTTGGTCAGAATGTTTGTCTTGATGATATCTTGAACCCTTTCGAAAATTGGTCAGGTTTGATCAAAAAGTAGGTCAGTAGGTCAAATCTTAGAAAAATCTTGTTTACACACTAGAGGCTACAATTTTAATCCAATCTTCCTCAAACTTGGTCAGAATGTTTGTCTTGATGATATCTTGAACCCTTTCGAAAATGGGCAGGGCCGGACCGAAAAGTATGTCAATAGGTCAAATCTTAGAAAAATCTTGTTTACACACTAAAGGCCACAGTTTTGATGCAATCTTCCTCAAACTTGGTCAGATTGTTTGTCATGATGATATCTCGAACCAGTTTGAAAAATGGGTGGGGCTGGATAGAAATGTAGGTCAGTAGGTCAAATCTTAGAAAAATCTTGTTTATACTCTGAGGGCAACATTTTTGGTCCAATCATCCTCAAACTTTGGCAGAATGTTTGTCATGATGATATCTTTTGTGGATGGGGTCAGAAAATTCCTGAACATTGTTTCACCTCATCATCTTAATTCTAAAGCAATCTGTTTTGTACAGGCAATGAATGATACTTTTCTCAGGTGAGCGATCTAGGGCCATCTTGGCCCTCTTGTTTATATACCTTTAGTTTAAGTATGTTATATTGTACAGCAGTAGAAATGAATGATTCTGGTCTAGCTCCCTTGCTTGGTGGTGAGGGTTGTTCTATGCTTGATTGGCCAGATGTCAGGATAAGGTCAGCTATGGCACAATATTGAAGTGAGATCCTACTAAATATGTTACACTTAGAAAGTCTTTGAGTGAAGGAAATACTGTTAGTAGGACTTTAAACACAAGGAGACAAAGGAAATCAATTGATTTTAAAATATTTATCTTATCATCTGCAATATTGATAAGCCAAGTTTTAATGAAGTTGACTGCTTGGCAAGAGTGTGTCAGGAAGACAACATGTGTGGTAGTCATGCAAACCTGTATTTGCATCCACCTCATAATAACATACCGGTAACCTGTGAATAATGGCCAGTGACTAGATCCCTCCAAGGACTGAATTAATTGAGAATTTAACATCTAGAGGAATATCAGCCACCTCCTCATGGACAATTTCTGTTTACAAAGTTTGCCTGTATCAGAAAAGTGGGTGGAGATTTGTGCACCTTGACAAAAAATGTACAAGATTAAATGTCAGCTTTGTAAATCATATTGAGGAAATGTCCACCTTGGTTTAATTGGCAAGAGTGGGATTTTCTGGAAGGTATAATGTCAAGATACCTAACTGACTCACTATCTGATTTTTATATCCCCAGTCCCCACGACTTGCCCTGTACTGCTGCATGCTAACCTGCATCAAGATGAACCAGCGCTCCAGACGTTCATACCAGCAGGTGGGTACCCCTGTAATAATTTATCTCCACATCACAAGTGAAACTGGGCCATATAGGAATCGTAAGTATGTTGTCTCGTCATGTAGTTGAGTCAAGGCGGTGTAACTGGATTATTCAACACCCTCAGTGTAAGCTTTATTACCAGTTCAACCTTTATTGGCACTGATGCCTGTACTTAGCAGACATCCGCTGTAAGCAGCCATAATCAAGGTATTTTTGTTGCATTCTACTATACAGCTGATCTCAATTTTAGCACCATTTTCTCAAATCTTTTGACTGACTTCGCAAACACAAGTCTTGTTTGAACACAGTTAGTTATTTAAAGGTAATACATTATGCTAATTCAAATAGAAATGAAACAGTTTAAAAACTGAAATCAATAACCTTGTCAGCCATTACTACTGTGACAGTGTGTGAGTTACCTTTGAATTGAAGAATACTTCCTCATGCTTCATGACTCCTTTTTGCAACATAATTTTGCATAGAAATAAATGGCAAATTATGTCCGTCTTGGGAGCAGGAGGTTGTGGGTTCAATCCCCGGCTGTAACATACCAAAGTTGTAAAATATGGTACTGGTATAGCTCCTTGCTTGGCACTCAGCATATTATGGTAGTTCCAGGACTGGATAATGTGGCTGGGTGTGGTATCACGCCATATGTCTACAGCTTGATACTGCAGCGTGGTAGCACTAAATCTGTCTCAAGTTTACATTGTCTCCAAATGACTAAATACTGTCAGTTGGATATTATACCCAACAAACAAACAAATGGCAAATTATATTATGGAAGTATGCCAAATATACCAAAAAGATTTCCTTCCTTATTACCAGGGTGTCACACCGAGCCCCACCCTCCAGAGGTGCCGGTATCTCCGTCCTCTGTCCCAGGGACAGCTGGATCTGTTGTACAACCTCAGGTCCCGGCTGTCCCTGAAGTTTTCTCCACGTCTTACACCAAGGTATGTACATCTTACAAGCCTAGGTTAAGTATCTGTCTTACTTATCCTTAATCCTTAGCCCCCTTAAGCTCATATTTGTTAACTTTGAATTTTAAAGTGAGGAAGCCTTTCAGCCAATCTGACTAAAGTACACCTCCTCTATACACGCTACTTCGAGCTTAGAACTGTATGAATTTTTAAGAATACCTTGGGAAATCTAGATGCATTCATTAGGGATTTGAGATGGAGTCTGAGATCATACTCAATTATTTTAAGGACCTGGTGTCATGGTCTCAAATCTATAAACTAAACTTAAGGATGATCTCAATCTCAAGCTGAAATATGGTCATTAATTTATAAATAGGGATTTGAGTATCAATTTTAAGCTCAAGCATGTTCTTAAGTATTTATGAGAATTTGGGGCTTGGTCCTTTTCAAAAAGTGCAAAATAAACTTCACTGACTGGTTTTCTGTCATTTCAGTTTGATTGACAAAATTGTCTGGACCATTTTTGAGACCCCTGGGTTGCCATGGAAACAAGAGCCTGACCTTGGAAAAAGAAATCATTTGGATGAGTTCCTGAGCAAACCCCACTCTTGTAATTTGAAAAATCGTCAGGAACATGTAAATATTTTATTTGTTAGTCCTAATTCATGTTATGCAAGCACTGTACTGTAGAAGTAACTGCTATTTAATATCCTAATAAACTGTAAACACAATATTTCAAAATAAAGAATACATGATACTTTTAATGATATTTTGCAAAAAGAAATAGAAATTAGTGGGGCACCTTGTTCCAGTGGTAACATACCTGATCATGGATCCAAAGGTTGTGGGTTTGAACCCTGTTAGGGAGCAAAGATGTTTCGCAACCTTCCCAGGCACAAAGTACTGGTCCAACCAAGGAAAGTTCAAGAGGAATGAGTATAAGTTGTAAGAACTTGTTTCCAAATCAATGTTAAATAGATTTGTTTTAACTTAAGAAATAAAACATTGTTTTCCTCCTTATGTTCATAAAATAGGATTAATTATCCCCCGCCGATGAAATCGGGAGGGGGATATTGTTTTGGCGTTGTCCGTCCGTCCGTGTGTCCGTGCGTCCGTCCGTCCGAATTTTGTCCGGAGCATAACTCCAAAAGTATTCAAGCTATTGCTTTGAAACTTCACAGGTGGACAGATCTCATTGAGGAGAAGTGCAGTGCACAAGAACCATAACTCTCATTAGCCTAATTTTGGAGTTATTGCCCTTTGTTATTTTTCATACTTGATTTTTGTCCGGAGCATTACTCCAAAAGTATTCAAGCTATTGCTTTGAAACTTCACAGGTGGACAGATCTGATTGAGGAGAAGTGCAGTGCACAAGAACCATAACTCTCCTTATCCGAATTTTGGAGTTATTGCCCTTTGTTATTTTTCATACTTGATTTTTGTCCGGAGCATAACTCCAAAAGTATTCAAGCTATTGCTTTGAAACTTCACAGGTGGACAGATCTCATTGAAGAGAAGTGCAGTGCACAAGAACCATAACTCTTCTTAGCCTAATTTTGGAGTTATTGCCCTTTGTTATTTTTTCATACTTGATTTTTGTCCGGAGCATATCTCCAAAAGTATTCAAGCTATTGCTTTGAAACTTCACAGGTGGACAGATCTCATTGAGGAGAAGTGCAGTGCACAAGAACCATAACTCTCCTTATCCGAATTTTGGAGTTATTGCCCTTTGTTATTTTTCATACTTGATTTTTGTCCGGAGCATATCTCCAAAAGTATTCAAGCTACTGCTTTGAAACTTCACAGGTGGACAGATCTAATTGAGGAGAAGTGCAGTGCACAAGAACCATAACTCTCCTTAGCCGAATTTTGGAGTTATTGCCCTTTGTTATTTTTCATACTTGATTTTTGTCCGGAGCATAACTCCAAAAGTATTCAAGCTATTGCTTTGAAACTTCACAGGTGGACAGATCTCATTGAAGAGAAGTGCAGTGCACAAGAACCATAACTCTTCTTAGCCGAATTTTGGAGTTATTGCCCTTTGTTATTTTTCATACTTGATTTTTGTCTGGAGCATACCTCCAAAAGTATTCAAAAGTATACTTGGAAGTAATAAAGTCTCTTCTTGTTCTGTTCTGTTATATCAAGAGGCAATAAGGAATTATAATCATATTGACAGCATGACCCAGTTTGATCTTTTACAATGGAGTTACGGCCCCTTATTTATGTTCTGTAAAAACAGCTCCCATTCATGAACTAAATATATTCGGCGGGGGATTTCGTGTCTGTGACACAGCCTTGTTAGTTTCTCAAATTCATTGTGTATCAAAAGGAAAAAACATAAATAATAATGCTCCCAAGGTATATGTAGGTCTCCATGGTTCAGTGCCTATAGTGACTGGCATACTGTTACTTAGTTCCTCACCACTGTGAGTTTGAGTCTCAACAGTGTCACTCGGATTCTCATGTGAGGAAGCCTCAAACCTGGCTGTCTGGAGGTTGTCTAAATCTACCCAGGTGCTTTTGTGGCCTCGGGTTCTTCCACCAACTGTACTTAGCAGTATCATGGCTTCTTTTCCTTCTTTATCAGAAAAGTTATGTAAATTCATACAGTTTTCCCAAACTTTGATTTTAACTGTTTGCTCACAAAATATTGTAGCTTAGATTCTACTGGGTCTGCATGGTATCAACAATCCCATTGTTCCATATACCATTTTAAGTTCAGTTAATCAATATTCATCAAGTCATAATCTAGTACATGAATATTCATGAGTTAAAGGAATTTTCTGTTCCCAATGTTCAGAAAATGGCATATTTTCCCAAAACTGTAGTATAAGGGCCTCTTCCCTTTCATGTGAAAAAAGGCTTGTGGACAAGGTTTCATGACTGAAATGCTGCCACAGCAACAGTTAACTAGGGCAACAACACTAGGTGTGTTTTGTCCACACTTCATCTCCAAATCCCCTGGCTTGAATTGGATGACACAGAATTGATCAGTATCAAGTCTTGTTGTGCAGATTGTCAGCACATTTTGGGTGAGTTGTTTTGTTATTTGTATTTTTAGCAAAATGTATATGTAATTAGTCCCCTACTGGCGTTTACACTGGAGGGAACTATAGGTTTGTCCTTCATCTGTCTGTCCGGAAATCTGGATCCCGTGATAACTTAAAAAATGTTTAAGATAATTTTATGAAACTTGGTATATGAATAGATGGCAGTATGGAGATTCTGCATGTCACTTTGGTTTTTTTTCTTGGACCAGAATTCTGGTTGCTATGGTAATGGAAAAATTATGCACTTCACCAGTAAGGGACTCATGTGTGTTGTATCAAGATAACCGAACACTTTCATGGTTATAATGTTTTATTGTACATAACACAAGCATACTCTACCGTGAGTAATAGAGACTTACTGGTCTACAACAATGGTACATGCATTTATAACATTATACAATAACAGTAACTCATGTGTGTGATAGATCATATAAGCACATCATTGTTGTCTCCCTTTACATATAATGCTCAACACAACACATACTCCGCCGCAGTAGTTACCTCCCCTTACATTTGTCACTATCCACTGCCATCACAAAGTAGATTTTGGCTGATATAGACCGGATTTACTATTTTCACTTTTGACTTTAGTTTTGAATATATCATCTGTTTCATCATATTTCACGAAAATAACATTTATGATTATGAGAAAAGTAAAAAAATAAAATCAAATAACATTAATTTATAAAATTAAGAGTGTTGGTCACATGATTTCAACTATCATCATGTGACTTGTGTGATGGCAGTGGTTAAAGAAGTGTAGCATGACGTAACGGGTGCGCAGAGTTTGAACACAACAATGTGTTGTATGCAACACCGGTTACTTGTTTTACCTTAACCCTTTCCCTCATATAGACTCATTTTGATGCCCTCAATAGGTACCACATAAAGCCTGATCTGCAGAAAACCACAGTTAAACCTTACCAAATTTAATTACAAAATCCTCATTTCCAGACCACTGAGGAGCAGCGAACAGCATAAAACCTGATCAGCCTGTGAGTTACTCGCAGGCTGATCTGGTTTTATGCTGTTCGCAAAGGTCTTTTCATGGTGTCCTCTATGAGGGAAAGGATTAAATAGAATGGTTGATAGGTACCAATACAGTTTGATATATTTCAGCCCCTGTATGAGTGTCCCAGTGTGCAGACAGTTGTGAAGGGTATAGTGACCAACACCCAGTCACGGGACAGATGGTGCCACACCCAGTCCCACAACCCCCCAGGTCAGGTGAGAATGTCCCTTCACTTCAGTACTTTGATTTATTTTCTCTTTATAAAGAGGATTTTTTTTTTTATAAAAAGGGAATCAAAAATAAACTTCAATTTTTTGTGTCACCTGCTGTAAGCAGAGGTGACACATAGGGATCACTTTTCTGTTGTCAGTCTGTCCGTCTGTCTGTCCGTCACACTTTTTCCATCAAGCTTCAGCAGGTGACACATGTTTTCGTTAAATTGAAATAATGATTTTACAGTTGACCTTTCCAGTGATTATAACTATTATCAATTTCATTTTGATTAAAAAAACAGCTGTTTTTATAGCCATATTTTGGCCATATTCCCAATGCCATAAGGGTTTTTTGTTTCTCCCCAATTTTGTTAATGGTTGACCTAGTTAACATCGCAAACTTTATGATACTATTATGAGCAAGCAACCTAGCCCTGATTGGAAAATAATCCCTTTAGTTAGTCCCTTTAAGTAAATGCAGGACTTTAATTTTACAGGGAGTACTGGAAAGATGCATAGCTAAATGATTAAATCAGGAAATTAAAAAAGTAATGATATCTGATACTGACATGTTTTCAGATTCTTATCGGTGTCCTGGGAGTGAGTGAGCAGACAGGTCAGTCTGTCCTTTATGACTGTTCGGGCCAAGTCAATATTGTCATATGCTGCCATCACACTGACCCTGATACCACCTGTATCCATGACAACAGTAATGGTTACCAAGGCTGTGGAAAACACTGTGACTGTGATGGCCAGGGTGCCGGGGAAAATTTTCCTTGCAATTTTCTGCACACATGTTGTATAGGGAAGATTATTGCAGTGCAGAAGTATGAAATCATTTGTGAGTTTCTTACCCAAGAAAACGCTAGGGCAGAAGACAAATCTGTGACTGACCATGAGAAGTATATTTGTTTCTCCTTGAAAGATGCATATTTTCTGGCTCATTCATGGTTGAAAGAAGAAAAGACAAAACTAGTTCAAGAGAAGGTCTCAGCAAATACAATGAAAGTATCTCATAACCCAGGTTTGAAATCAGGAGAGGTGAATTCAAGTTTCAAACCTGAAATTCAGAAAACCTTATGTGATGCTAACAAGTTCAGGGAAAATATGAGTGTCAGAAATGAAAGTGATAATGGCAAACTGGGAGGTTCAAATAGAGTGGTCAAACCAAGTGGAAATATGTCCAGTAAATGTAAAGATTCTGGAAAGGTGGATAAGATGGGGAAGTATTCAGGGAGGGTGGAAAAACCAGGACCTTTGCTTCATAAACACATACGGAATGATGGGTCATGCTTTTACTGTAGGAATAAGATATGTCTGAACAAGGAGGGTGATGGGAAGAGAGCAGAAGGGGAAACAGGTGAAAGTAATGTAGAGAATACTGACAATGTGTTGCCTGTAGATGTGGGTGATGCTGACACTGCAGAAATTGTGAAACATGTGCAACATAATTCGGATATCAAAAAAGATGGAAAGAATAAGGAGGTTTTAACAGTAAGGACAAAGAGGAGATTAAGTTCAGACCATTTTGAGCCGACTGCCAAGAAACACCAAGGTGTAAAAATTGAGAAAGTTTCAGAAGGGTTTGAAGTAATAAATGATAAGGATGGGGGTCAGAGTCCACAAGATCAGAAAAAGGTTGTGAAATTGGATTTAAGTGGAAGTGAGACAACTGAGAAAGGTGATATCTCATTGTGTGTGAAATCTCAAAGAAAAGAGTTGTTGACGAAATATGATACAAGCAAGGCCAGTATGGAAGAGGTACGTAGTAAGGAAGATCAAGTGAAGTGTGTCAGCCAGACTGGCTTTTCGCAGTGCAGGACAGAGGACGTCCTTGTGGTGGTGGAGAGGAGGGAGGCCCTGTTGGTGGACCAGGGCAGAGCAGGAGGGGCGGGGCGCAGGTTCTGTGTGGAGGGCAGGGTCCTGTCTGAGGATGCACATAAAACTGTAAGATCTGATGGATTTTTGCTACTGTCTTTTTAAATGTTTTGAATCTCAGTAGCATTAATTTTGTCAATAATGTACATCGTTTATTTGCAGAACTTTGTGAATATATCAGAAACACAGAATCTTATTGAATGGTGCATTCTTTATATTTTCTGCTTGAAATTTAGCTCTCAAAGTTGAGTTGGGTCGCTATACATGTACATTGATCAGACCTGATGAACATTTATTTTAGTAACACTTACAGAAAATGATATTTATAGTATTTTGGTGCCAAACTTGTTATGTAAAATTGTTCCATAGATAAAGACGTTTTTCTTGATTCAAAGTGGTGTATAGCGAAAAAAATCAATCATTGAATTAGAATAAAATATTGAGATATCTCAATGCTCAGATGTCTGATTAGATATAGGAAAAAAATCAAAAATCTTCAATAAAGCTTTCTTCAGATCTGAATTTGTTTCCCTTGATACAGGATCTCCTAATCTTTGATCTAGACCAATATAGATTCTGTTATTCAACGGATTGTATAAAATCCAAACAGGTGACCTTACAGTTCCGCCACAAGTCAGTCTGCTGGTACCCACTTCTCCGTCCATCTGGAATCTATCAGCTGTCTCTCCTCACAGAGTTATCCCCGCTGTTGACTACTGGACTCTCCAATGCAAAGGTAGAGAAGGCAGTGCAGAGGTCGGGAAATAAGATGTGTCATTCTGTCCATCCAGATGTTATGATGAAGGAACTATTTGATGTGGAGACAGGAAGTACAGAACATTCCAAGGAGATCAAACTGTCTTCAATAGCTGATATTTTGAATGTTGGGTGAGTTATAATGTTTACTTTTCTTCCAAATTTCTCTAATTTTTTTCTGGTCCATTATTTTACCTCAGCTTTGCAAAGTGAAGTGGGAGCTATATAGGAATTAAGCACATTGTTCACTCACATATTTTACTGTCATGTCCGATTTTGCAAGCAGTTCAGTATTGTTTAGTCAAGCCAATGTAGCAGGGATATTACTGACTTTCAGTTATAACTAAAGTTTTTACTCTTGCTTTAAACTAGCAATCATAGAAGGAAACCCTTGTACCCAGAGGTAGATCTTATTTCAGCATCTTCTATGTTGTCATTGTAACAAAGAATTGATTTGTTTATATCATAATTATATGTTTAATATGCACACACTTTGCCATATGTTATAAACATGCCTTTATCTAAAGGAGTAATACAATAAAAATCATAAACAATTCAGTTAGAAATGAGAGTGACAATGTTTTTTGCTTTTATTTTGTGACTTCAGGATGTATATATAATATGAATTAAAAATATAATGTTACACCATTAGTTACTTATATTTTATTTGTAAATATTTGGTTCTTGACTGTGATAATACGACTATTCTTACATGTCGCAATATTTGAGTGTATCCGTGCTGTCCTAGTCCGCATGTTCCTTATGTGTTTGATTAAGAAAATATCTTAAAAACACTGTTGCCATGCTTTTAGAACGCTGTCAGTGTTTGTGAATGTGCAGGGAACCATCCTCCACAGGATGATAATGTTACCAGATGCTGCCAGGAACCAACAAGCCAGCAAACAATATGGCCACCTTCACAAGGGTATGTTTGATTGGCTCCCTCTTCCTGCTTTGTTTTTATTCTGAATGTTTTTTTTATAACACATTAGGGCTTTAGCATGCAAGGGAAATTTTGCACTCAATCTACTATAAATCATATTTTAGTAACAATTTGAGGAATTGATTTTAAACTCCATTAAGATCTTCAGGTGTATTTAATGGTATCAGACTTCACTATAAAGGTAGTAAGAATAGTCAAGCTAGCTGTCACAGCTGTCTTATTGACAGCTTGTTTAATTATTTAATTTTAGTTTGGTTGAGGAAGATAGATAATTTTATTAGCTCATCTGTTTCAAGAAAAAGTCAAGCTATTATGATTGCTCGGCTGCCATTGTTGTCGTCGTGATCATCCTGCAAAAACTTTAATGTAGCTCATTATTTAGACATGAGTATCAGATAAGCATTGGCACTGCTCTGCGGAGCTCTTATTGAATAACAAACTTCTTCTTTAATCTTCATCCATGCTTTATACAGTAAAATTTTATTTGATCGTGTGATTGCATGTAATGTTGAACACTAGATTTACGGAGGGTAAGAAGGTTCCAAGGGTCAAGGTCACCTTGGGTACTGATACACCCCTCCCAGAGTAACCTGTGTATTGAACAGTCTCCTGTTACCAAGACAACACGGAGTCTACAGGCACACAGACACTTTATGTAGATAGGGTGTAGTTATTAGTCCCCACCAGTGAAACGGGTTGGTAACTATAGGTTTGCGCGTGTCTGTCCGTCATTCCGTCCGCATTCTTGTCCACTTCATAATTCGGACATCTATGGATAGATTTCAATTAATCTTTACAGAAGTGTTCCTCATAACACAAGGGTGTGTCATGCACATCAACCATATGCGTCCTTGAAAGGTCAAGATCACTGAGTTGTTAGAATTTGTCTTTGGTGATCATTGGCTACATTTTTATGTCCACTCAATAAGTTAGACATCTACAGATGAAATTCAATCAAACTTTACAGAAGTGTTCTTCATAACCAGTGATTCAGATTGGACCCACTTTCCTTAGGACAGTTGTCCTAAATGGTCAATTTTTTTAAGTCCTAAATTACAAAAAAAACTTGGGACAATTTTGTTATATATAGCAAAATGATTTATATGACATTAATGACACTTTCAAGTTTACTTTATTTATTCATATTCTTTTTGCTTTGAAATGTATCATTCAATATTGTTTCAGATCTTCAGTCAAAATAATAAATAATTTCTTAGGTAAATATGTTGTTATGACTATTTTTACTTGTTCACTCATATAGGAATGAAATAAATAATTGTTATTCAAGTTAGTATCTGGAGGGATGCATTTCTTCAGCTTGAAATTAGTATGTCACAAAAGGAACCCACCCAACCCTAAAGCATTAAAAGTCTTACGAATAAAAGGGAAAAAAATATATTTATATATATATTTAATATCTTTTCAATTTTATTGACTCAAGAAAGCAGCAGGTAATAATAAATTATTTAACTTTAAATGGAAATGTGAGATCATTCATACTGCTGGGATTTTGAAGACAATGAGTGAGAGAAAGATTGGACATATAAGGATATTTTGATTTTTTATCAAATTAGATAAACATAGAATTGTAATTTATATGACTTTCTATCTAATCAAAGTCTAAGGCTTTTGATTGAGTTTAATGAAACCGAAGATAATCCGCTTATTGTTTAATTTGAAAGTTTTCGTTTGAACATTAAGATACAACAAAATCAAACACGTTTGAAGTATATTTCAAAGCGATACCATTTTAATCATCATGAAAGTGGTAAATTAATTTGCTATTTGTTTTGAAGTTTAACATATTTTAATAACTGTGTTACATTCATCATTTTTAACACCTTTATTATTCGTTGAGAAATTAAAGGATGTTTGTCTCAAGTAGGTGTTTCCGGGAACACCTTGTATCATTATTCATAGTAGGCCGACTTGGACCGGGCCGCGTTTGTTTTTAGGCCGAGTTGACCCGACATCATTCAACAAAGTCCGAAAAATCAGACTCGTCAGAATGATTTTCCATTCTGCGACAGTCGTGTTCTTATAAATACAATCTAATCTGAAAGTGCTGACAAATCAATTACAAGTATATAGGTGGTTTCCGGCGGTATCGCGGGTTGTCTGATATCGCGGTATTGTTAGTTTGTTAGGAAAGACTTTGCCGATCGCCACCTAGTGACACCATTTTGTAAACAGGAAGTAACGATTTTAATTGAAATAAACAAAAAGTAATATGTCTCCGTAAATGGAAAGAAAAACGTAAATTTCTTGCAGTTTACCGACTTTCAACCGTTACGCTTATGCGTATCACCCCATGTCCGCTAAAAACCGTTTTTTAGCATAAATAATGAATTGAAAGACTCGACAAATGCTAGATCTTCGTCTGCTACATTGTTTTATGAATGATGATTGTTATGATCATGTAGCGACACCTGTAGGTGGAGCCAGTGGTCTTTTTTCAAGAAATAGCGCGATACCAGAGAATCATGGGATTTTTTATGTAGGACAAATATGGCGAACAATAACATGTTTTAAAACGTTATTAGAAAGATGGAAAGAAATAAATTGTTTTCACATTATAGTACAAAGGTGGAATAACAGTGACATACAGAAATAAAGTAAGACTTCACTGATATTTTATTCCCGTTCATGTCGTTAGTACCGCGATATGAGGGAACACCATCCTATATTTTATTCCCCCAATAATAGATCGACATCCTTTGATTCCTTATCTACTCTTTGTTTTTCAATCATCATTGACAGTTTCTTGCCGACATTTTATAACAGTCTGTTTATTTCTTAGAAGACTCGCCGATTTCCAGTTTTAACGACACTTGTTTAGACAATCAAATGACTTCATCTTGTGGCACGTGATTTATGGTATCTGACAATTTTATTGGTTCTTTTTATAGACAGACGCTATTGTTTAAAAAAAAAAATCCACGAGAAGAATAAATTCGCACAGGTAATTTTCCTCTGGAAAGAACATGAATAGCATGAAGAAAAGAAAACGAAACCTGACATGCATCATTCTATTTATTTAGTCATATTCCTGTTTTATTGATTGATATATGTATTTAATTTTAAAGAATCCTGTAATTATGAAAAAGAAAGATACTTATACGTAAAAACTGTGGAAAATATCGATCGTTCTGGTAGTCGAAATTCTCGCAACGTACGAGTCATATGTTTTCACGAACATACGTTTTCGCGCAGTATCGTAATTTCCGGAATTCCTATTTACACAAATTATGATTACGTCATTAGCGTCGGTATTTTCTTTATCTGATTTGCTACTATAGACAGATTATTAGATGTGTGGAAAATACAGTTGTCAAGAGTAAAAAAAAGTAAAAAAGATTGGAGGCATAGTCTGTTTTAAAGAAAAAACTTATTACTTTTAAAGCAGTTTATTATTTACCCCCTAAAAATTTTAATGAAGACATTTCCCTCCATATTTTTTATCGTCTGGTAACCGCAATCTGTCAAACCGGTCATGTGATTGTCATATGGTATATTGTTGCGTTATTGGAAAGTAACAAGCATAAATATTAGGATAATTTCTTACATGTTTTTATGCTTTTGAGTTTTTGACGTACTCTAGGTGGTAGCATCAGTATTAGCTGGAAAAAATGTTTCCAGTCCTACGTGAATTTTTTTAAATACTAATTTACTCTATAATGTCACTTTATCGGAACATTTTTTTTCTCCATTTTTATTTACAAAATCACGTGGTTTAGCCCACTTGACATATACCATGTTTAGAGTAGGCCTAGATGAAATTTATTTTTTATTTGAAAGGATACCTAATATGACCTTAAACAGTGTGAATACACTTAATATTTGTGTGATTTTACACTTAACATACAACTGAGATAATTTAAGTATTGGAAACAATATTTAACAATGCTGAACGCCAGAAAACCCCATTATTTATAGCATGGCATGTAGTGCGCGAAAACATATGACGTAATACACAAGTTACCTATGTTTGGGGTACCCCCTAAAAATGTCTGCTGCTTCATGAAAATACGGCCTACACTTATGATAATTTGTTGAAAGAGAGCAAATACATCTAGTTGCAGCCAAGGTAGTTAAACAGTTAATTTAAATTAAAATAATATCATCCGCAACGAGCTAAATACATAAGTGCGTGAAAACCCATGACTCTGGGATACAAACCGGCGACACCAAGTATCAAAAATCATTTCTAATGTAAGTATTTTCAGAACAGACACATTTTTTATATAGATTGTAATATGATTAAACTTTCAACAGCAACAATGCTGGTATTTGAGTAAAAATGCGTCTGTATGAAGTAACAGGTAAATGCGTCAGAATGAGTCTATGAAATTTCACCGTCCGGTAAGACATCTGTCGGTCACATTGTTTGATGAACTGTATTTTTATTAGCCCGATGGGCGTACTGATTTAATTTTTTCCGGCCATCTGAAGCTTTTATCGGCCCTGGACCGAATGGCCGATCCAATCTGAATCTCTGAATAACACATGGATGTGTCGAGTGCAACTTGAAAGGTCAAGGTCACGGGAGATGTTAGAAGTTTACTTCAGTATTCATTGGCTACATCTTCATGTTAGCTCTATAACTTCCATATCTATAAAAGGTTTTTCATTAAATTTAATAGAAGTGTTTGTCATAACACAAAAATGTGTTTCTCACATCATCCATATGCATGCTTGAAAATTGAAGGTCATGGGAGTTAGTATAAATTGTCTTTGGTATTCATAGGTTACATCTTTGTGTCAGCCCTTTAACTTTCATATCTATGGATAGATTTTCATAAAACATTACTTTTGTCATTACTCAAAGATGTGCAAGATAGAAAATGTGTTTGTTTGGTTGTTTGACACCTGCTTCACAAAGTGAATTGAGGACTATACAGAAATCAGGCACATTATCCCATCTTGTTTTGTACTGTCTCGTTTTACAAAAACCTCATTATCTCTCCATATTGTCAAGTCACGACAGTGTGGCAGGGACTTTCATCACATTCAGTGTAAGTTATACTTTTCACACTTGCTATACAATTAATAAAAAATACTATTTAAAATACCAAAGTTTCTTATGACAGGTAAAGGGTTTGGCAGTGTATGCACACGGTTACAGCTTCAAGACAAAGAGAGCAACCTGACAGTAGCGGTAGGTTGGTTTTATTTACTGGCAGCCAGATGGCCTTCATGAGTAATTTTCAGAGTGTTATGATAATGATGCAATATGTAGTGCACATACTTTGGAATTGGAATTTGTAGGTTTAATCCCTGGCTGCGACATACCAAAGGCATAAAAAAATGGTACTGGTATAGCTCCCATGCTTGATGCTCAGCATATAAGTGTAGTTTTCAGGACTGTTTGGTCTTTTGTTAAGATAATGTAATTGGGTGTTGTATCATGCCATATTTCTATAGTGTATACTGCAATGTAGCAGCACTATATCCGTCTTCACCAGACATAGTCTCTAAATGACCGAAATACTGGTGATGGGCCATTAAACTGAATAAACATCATTATCGTCTTCAAATGGCTGAAATGCTCTTTGTTTAATGTTAAAACAAAGCCCCAACCAAGAGAGGTATACCATTAACAATTCTTATGAGTTTGGGACAAGGGATCAAACCCATGACTTTCCAGTCACAAAGCTGGTGCTTTACATGTAACACACCCAGTCAGACAGGTTTCACTGATTTATTAAAAGGTGTTTATGATATCCTGCTAGGTGTACCTGAATCACGAGGGTGTGGCTGTCCCCCTGGGGATGTTACCAGGCAGTGTTGTGAAGTTCTCACAGCTGGAGCGAAGGGTGGGGAAGTCTGGGGGCGTTTACCTGCGCTATCTACCTGTGTCATCCACACTGGTCAAGTGTATGGTACCTGTCAGGTATGGGGTACTTAGGAATGGTTTGAGGTATTTTTATGCAATTCCAATACTTTTTGAATCTTACAATACTTTTCTTACTAATAGAAATGATTGAACAAAGTCCTGTTACAATACACTGTGTTTACAATACACTGTTTAACATACATTCTGTTTACAATACACTCTGTTTAAAATACAGTTTTCAATACATACAATACATTCTGTTTAAAATACACTCTGTTTAAAATACACTCTGTTTATAATACACTCTATTTTCAATTCACTTGGTTTAAAATACATTCTGTTTACAATACAATCTGTTTACAATACACTCTCATTAAAAATGGTACTGGTATAGCTCCCTTGCTTGGTGCTCAACATATAAGGGTAGTTGCAGGACTGGTTAGCTTGGTGTCAGGATAATGTGACTGGGTGTGGTATCATGCCACATGTCTACGGCGTGATACTGCAGTGTGGCAGCACTATATCTGTCTCAAGTAGACATCATCTCCAAATGACTGAAATACAGTCGGTGGGATGTTAAATCCAATAAACAAAGAATACATACTGTTTAAAGTATATTCTGTTAACAATACACTGTTTAAAATAAACTTTGTTTACAATACACTCTGTTGACAATACACTCTGTTTACAATACACTCTGTATCACTAACATACTTCAACACTTCAGCTTGGAATTTACCTTAACTATTAGTACAAAATGATGTCATCACAATATTAGCTTGTGCTCTTAGGTTGGGAACACTCTGCATCTGTCATTGTTGTCATGCGTAATTTGTTGTCAACAATTTGCTCTGGATCATCCAGTGATCAGAATTAATTTTCAGATAAATGATCATCTCTTAGGCCACACAATACCTGCTAAGGCAAAGTTGATCTGTTTAAAAATGAGGCCCCAACAAAGGTCAAAAGTTCTCTCTCATTGTCAAAAGGTGAGCAATCCAGGGGCCTTCATGGCTCTCTTGTTTGTTAATTCCACTTTCTTACAGAAAACTGGATGAGCCTTCATCCAAAGAGTCAGATGCAAGTGGCCCTGTTTCGATGGCAATGCTTGTTGACCTGTGGGGTGTGCCCCACCAGGGTGCGCCTGTCTTTGAGTGCGTGTGTGACGTCCTGCAAGTCCTGAAGGTGTCCATCAAGTGCCTGTGTAACAATTGTGGCAGCATGGTGCGGGAGAACACCTGTACAAATGTGGGATGCTACGGAGGTGATGACACCAGACTCCAGGCTAGAGCAAGGTATAGATGTGCCATCCAAAAAACATTGTTTGTAGTTGGGCCATCATTAAAATATGCTGGTTTTGCCTTTGTGCAAATGACTTATTAAAATGACTTGTTCTCAATCTTTTTTAACCCTCAAGGGAGCACATTGTTTTTGCCTTTCTCTTTTGAACTTTTACCTATCATATAAAAAAATACCTACCTAACAACTGATAAAATTGTGCCTAACATAACTGCAAATGAGAAATTTTTGTGTCACCTGCTGTAAGCAGAGGGGAAACATAGAGTTCACTTTTCCGTCATCTGTCTGTCTGTCCGCCACACTTTTTCCATCATGCTTCAGCAGGTGACACGTGCATCCCGAAGAACACTTTTGTTAGCTCACCTGAGCACAAGGTGCTCAAGGTGAGCTTTTGTGATCGCCCTTCGTCCGGCGTCCGTCATCGTGCATCGTCCGTCGTCAACAATTTTCTTTAAACGACATCTTCTCTGAAACCGCTGGACAGAATTTAATGAAACTTGGCAGGAATGTTCCTTGGGTGAGGCTCTACAAAAGTTGCTAAAATAAAGTTGATCCATGAAGAACTCTGGTTGCCATGGCTACAAGAAGAAAAATAATTTGAAAACTTTAAAAATCATCTCCTTCAAAACTACTGGCCAGATTTCAAAATAATTTAGTACAGATGTTCCTTGGGTCAACCTCTACCAAAGTTGCTAAAAAAATTTCCGATCCGTAAAAAAACATGGCCGCCAGGGGCGGGGCTTATTTGCCTTATATGTGTATAGAGAAACCTTTAAACAACATCTCCTCTGATACCACTGGACAGAATTTGATTAAACTTGGCAGGGTTGATCCTTGGGTCAACCTTCACACAAGTTGCTGAAATAAACTTGATCCATGTAGAACTCTGGTTGCCATGGCAACAAAAAGAGAAAAAAAATGAAAACTTTAAAAATCATCTTCTTCAAAACTACTGGCCAGATTTTAAAATAAATTGGTACAGATGTTCCTTGGGTCAACCTCTACCAAAGTTGCTAAAATTATTCCGATCCGTAAAAAACATGGCCGCTAGGGGCGGGGCTTATTTGCCTTATATGTATATAGAGAAACCTTTAAACAACATCTCCTCTGAAACCACTGGACAGAATTTGATTAAACTTGGCAGGGATGATCCTTGGGTAAACCTTCACAAAAGTTGCTAAAATAAACTTGATCCATGTAGAACTCTGGTTGCCATGGCAACAAAAAAAAAAAAAATATAAAAACTTTAAAAATCATCTTCTTCAAAACTACTGGCCAGATTTTAAAATAAATTGGTACAGATGTTCCTTGGGTCAACCTCTACCAAAGTTGCTAAAATTTTCCGATCTGTAAAAAACATGGCCGCCAGGGGTGGGGCTTATTTGCCTTATATGTATATAGGGAAAACTTTAATCAACATTTCCTCTGAAACCACTGGACAGAATTTGATTAAACTTGGCAGGAATGATCCTTGGGTCAACCTTCACAAAAGTTGCTAAAATAAGCTTGATCCATATAAAACTCTGGTAGCCATGGCAACAAAAAGAAAAAAAAAATGAAAACTTTAAAAATCATCTTCAAAACTACTGGCCAGATTTTAAAATAAATTTGTACAGATGTTCCTTGGGTCAACCTATTTATCTCAGGTGAGCGATTTAGGGCCATCATGGGCCTCTTGTTTAAAAGATGTTTTTTCTGACCCAGTAAGGAGTATAAGAAAGAGTACTGGTAATCAGTGGTGAAGAAACTAATAAATGAGAACAGCCCTTCAACTTGTATTTTATAGGGGATTGGATGAGGTAGGGACAATATCTTCAAGAATATGTTACTTTAAGTACAGTAGAACCTTGTTAAATTGAAGTCCTTGGGACCAAGCTGAAAACTTCGAAATAACGATTATTCGGATTAAAAATCCGATGGAAATTTCAGTTTGTGAGCGTGCATGTCTGCGTTTTCATTACTGATGCATATTGTGGAAATCGTTATGCTGTGAAAACCACCTATTAGGTGTACGTATATACTATTTGCAAGTTATGAAAAGTAATGAAAATATATCATGATCTACTTAGATGCTTCTGATGAACATAATCATTCTACCATGTCAAACAATGATACATATTTTTACCGTCGATCTGCTGCTTCAGGTAGCGTCACATGCGGGTAACGAATGCGATGATCTGACACCTGGGTTTATCTGCTGGCACGTGCATATTATGCAACCTGTCGGACATCGATTAGCAATAATCAACATTTCCGGTGAAAACGTTGCCCAACCCAATCTTGAATAAAGGTTTGAAAAACTTGCCTGAGTCATCACTCCAGGTGCCTCCGCGAAATAAACTTGGTTACTGACCTGGATACAATTGATAATAAGGACGATAATTAGTTCACGAAAATTTATGAAAATTGAAAAATGTACATGAATTGCGACCTCGGGACCTGGATTTTTACTTCGAAATAGCTAAGAAATCGAAATAGCAAAATTTCGGATTAAACATTTTATTTTTAGTTAAAATAAGAAGGGAAGAAATAGGGACCGAAAATAAACTTCGAAATGGCGAGGAATTTGGTTTAATGATGTTTGGTTTGGTGAGGTTCTACTGTACTTCATCGGAAAAATTAAGAAGCTTTTCTCTCAAGACATACACACATTAGAACTGATTATGAATTATGTACAAAGTAAACATTTGAAATTTTTTGGCACACAATAAAAAAGGTGGGGGGGGGGGGCAATTATGTAGCCTATCTCTTGCAGAACCATGATCTTGGTTTCATCATGAAGAGTTTGAAGAGTTTTTTTTAAATGATATTAACTGACTGTAGACATTTATTTCCAGCATCATTGTGGATGACAGTACCACAGTTGCCATGGTGACTCTGACTGGGGACAATGTTCAGACATTGCTTCACCTGTCACATGACCAGTGGGCAGCCTTGGGGTCAGAGGTCAGACAGATTGGAGAAGTCTTTATCCAACAAGTGAGTGGTTTATGGCTCCTTAGCTGACAAATAACTTATGGTATATAATTCAATACACACAGCTGACAAAATACTTTCTGATATATAATTCAATACACACAGCTGACAAAAACTTATGGTATTTTCAGCGTAACTGTTTTACCTCTTTTGATGCAAAACAATGCTGAATGAATATTTGAACAATATATTCTTTGGTAGATAATAAGCCCTAAAATTATGGAAAAAAAGTTATACCCCATTGTTTGCTCAGACAACTGGCTGAAATTTACACTTTGTTTTTACAAAATCTTAATAAATTATCCAGACTGAATTTCAGTGTCTTTGATTATTATATAGTTGTTTTATCAAAACACTTTCGTAGATGCACATTGAGACTGTTTTTAGGCTTAACGTTATCTGCACTATGTCTAAATATCTGTGCTATAGTACACTATAGTCCGTTTCACAGTTTTTGTATGATTGAAAAAATTCTTCTCTATGCTTATTTTGATAATGATAATGAATTGCTTCACAGATAATTTTTCGTCATCATATAACAATTCTACTTTCTCCATTACTTTAATCCCCATCAATGCCACATATTTTTTTAAATATATTTCTTGTTACCTTTTAAAATAGCTTAAACTTTTATCAACTATGCGATAGTTGGACAGAGCAATATCACTTATGAAAATCTTCTCATAGGCTTTGGTTATTGCATTTGATTGTTTATTCATGTTTGAGAGAACCAGAGTATCCAAAGAAAAGCTGTGTGTCCAAGCAAGCAACCAAATCCCCTTCACATACAATGCTGGCCTGACTTTGCAATCAAGCCAGACTGCAATGGTTAAAAGTCAGTTTCATTCTTATCCAAAATGTGTTGCTGGCATTTGTGTGTAATTTATTGTTCAATTGTTCAATGATTCTGTCACCTGTAAGGCACGGCCAGTCTTGACAACAGCGGTGGAACGGTTTGTGCACATGCTGTGTGACAACCGAATGGTCAAGGGGACGTGGACCATGAAACTGAGGCACAGACCACAGAGCCACTGCGACCTCAACACTGTCGCACATGATGGTAAGCATTGCTACTGTCCTGAGGTTTCTAAAAACTGCCATAAATGTAGAAGATCCCCCAATTAAGAATTTGATTATACAGTATAAATCCATAATGTATGGAAGGAGTGGATTAATCCAAGTTTGCTCCGTTTGCTCCTCTGTATGAGGTAAAGGGTTAACATGTTCCATTAAAACAGAAAATTCAATGTAGTCTTAAATTCTATATTTTGTGATTTATTTAGTACCTTGTTTAATTTAATTTATTTTCACCTTGATATAACGCAGTCCAATATAATATACCTTTGTTGTTAGACGATGATGATGGAGTGAGGGCACAATTGATATCTGCTCAGTCATTTTTGGACGAAAAATTTCATCTTTTAAATTGATGTCTGGTCGGGCGTCCGCTCAGGTTGACCTTTTTTTTGTGTGTCACCTGCTGCAAAAACCCGTCCATAATACCATCAGGTCTTGTAACTTTGTAACTTACAAGATAATATGATCATATTTGGTACATTTATCAAGATTTGTAATTTATAATGTATTCTATAAGTTACAGGTGAAAATACTGCCAAACATGCATTGAAAATATAAAACAAGCATCTCATTTGTGCTAGGACCAATATATATTCAAAAACAACCCAAAAACTATGAAGTTGTAACCTGCTAAACAGCCTCAAGCCAGGATCTTTTTGGGGGTCAATGGGATTTCTAAAGGTCACTAGTGATATCAAAAACATGGTTACAACCATGTCAAATTGAACCACCAGCTTTGTGGTTATTATTCTCTCAAGTCTCAACAAATTTTGAGGGTAGAATATAGTCAATGTGTGGTTATCTCCTTTTTAGCTCGACTATTCGTAGAATATGAGAGCTATTGTAATCACCCTGGCTACGGCGTTGCAGCTTTTGGTTAAAGTTTTGCGTGCAAGTTACTATCAACCTTATATCTCAATAACCATTTATGGTATTGACTTGAAAGTTTATAAATATGTTCAGGGGCATCAGACAACCAAGGTAGATAACTCTTGACTGAATTTAATATGAATTATGGCCCCTTTTTTAACTTAGAAATTTTGGTTAAAGTTTTGCATGCAATAGAAAATTTGGTTCAAGTTTTGCGTGCAAGCTACTATCTAGTTTGTATCTCAATAACCATTCATGGTATTGACTTGAAAGTTCATAAATATGTTTAGGGGCATCATACAACCAAGGCAGATAACTCTTGATGAAATATATTACAAATTATGGCCCTTTTTAACTTAGAAATTTTGGTTAAAGTTTTGCATGCAAGATACTCTCATGCTTATATCTCAGTATCAAGCATGGGATTGATTTGAAACATCTTTAATACGTTTAGGGGTATCATACTTTCATGGTAGATAACTTTTGATGGAATATATTACAAGTTATGGCCCCTTTTTTAACTTAGAAATTTTGGTTAAAGTTTTGCATGCAAGGGACTTTCATGCTAATATCTCAGTATCCAGGTATGGGATTGATTTGAAACATCTTTAATACGTTTAGGGGTATCATACTTTCATGGTAGATAACTTTTGATGGAATATATTACAAGTTATGGCCCCTTTTTTAACTTAGAAATTTTGGTTAAAGTTTTGTATGCAAGTTACTTTCATGCTTATATCTCAGTATCCAGGCATGGGATTGATTTGAAATATCTTTAATATGTTTAGGAGTATCATACTATCAAGGTAGATAACTTTTGATGGAATATATTACAAGTTATGGCCCCTTTTTAACTTAGAAATTTTGGTTAAAGTTTTGCATGCAAGGTACTTTCATGCTTATATCTCAGAGTCCAGGCATGGAATTGATTTGAAACATCTTTAATATGTTTAGGGGTATCATACTATAAAGGAAGATAACACTTGATGGAATAAATTAAAAATTATGACCCCCTTTTAACTTAGAATTATAGTCAAATTTTTGCATTCAAGCTACTATCCAGCTTATATCTCAGAAATTGCTTGTGGAATTGACTAGAAAGTTAAGGTGTGTCTTCAAGGGCATCAGAAAACAGGAGGATAACTTTTGGACTGATGCAAATTATGGCCCTTTTCTAACTTGGATTTTTGGTTTAAGTTTTGCATGCACAGTGTTATTGTGCTTATGTCTCAGTAACTAGGCATCGGATTGATTTTAGACATCATAAATATATTAAGGGGTATCAGACTATCAAGGTATATCATTTTTTACTATTACTATGAAGGGCAAGAATTTAAAGAGATTTCATTTGATTTACCAACAAGTATTTTGAATAGTCGAGCGTGCTGTCCTCTGACAGCTCTTGTTATTTAAATGAAATTTTGTGCAGAGCACAACCTTAAAGTTATACTACATTTGTACTTTTATTAAAGAGATATCATGACTAGGTGAAGGGAATTAACTCTACATGGTTCCATTCTGGAATTATCTGATTATTCTTATTGTATCAAATGGGTTGATTTGAAAATATAGATGGTGGATAGCAGAACTGTTTGGTCCTATTTTTATTTTTTTTTATCTCCCCTTGAATCTGGGAAGATGGACATTAACTCTTACCATGCTAAATTTCATGATTGAACAAGTTTGGACTGTACCATTAGTTTATTTGGGTGCTTGCTTGGGTGCTTGCTGAAAATTCGACTGATCTTGGTCTGCACTGGTTGCAAAGGTTGTCGCAACTGCCCACATTGTAAGGGTCGATTGACTTAATTGATATTTCTAGCCTATGATTAGATTATAACACTGTTTTCCAGAGTTTGTACAGAAGACATTTGACACAGGGTCAGGCAGGATCACAACACAGTGTCTACCCTTCCTACAGCTGGATTGTGTTACCATGGAAACATTTGACCCAGTTTCCATGGCAATGAAATACTTCACACCAACCACCTCATGATGCTGTATGTTTTCCTGCTCTAGGTCACACCAGGACATGTCTTGCCACATCTGAAATACTTTAATCTTTTGCTACTTGTATTAACACTACATCTTTATTTCTCAATGAGTTTGATACATGATCAGATAAGGGGCCGCTGTGGTCTTGCAAAAGTCACTAATCCCGACAAGTTTATTTGAATTTATCACTGCTGTGATTTTTGTTAAAGCTTGTGTTGTTTTTGTATAAGCACAATTATTACATCGATTGATAGACAGAACTGGCTTTAAGGGTGGTTGTTTTGTGTTTTCTTACTTTTTTTATTGCCAGTTTTCAGCTATACATGTATTCCCAGTGTAAAAGGTGTTTATTTTTTCCTTATTCAAATATAAAGGAAAAGGTTCAGTTTGGTATAATTAGAGACCTTTCCACTAAAGAAGTTCATAAATAGCAATATTTGAAATTACTTCATGACTGTTTTCCCGAATATCTAACATCTTTGTTTATTCCGAAATTTGAAATTGGATATCTTCCCTAAACTGGGGGGGGGGGGACATGTAATCTCTAAGATTCGACAAAAAAGTGTTTTGTAGTTTATAAAAAAAACTTTCCCAGCGACTAAATTATTTGGTATTATAACATTATTTTGATTTCAAAGACAACATGTGTGTCGCCTGCTGAAGCATAATGGAAAAAGTGTGACAGACTTTTTATTTTATTTATAAGAAAAAGGGAAATATTTTTTCTAAAGGTGGAAATGTAAAAAAAAACTTTAGGATCTGTTTTAAAAAGAGGGTCGGTTGGGTGACCAGAAACTAAACTTTCTTTTTTTTTTATGGCCTTATTACAGGTTTACTTTGGTTTTTCAAAGACTTTTGTTTCATTATTACGGTATTGGTAATTATGATCATTTTCACAACCATCTTTATCCTCTTTTTCTTTATCATAATTTTCACCTTCATCACTTTGTGTCAGTGTGTGTAAACATTGCTCAATTCAGCTAGCATTGTGGCTGCAGGAGAAAAATGTGACCAGGAACTCATATATTGTTAATTTTGCAATTTTGTATGGTTTATCAACTGATTAACAAATAAATTTTTATCTGTTTACTTCTTGTATGTCATCACTATATGTGCCTCGTTTCTAGCAGACCTTTTAAAATACATAAAATCTGTGTTACCAGCAGCTGCCACCTGTACTTAGCAGCCAACCTGCTTTAAGCAGCCAGATTTAAGATTATACATTTAACCTCCAATTAAAGGTCTATTTTGTATGGAGGCTGGTTTCTTTTTAGCTCACCTGAGCACTTGTGCTCGGGTGAGCTTTTGTGATCAACTTTTGTCCGTCGTGCGTCGTCAACAATTGCTTGTGAACACTCTAGAGGCCACAGTTTTGGCCCAATCTTCATGAAACTTGGTCAGGATGTTTGTCTACATGATATCTCAGATGAGTTCGATTATTAATTGTTATACTGGCAATATCAAAAAAAGTTGCTACATGTTTAGTGGTTTCGAAATTGGCAATGGTAAAACTAGGTCACCAGGGAAAATCTTTGAAAAACCTTGCGAACACTCTAGAGGCCACAGTTTTAGCCCAATCTTCATGAAAAATGGTCAGGGTGTTTGTCTACATGATATCTTGCATGAGTTTTAAATTGGGTCATGTGGGATCAGAAACTAGGTCACCAGGTCAAATCTAAGAAAAACCATGTGAACTCTCTAGAGGCCACAGTTTTAGCCCAATCTTCAATAGATTTGGGGTTTGTCTAACTGATATATTGGATGAGTTTGAAAATGAGTCACATGAGGTCAAAAACTAGGTCACCAGGTCAAATCTAAGAAAAACCTTGTGAACACTCTAGAGGCCTACATTTTTGTCCCAGTCTTCATTAAACTTAATATGAATGATGACTGCATGAATTCCCAGTTGAGTGCAAATTCAGGTAGGATCAATATGTAGGTCACTTAGTCAAATGTTAGAAAAACACTTTTAGATGCTAGATTTTTTGTCATTATGCCTAACACAGCCATCTTACTCAGGTGAGCGACACAGGGCCATCTTGGCCCTCTTGTTTCCTCAACAGACTGCTTTGGACAGGTTGGTCTAACTGTAGTTTTTCCCAGTGCTATATTTTAGGTACCTGGTTACATTGCTGTCACATCAACAACCCTATAATATACTTAGTATATTAAAGTTTTTTTTGTTTTTAGCTGAGCACGTGCTCATGGTGAGCTATTGTGATCACCTTTTGTCCGTCCGTCCGTCCGTCCGGCATCAACAATTTTCTTTAAACGACATCTCTGAAACCACTGGACAAATTTTGAGAAAATTCGCCCATGATTTTCCTTGCATGAAGCTCTACCAAAGTTGTTCAAATAATTCCAGTCCGTTGCATAGGAGCTAAAAATAGATTTTTTTTAAACTGAAACAGGGTTCATTCTAGAATGCGCATTTAGCGCAAAGATATGTTTGGCGCAAAGAAAATGCCGGTATTGCGGCGATCAGGCACACTGTCCGCCAAAAAGCATTGACAACCGGAATATTATTCTGATCATACAATATCGCATAATCAAGTGCACTATCAACATTATAGCCGCTTTTATTACAGTGTCTCTAATTGGCTGTGGTAGCAATATTGTCGTTTCTTTTCCAATTCGTAATTTGCAAAGATGGCTGAAAAACGAAAGCGAAAGACGCTTTTCAATTATGGTTGAAGTAACAAAAGACAGTGATGAAAATAATAATAAATCAGTGGAAAATAATGATAAAAGAGGCCCCCAGTTAGTTGAAACGAATACGTCAGATACAGTTACTGTTCGTCACAAAAAAGTAAGCATAGGCTTTTTCAAAACACTTAGCTTGAAAAGTTTTCTTGGTTCAGATACGATAACGATGAAAGTAAAATGTTGTGATGTATGCAAAATTAAAACTAAATAAATAAACAAAATTCCCTAAGAAGGATCAATGCACTTTCGTTTAAGTATGCTAACCAGGTATGCAGAAAGTAGAGATCATGTGGGTGAACTGACAGCTGAATAAATGAAACCCGAATTTTCTGCAGCCGTATATAAATTTGACTTCAAAAGTGCCTTAAATACTGGAAAGAGAAGAAGCACAGGCTTTTAATGACTAATGATAGTGACGTCATAACCAAAAACATTATGTTATTCAAAACAGACTTAAACGTCAAAAATTTAAAAGTTTTATATAGTCAATGGATGTTTCAAAGACATTAGTAATAAGGAATGACATTTTAGAAGCATGCATCCCTTATAAGTCACTATATATCGGGACTAAGACCACAATTAATTTTACAGTGTGCAGTAAGGATTATTTTGCTGTACTTCTGCATGGATTCTGTATTTTATAAATATTAATCGGGTGAGTTTTAATTCGGCAGTTTATCAGTCAAAGCAACTTACCGAGTACCTTTGGTTTTATCCTCAAAATAGCAGGCCTTTATTGGACTTAAGTGATTGGAATATTACTAAAGTATTCAGATTTTTTTCTGGGCAACACTACTAGTGTTTATCATATTACAATAAAAAGACAAGGCAGTGAAGTTTTTAACCTGTACTGCATCCAAGTGTATATTTACTTTTTCAATATTATATTCAAACTTTTATATTACACTGACTGGGCCACGTATTTGCAGCTTCTGCTTATCTGACATGACAGTTCTTAGCTTGGACCAGTTCTTTTCATCTAGGTTCTTGCAACCTTCGGATCTATATTCAATGAACACTACCAATGCACAAGATTCTTAAATTTGGTGCTGATGTTACCTCGATTTTGGAGGGATACAATACAATCTAGGACTAATATGTCTTATTGAAGATGTCTCTGGGTTATTGAATATATTTCTGATATCAAATACAATAAAAAACACAACAATGTCATTTTCTTTCATATTTTATATTTACATCAAACAAACTTCAATACAATAAAAGGCTTGTTATATTTTATAATGATACAATATTAATGACAATATTAATGAAAATATTAATGAAAAGAAAGGATGAAATAACATTTACATTTTGTAGACACTAATGTTACATAATGTGCAAACATCTGCTGTAAAATAATGGTTAAACACATTGAAAATGAATTTTGCCATTTGGTATTTATATGAAATTCAAAATATCTTATTGTTTGCATTGACATGTGTTTCTAATCAGGAATTATAAATTTTGAAACTTGAAAATCCTGCTGTTTCATCATTATATGCACTCAGAGGGTCTGTAGAAAACAAATATATACAGAATATGCAAATATGGTATTTCTGTCAGCAATGAGTATGTAACGTATCCGATTACGGATCCAAAGGTTGTGGGTTCAAACCCCGTTGGAGGCAAGAATTTTTCACAACCTTCCCAGGCGCAAAGTACTGGTCTAACCCAGGAATCGTCCTGAGGGATTTATATAAGTTGTAAGAACTTGTTTCCCAATCGACGTAAAATAAATAAGTTTAAACTAAACTAACAAATCAGTAAAACATATCTTGCTTTTCTATCTGAAGAACAGAAAATGCAGGATTGCTAATGGAAGAATTGGGCCTTTACAGCAGGAATATGTTACATACGAAAGAGGGCAAAGATGGCCCTGAATCACTCAATATATACCGGGTAGTGAAATCTTTAAACAACATTTCCTCTGAAACAGCTGGAAAGAATTTAATTAAATTTGGCAGGGATGATCCTTAGGTGAAGCTTCACACAAGTTGTTAAAATCATTCCGATCTGTTAAAAAAACATGGCCTCCAGGGCGCGGGGATAATTTGCCTTATACATGTATGTATATAGTGAAATCTTTAAATGACATTTCCTCTGAAACCGCTGGACAGAATTTGATAAAAGTTGGCAGGGATGATCCTTGGGTGAAGCATTTCAAAGTTGCTAAAATTATTTCAGTCCATAAAAAAAACATGGCCACTAGGGGCGGGGCTCATTTGCCTTATATGTTTATAGTGAAAACTTAAACAACCTCTCCTTTGAAATTGATGGACAGAATTTAATTAAAACTTGGCAGGGATGATCCTTGGGTAAACCTTCACAAAAGCTGCTAAAATAAACTTATCAATGTAGAACTCTGGTTGTCATGGCAATGGAAAGAAAAAAATATGAAAACTTTAAAAGTTATCTCCTTCAAAACTACTAGGCAGATTTCAAAATGTTTTAGAACAGATGTTCCTTGGGTAACCCTATACTCAGGTGAGCAATCCAGGGCCATCATGGCCCTCTTGTCTATTTTTAGCACCTGTGACCCAGATATGCAATAAATTGGAACCATTTGAACAACTTTGGTAGAGATTAATGCAAGGAACATCACAGTTAAGTTTTATCAACTTTGGCACAGAGGAAATGTCGTTTGAAGCAATTGTTGACACCAGACATAAGGACGACGGACACCTAAAAGGCGATCACAATAGCTTACAGGTGAGCTAAAAATGCAATACAAAACTTAACTTTGCAATACAAAACTTAACTTTGAAGGAATTTTTCTTGAAACATAGCAAAATTTGATTGAAAAGAAAAACATGTACATATAACATAAAATGCAATAAAAATCTTTATTTTGTCAAGATGTCTTCTTGAGACATGCAATATCTATCAAAAGCAAGAATATGTAACATAAAATGCAATATAAAATTTTAAAAAAATTTTTATTTCTTTTTAAGAAATAATGAAAAAAGAGGGGAAAAAGTCACTACAGTCAAACTTGTCTTAAGCGGTCAGTCAAAGGAGCAAGAGAAAGTCGACACTTAACAAAGATTGTGGCTAAATGAAAATTTTACTTATAACAAAATGCTAATCTGGTAATACCAAAACAGATCATTAAATGTATAAATTGGTATAAATGCAAACAGATTCTTTTTCTTCTCATAAAAGCCTGGGTCTTTTACCTGCTTCTACCAATAGTTTTCCAGTATAAAATAAAGTACAATCTTTTAGAACAGGCCTCAATATAATTTTTTTTTCCACTTGCAAAATAAAATAGCGAGTGACTTTAATTTCAACTCATATATTCCCAGACTTATCTTAGTCGCAATGTTTACTTTCTGAATTACCCTGATGCTGCTACTATCAGGATCCTGTTTTACAATTAATGGTTTTTAACATGTTAAAAAAAGAAGGGATGTTTGGCCAAATTTCACTCACAAAAAATGCATGTGGTTTTAAACGTAACTTGCAAACCTTATTTCTACCCACATGTAGCCGAAATTTGAATTAATTTTGAGCCCTGAAGAAAATAAATCTTGACAAAGAATATGAACACAACAAATGATGGTATTTTATTTAAAACTTAAAACATATTAAGAGAGTTAAGAGTCAAGATGACAAGTACAACGTTTTTCACCTGAAAAACATTTGCCTTCATTGTCTGACCTAACTGGTCAAAATCAGCTATAAATATTGTCTTAAAAGGTTTGAAGATGATAGCATAAGATATGAAGATGCTAGAGGGTAATCAATGAAATCTGGCCTTTCATTATATTAAAGGGGCATAACTCATTACCTAAATGGCCAAGAATTTATGACTATAAATATTGTCCTTAAGTTTGAAGATGATTGCTTTAGAAATAAAGGAGCTAGTGTGTAAACAATGTGAAATCTTGCTTTTTTAATCAAAAGGGGCTCTCAGTCAAATTTGATTATGACTGATATTGGCCAATTAGGTCAGGAGTTACACCCCTTTTAAAATAAACCAAGAGGGCCATGTAGGCCTTGGAATCGCTCACCTGAGAACCAGGTAATACAGTGTTTCTTCCAGAGCACATTTTTGACACTCCTTTTTGGCTTTAATACAATGAAATAATTGAAATTAGGTCAGTGCGTTTACCGTGATGCAGGTTTTTATTTGTCGCATTGAAACTTTAAAAGAGTGGGGAAGATGTAAGAATCTTGTGCAGCAGCAGTGGTCCAGAAAGGCATGCGCAATTGTCAAATTAAAATTCAATATGTCACATCCTTTTTTTGTACTGGATGTGCCCCTGTCACATTCAGATTTTTCAGTCTCGCCCAGTAAAGCCTATATAGTCCAAGCCCAAAAGAGGGGAATTAAGTTGCTAAAAAATCATAGAGAGGGATGAATATTATTGATTCATTGAGGCACTGCAATCAGAGTCTTTTTCACAGAAGAATCCGAGAGGGATACACAGTTTTGATTTTTATCGAGCCATTAATACGGGGTGCTTTGCATTTACATGTGACTAATGTTCATCTGCTTCCGCAAGTCAGATGTAATGCACCTTTTATCTTCTTGCAATTTCATTGTTAACTTGATGTTTATAATACCCACTTGTTTAGAGTTATATTCTTGAAATGCTGACATCTATTTTTTTTTTTTTAATTTTCAAGCTCTCATTCCAATAGGTACATGTACATTTGAAGTACACAAAAAATTGATAACCAAACAGGACAGTATTGTTTAAATTGAAACTAGGAAGAACATCTTCTACTGACAACAAGAAATCATAATTTATGGTTGGTTACAGAAATAATGATGCAAAAATCGCATAAGATTAATTGCTTGCCCAAAATTAGTTAAATGTTTCAGCTAACTTTTTTTAAACTGACAAAAGCTCATTCTATATTTTACATGGTCTGCACTGAATATTCCATATAGTATACAGGAATTACAGTGAGTCCTGTATTGTGAAATATAGAAAAAAAAATAGAAATACAACAAGAGGGCCATGATGGCCCTGAATCGCTCACCTGAGTACCATTGCTTCAACTGATGTCAAGGTTTTTAAACAGACAAGGATTCTGATATAACTTAATCTAAAACATTTTACCCCTGACAATACTACACACCAAATATCTAAGCAATGGGCCATATGGTTTCAGAGAAGACTTGGGCGCAGGGTCATTTATCACCGTGGGGTCAAGACTTTGAAAATCTTTGTAATGAACCATTAGATGCTACTACATACCAAAAATCTTAGCTCTAGGCCTTATTGATTCATAGAAGAAGATTTTTTAAGATTTTCCTATTTAACTCTATGTAAAACAAGTGACCCCTGGTGGGGGGTCATTTATCACCGTAGGGCTATGATTTGTACAATCTTGGTAGTGGCCCATAAGATGATGCTTCATACCAAATATCTAAGCTCTAGGCCTTATGCATTCATGGAAGAAGATTTTTTAAGATTTTCCTATATAACTCTGTGTAAAACAAGTGACCCCTGGTGCGGGGTCATTTATCACCATAGGGCTATGATTTGTACAATCTTGGTAGTGGCCCATAAGATGATGCTACATACCAAATATCTAAGCTCTAGGCCTTATGGATTCATAGAAGAAGATTTTTTAAGATTTTCCTATATAACTCTATGTAAAACAAGTGACCCCTGGTGCGGGGTCATTTATCACCATAGGGCTATGATTTGTACAATCTTGGTAGTGGCCCATAAGATGATGCTTCATACCAAATATCTAAGCTCTAGGCCTTATGCATTCATGGAAGAAGATTTTTTAAGATTTTCCTATATAACTCTATGTAAAACAAGTGACCCCTGGTGCGGGGTCATTTATCACCATAGGGCTATGATTTGTACAATCTTGGTAGTGGCCCATAAGATGATGCTACATACCAAATATCTAAGCTCTAGGCCTTATGGATTCATAGAAGAAGATTTTTTAAGATTTTTCTATATAACTCTATGTAAAACAAGTGACCCCTGGTGCGGGGTCATTTATCACCATAGGGCTATGATTTGTACAATCTTGGTAGTGGCCCATAAGATGATGCTACATACCAAAAATCAAAAGGCTAGGCCTTGTGGTTTCGGAGAAGAAGATTTTTTCAAGTTTTTCCTATATTAGCCTATGTGAAATCAAGTGACCCCTGGGGCGGGGCCAATTTTGACCCCAGGGTCATAATTTGTACAATCCTGGTAGAGAGTCATAAGATCATGCTACATACCAAAAATCAAAAGGCTAGGCCTTGTGGTTTCAGAGAAGAAGATTTTTTAAATTTTCATTTTTAAAATCTATTTTTAGCTCCTGTGACCTAATTATGCGATGGACCAGAACCATTTATACAACTTTAGTAGAGCTTCATCCAAGGAACATTCCTGCAAAATATTTTTCAAATTGGCCAAGCCGTTTTGGAGGAGATGTTGTTTGAAGCAATTGTTGACGCCGGACGCACGCACGCACGCCGGACAAAAGGCGATCAGAAAAGCTCACCTTGAGCACGTTGTGCTCATGTGAGCTAAAAATAGAAATATACTAGCAGTAACTGCTAGCAGTCATGTACTATTGCAGTGATAATTTTGGATTGTTATATAAGATTGGTAATTGTTTGGTTTCTAGACACATACATTTTTTTTGTTTCTGTGATGGTCATTTTTTTGTGATTATAGATGTTGTTCTGCAACTTTTCAAAAGTTTCAAACTTATGATGGTATGAGTTTGTTGTTATTTGTATGCACTTTAGACTTAGGGTCACTTTAAAAAGCAAGTTGAAGTTGTTTAAAAAAATGTCACATTTGATTTTGAAAATGTCACATTGATTTTGCCTCAGAAAGAGCCATTATCCTGTTGCTGAAAATTCTTTCCCAATCACTGCTCTAGGGTATGACCCTCTAAAAATTCTGAAACAGGGGGTCAAAAATGACCCCCTAATAACCAGTGCTGGAAGAAACACTTGTAATAGTGGGAGAAAATGAAAAAGCAAATATGATATTATAAACAAGGCTTTGTCAGTATAGCAAGCAACACTGTCAGAAGTCCCCAACGGGGAAAACCCCAATGAAGAATTTGTGCCAGATAGAAACAATAATGGAAATTGGTTATGATCCCCAAACTGCACTGGCCTTTCAAGCTTGCATATGGTTGATGCATGTGACACATATTTGTGTTATGAAAAACACTTAAAGTTTCATGAAAATCCTAACATAGATATGGAAGTTATAAAGTGGACACAAAGATGAAGTGTATGAACACAAAACTCCAGTGACCTTGAATTCCAAGCAGACATGGCTGTGCAGTGACACAAATTTGTAGCATAACAAACACTTCTGTAAAGTTTAATGAAAATCCAAACATAGATATGTAAGTTACAGAGGGGACATGAGAAAGAAGCTTATGTATGAATAAGGAAGATACTTTCTAACAACTCCTGTGACCTTGACCTTTCAAGCGTGCATATGGTTGTTGCACCAGAACATCTTCATGTAATGACAAACACCTTTGCATGATTAATGTAATCCATCCATAGATATGGATGTTAAAGAGTGGACAGGTAGATGTAGCCTTTAAATACCAAAGAGAATTTCTAAAAACACTGGTGACCTTGACCTTTTTAAGCATGCATATGGTTGATGTGCATGACACAGCTTTGTGTTATGACATTGTTCTAAAGTTTTATAAAAATCTATCCATAGTTATACAGTGGACATGAAGGCGTTGCCTATAGATACCAAAAAGTATTTCTAACAACTCCAAGTGACCTTGACCTTTACAGGACTCATATGATGCACCTTTGTGTAATGACAAACACTTTAGTAAAGATTTATAAAAATCCAATCATTAATATGTAAGTTATTGAGCAGACATGAAGATGTAGCCTATGAGCACCAAAGACAATTTCTAACAAGTCCTGTGACCTTGACCTTTCAAGGATACACATGTAGGAATGTCATCCTGAACCATGTCCCTAAGCTTTCTTCCATACAAAGATGAAACTTTGGTAAGTTCACTATTATAGCGAAAGGTTGTCATCTTCATCACTGTCACTCCCTGCCTCCACTTGATCAATCTCACTAAATCCACATATTTGGACGCACTTCATGTTTGAAGATGGAGTTTAAAAGCAAAGTGTTCAAAAAGGTCAGTGAAAAAGGTGAGGTGGCATTTTCTGGAAAATGCATGTTTGTATCATGTTACATAATACCAGACACATGCCTGTGTCCAGACTACAAACAGATTCACATTCAGTACATTTAATGTTTTTTTGTTGTTGTTTTATATGTGTTTAGATGCATGTGTCTGGTCATATCTGACTTATCACTACATCTATATTCACATTTAGTACATTTGTATGGTTTTTCTCATGTATGTGTTAATCTATCAAACAGCATTTGTATGGCTTCTCTCCTGTGTGTATACGCATGTGAATATTCATATGTGACTTCTGACTAAATGTATGTTCACATACAGTGCATTTGTATGGCTTCTCTCCTGTGTGTATACGCATGTGAATAATCATATGTGACTTCAGAGTACATGTATTTTGCTGTTATTATTATTATACTTGGTTTTTCACTTGCATGAATTTTCAAATGTCTATACAAACTCGACTTAAAACTACATTCATATTTGCAGTAAGTACACGTGTATGGTTTTTCTCCAGTATGTGTCAATCTATGCATCATCATGGTTGATTTACTTGCAAATGTCTTATCACATACAGTACATTTGTATGGCTTTTCTCCTGAGTGTATGCGCATGTGACTGGTTAAACTTGACTTTTCACTACAAACATATTTACATTTAGTGCATTTGTATGGCTTTTCTCCTGAGTGTAAACGCATGTGACTTGTTAACCTTGACTTCACACTACAAACATATTCACAAAGAGTACACTTGTATGGCTTTTCTCCAGTGTGTACACGCATGTGAGTGATTAAACTTGACTTCACACTACAAACGTATTCACATTCAGTACATTTGTATAGCTTTTCTCCAGTCTCTTTATCATTGTGAAACGTCATACTGACTGATGTATACATATACATCCACACAAAATTTATTTATTATTATGTTTTTTTTCACTTGTATGAATTCTCACCTCTATTTAAATTAGACTGCTGATTACATTCATATTTTCACACATTACAAATTGACCCATCTATATCTGTTTAAGGTTGACTTAAACTGAATGTAAAATCACATAGAATACATACAACTTTGTATGTTTTATTTTTGTCCTGTTTGGATTCTCGTATGAATGTTCAAATGTGACTTCCAATTACTTGAATAGTTATAAATTTTACATATGTCCGATTTTTAGAAAGCAGCTTGCTGCCAACTTTAGTAGCTACAAACGCTTACCAGGCATCGCTGACCTTGCTAATTTGCATATCTTCCGTGACAAGTTTAACTGTACCTCTCCGTGCTTTGTGAGGATCCACGCAATGCGATTCTGCACTTATGAATACGAATGGAATATGTTATGCAGACCTTTTATTCATAACCGTAACCGCTAATCATGTGCTGTTGTTTGTAAACGTGTTATTTTGCTCTGTAAACATCCATTTTAATTGAAAACAATATATCCGTGACACATAAAAATCAGAACAGCAACCCATTTTACATACTTGAAGATCTACTCCTGTGAAAAGAAAAAAAGTAGCGCTTCGAATGTCTGTAATTCACCTAAACTAGTTCAAGCGTAATTTTGCATGAAAGTGAGTTAGGTTACTCCCAGAGCATTTCTTAACTTTGAAATAGAAACACACATTCAAGTATCTAAAACAATCAAGTACCTTGTCAAGTTCTACACTTAAGTTACAGTAGATAGTGTATATAAATCGGGTCCTAGGGAATGACCTACTTTTCCAGATTGTTTTGCAACAAACAGGGTGTGAATTCAATTGTCATACTACCAACTTTAGTTGCAGGAGAGTGTGTGGAGTTTTTGCATCATGTGGCCTTTGCCTCTATTGTATCAATAATTAAGAATCACAGCTTTTTTCCTGTTAATCTGGCTGCTGATTCTCAGAGCATTGAGCGCCTTGATTCTACTGTATACATATGTATTGTCAAGTTTGACTTACCACTTAACAGTTCATTTGTTATGTAGATTCTCAAGAGATTGGTCAATGCTGAAATTTTTTTCCTTTTTTGTAATTAAGGTTCCCTTGATGCACTATAACACAAAGTGCACTTGTATTGTTCTTCTTCCCTGTTGATTTTTATGTGAATGATCAAAGATGATTTACTGAAATATGCTGGGCGTATACTGAAATGGAAAACAAATTATTTTGAATTAACACAAAAATGATATTAGTTACTATTGTATACTCTACATCAACTTGTCTGCTCATTTTAAATATATTAATTTGAAACAAGAAGAAACAAGAAATAAATCAAAAGAAACCTAAAATTTGTTTTAAGTGACCCACATGCAAAAGTGGTCTGTGGGACCATCTTTATAAAAAGTCTTTATAATATATCTGTAACTTTTGTTTCAAAATGCTTGTACACATGTCAATCAATGTGTGTGTGCATTTCAGGAGGTTCTAAGACAAGAGGGCCATAGAAGTCCTAGATCGCTCACCTGAGTATAGGGTTACCCAAAGAACATCTGTATTAAAAGTTAAAACATTGTCAATGTGTGTGTGCATTTCAGGAGTTTCTAAGACAAGAGGGCCATAGAAGTCCTAGATCGCTCACCTGAGTATAGGGTTAACCAAGGAACATCTGTACTAAAACATTGTCAATGTGTGTGTGCATTTCAGGAGTTTCAAAGACAAGAGGGCCATAGAAGTCCTAGATCACTCACCTGAGTATAGGGTTACCCAAGGAACATCTGTACTAAAACATTGTCAATGTGTGTGTGCATTTCAGGAGTTTCTAAGACCAGAGGGCCATAGAAGTCCTAGATCGCTCACCTGAGTATAGGGTTACCAAAGGAACATCTGTACTAAAACATTGTCAATGTGTGTGTGCATTTCAGGAGTTTCTAAGACAAGAGGGCCAAAGAAGTCCTGAATAGCTCACCTGAGTATAGGGTTAACCAAGGAATATCTGTACTTGAACATTTTGAAATCTTGTTGTTTGATGGAAACAAAAACTATTTTAGTAACAGTGACCATGACCCAGTGTTCTGCCAAGAATTCAAGTATGTTGGGACATTGACCCCTTGGGCTTTAAAAATAGGGGTCAATCCAAATTTTATTTTATTTTTAATGGGGCCCAACATAATTTTCCATGTAAAAAAAATACCTTAACTTTATCAATGTTATTGTTGATGCACATTTGAACAATCCGTTCATAGAACTTCAACTATTCTAGTCCCTCTTGGTAACAGTAACAGTCAACTTATTTTTTAAGACATTAACAGTTGAATTCAAACATATAGTTCTGAATTTATTCAGTTTACTGACCTTTGAACAGGCAAAGGTTTTCCTTTGCTTTGCATTCCTCCAGTGTTCCAAAACCCATTTCAAACTTAACTGGTCTGCAGTACCACCCTTCAGTTTCAAAGCAAAACCATTTAAATCCCCTAGAAAACTCAACAAACTTTCCTATTTGGTTACAGAAATGTTTTAGCACAAACCACAGGCTGTGACATTATTTATTTTGTCAAAGTGTAACCAGGGGAATGTTCCCATAGCCAGTTAATTTGAAATATCAACTCCGCTTTTCTTGCGAAATTTGGGTATATACATGTACCTCATTTTCATTGATATCCCTGATGTTATCTTGTTGAGGGTGGTCTACACTTTCATTTCATTGAAGTTTTCTAAAGGAATCAGCCCAGACTATGCAAAAACTTTTCCTTCTTCACAGGACATTGCGACGGGTAAACACAAAAGTTTTACCTGTTGCAACAAATGTTTACCTGTTGCAGCAACTTTTACTTGTTGGGACATATTTTTACCTGTTGCAATGTTTTAACAGTATGTAGTAAGAACTTTTTGATATTTTGATTTCAGTGTCTTTATAGCAAGTATTTTACATTAATTTATCACTTAATATAATGAATATTCATTCATTTTTGGCTTTTTTTAGATTTTTTCTGTTTTACATATACACTGTCCTAATCAGGGGTTCAAAACTCACAAACATGTAAAAATGTGAGACCTGCAAAATAAGTACATACAGAGGAATAAACCCTACCCCATTACAACAAGGAATTATTTTTGCACAGATAAGATCATAAAATGCTATGCAAAAACTGAAGTTCTGTAAGTTGTGTGACCATAATGAGGAAATCAGCCGAAAAACTATCCCTGAAAGCATCTGTTATTGTCAGGAGCTCTCTTCTTTGGTTCGTTGCTAGCACTAGCAGGCAATTTTCGACCCGGCATAGCACCATCAGAATATCTAAATTCATTGACAACAAAATCTAGATTTAATAATTTACAATAATGAATGTTGAAATGATAAAAATTTAACCCGATAATAAATTAAAAAGAGTATGACCTTGTTAGTTAATTATGGAAAGCTAATAAAAAGAAAAAAATCATTCTTTTGTGAATGCATCGTCTGCCATTTTGTTGATTGCTGACCAATAAAGACAGAGTTTTCTGTATGGTTTCCATATATTACAAAAGATATTAGTATATAAATTGCGGGGAACCAATTCGCAATTGTTACTGTTTGGCCATCTCAGACAGCAGATAATCATTACATTATCGCTAAAAAAAGCAAAGGAAACTGTTTCTCCAAGAAAGTGAAAGTAATTTTCCGAAAATGAAACGGTGCTGTTTGGATTTTTTCATCAGACATTGTGTCCGACAATAACAGATGCTTTCGTCGGTCAAAATGGAAATATACCGGACATGTCCAACTGACCGACGGACATTCACATTGACTGACAGCCCCAAAATACCTTAAAATTGTTCATGACTTTTGTTTTGAATCAGACACCATTATGACTGCATAGCGAATTGATGAACTGCTCGCAATTGGACAGTAGTATACACTCAGTGCATGAAATGGCTTGATACATGAAGCTAGCCAAGTAGTATCGATTAAATTTCTTGTAAGTGTAAAACTTCTTCTAATTGGAAAACTACGTTCCACAAGTGTGTCAGGGTAAAATTTACCCATTCCTCGCTTTCTTTTCATGCGCCCTATGACCCATCGGTAAATTTACCATTGCCATATGAAATTTTAATGCACCAATGCGGCAATCTGATTTTCCCATAAGGTATCTATCTACTAAATCTGATCATAATACCTCACTCCTTAAAGATGTTATTTGGTGGAAACAAAAAATCTATTTTTAGTACCAGTGACATTGACTTTGAATCTGTCAACATGAAAATCAATCCCAATTTTCCTCTTCCCATAAAGTATCTACCTACCAAGTATGAACACCGTGTATCAATTTTAACAGATTTCAACAGAAATAACCTGCTTGATGCCAAACTTATTCTAATAACAGTGACCTTGACCCTATTGACCAGAAAATCTTTCCCAATCTTCCTCTTCCCATAAGGTATCTCTTGCCTAAATTTGATCATTGTCCTAAAAGATGTTATTTGACGGAAACAAAAAACAAACTATTTTTAGTACCAGTAACTTTGACCCTATCAACCTGAAAATCAATCCAAATCTTCCTCTTTCTATAAGATATCTAACTACCATTGTAACCAAGTATGCAAACTGTATCTCAATTCTTAAACAAGAGGGCCAAGATGGCCCTTGATTGCTCACCTGAGAAAGATGATTGCTTAAAAAATAAAGATGCTTGAGTGTAAAAGTGAAATCTGGCTTTTTTTATGGTGAAAAGGGCATAACTCCTAAATTTACTAGTCAATATCAGTTATAATTGAACCCGATTGGCAGATTATGGGCATAAACATTGTTTTAAAGTTTAAACAAGAGCCCGAGGGCTCTAATCTGCTCACCTGATTAAAGATAAAATGTCCCACCATAAAGTTACAAAAGATAGGTTAAAGATCAAGGTAAGAAGGTGTTTTTTTTTAATGGTTGAAAAATTATCTAAATGTACAAAGCAATTCCTTTTTGTTGATATGTGATGTACATGTTAAGATGAGTAATTGTGCACAGTATCATTCAGATCTGATAAACAGTTGCTAATAATAGCCTATGTTGAAGAAAGTAACCCCCTGGGCGGGGCCAATTTTCATCCCAGGGCCATTATTTGAACAAACATGGTAGAGATCATTAGACAATGCTACATGCCAAATATCAAAGCTCCCAGCCATATGGTTTCAGAGAAGAAGATTTTTCTTGATTTGTTCCAATATTAGCCTATGTTAAAGAAAGTGACCCCCAGGGCGGGGCAAATTTTGACCCCAGGGCCATGATTCGAACAATCTTGGTAGTGAACCACTAGACAATGCTTCATGCCAAATATCTTAGCTCTAGGCCATACGGTTTCGGAGAAGAAGATTTTTCTAAGTTTTCCCTATATAAGCCTATGTAAATAAAGTGACCCCCGGGGCGGGGCCAATTTTGACCCCAGGGCCATGATTTGAACAATCTTGGTAGAGATCCACTAGACAATGCTACATGCCAAATATCTTAGCTCTAGGCCATACGGTTTCGGAGAAGATGATTTTTCTAAGTTTTCCCTATATAAGCCTATGTAAATAAAGTGACCCCCGGGGCGGGGCCAATTTTGACCCCAGGGCCATGATTTGAACAATCTTGGTAGAGATCCACTAGACAATGCTACATGCCAAATATCTTAGCTCTAGGCCATACTGTTTCGGAGAAGAAGATTTTTCTAAGTTTTCCCTATATAAGCCTATGTAAATAAAGTGACCCCCAGGACGGGGCCAATTTTGACCCCAGGGCCATAATTTGAACAAACTTGGTAGAGGACCATAAGATGATGCTACATACCAAATATCAAAGCTCTGTGCCTTTTGGTTTCAGAGAAGAAGATTTTTAAAGATTGCAATTTTTTTGTCTATTTTTAGCTCCTGTGACCTAGTTATTCAACAGACTGGAACCATTTGAACAAACTTGAAAGAGGGTCACCCAAGGGTCATTTGTGTAAAGTTTTATTGAAATCTGCCCAGTAGTTTAGGAGGAGAAGTCGTTTGAATTAAAAAGTTGACGACGCATGACGGACAACGGACCATCACAAAAGCTCACCATGAGTACGTTGTGCTCAGGTGAGCTAAAAAGATTGTTAAAAAAATGAAGTTGGTAGAGAATAAACAAAGTGAAATCTTGCATTTTTTGTATTAAAAGGGGCATAACTCCTGACCTAAATGGCCCATCTCAGCCACATGTGAACTCAATCGAGACATTATGGTCGTTAACAATGTCATAAAGTTTGAAGATGATAGCTAAAAAAAGGAAGATGCAAGAGGTTAAACAATATGAAATATGGCATTTTTTTATATTAAAAGATGCAAAACTCCTGACCTAATCAACAGATCTCAGCCATAATCAAACTCAATCGAGACATTATGGTCATAAGCATTGCCATAAAGTTTAAAGATGATTGCTCAAAAGATGAAGATGCTAGAGTGTAAACAAAGTGAAATCTGGCTTTTTTTGAATATTAAAAGGGGCATAACTTCTGAACTAATTGACGGATCTCAGCCATAATCGAACTCAATTGAGACCTTATGGTCATAAGCATTGCAATAAAGTTTGAAGATGATTGCTTAAAAGATGAAGATGCTAGAGTGTAAACAAGGCAGTCCAAAGGACAGCTATATCCCCCGCCGCTGGCCAAATATTAGAAGTTGTTTGGTCATAGGATTATGTTCACCTTAAACTGGCATGGTTGTAGCAGACATAGAAGATCAGTTCAAGACAATTTAACTTTCCGGAGTTATGTATGAATCTCAGAATTCTGAGGCACATATATTAACATTATTATTACTGACAAGTTTTACATGGGAAACAGTACAAAAAGTGAACATCAATGAAGTATAGGATGTGTTAGGTAACCACAAAATACATGTGTAACTCAATTAAAAACTTTATATATCATGACATAATTTGTATGATTGTGAACATGACATACTATTATTTACCGAGTACAATAAATCACGAGATATCGAGATGACATGAAAAAGTGGAGGCTTAAACATTTGACCTTCAAGGATGACCTTGACCTTGAGCCAGCGTGACCGCCTCATGCCTTCTGCACATCAGCTCAATGAGGTTAACATTTTAGCCGAGTTTGAAGAAAATTGACCTAATTGACGGATCTCAGCCATAATCAAACTCAATCGAGACATAATGGTCATATACATTGTCCTAAAGTTTGAAGATGATTGCTCAAAAGATGAAGATGCTAGAGAGTAAACAAAGTGAAATCTGGCATTTTTTTATGTTAAAAGGGGCATAACTCCTGACCTAATCAACTGATCTCAGCCATAATCTAACTCAATTGAGACATTATGGTCATAAGCATTGCAATAAAGTTTGAAGATGATTGCTCAAAAGATGAAGATGCTAGAGTGTAAACAAAGTGAAATCTTGATTTTTTTAATATTAAAAGGTGCATAACTCCTGACCTAATTGATGGATCTCAGCCATAATGGACCGTTCCGAGCTTTTCCGCATAACGCACCGTCCTTAGTTATTGTTGCTATGCCTCACAAGCTAACTTTCAAGATGGCCGCCACTGATGCTGTAGCATCTGATTCCCGAACTCATATACAGGATAATATATCGATAAAATACTTGCCTAAAGGTCTTCAAATGTGAGAATAATAAAAAAGAAAGGCCCACAATTACTTAACCGAAGGCCTTATTTATAAAATCAAGATCTAATGAATAATTTTCTTAAGATAAAGTAAGAGAACCTGTGACAGTAAAATGTAAACATCGTGTACATTGGATTGATTTTAAGCCGATCAAGTATGATCAGTGTTTTATCTACAATAATGGCACTATGAGTTATCATGTGTTCTAAAAGGCCAAAAAAGAAAAGAACGTAATTTCAGTAATTTAAATTCAAAGCGATTTTATTTCAAGTTATAAAACTCGACCGTAGGTAAATAAATCACCAACCGTTTAAAAAGGAAATATTACCAGTGGTCAATATTTCTTTTATAATACCGTATCTTGTATGAGTGTATGTATTTCTTTTTCTTATTTTTATTTATTTATTTATTTTTATCTATTTATTTCTTTTAATTCTTTTTGTGAATGTACCAATACTCAGTGGTAGTGTTCATTGACTACGGATCCGAATATAACGTGTTTAATCCCCAATGCGAGCGTAATTTTAAGGGCTTAATTCCTAATGGTACTCCGGCACCATCCCAATGTATAATTTGTTTCCCAAATGAGGTGCAGTGTTTTCTAAGGCAATGTATATAAGTCTGCTCTCACGTAAATGAGATTGATAAAGTTACCCCAGAGATTCAAGTTGTACATAATGCCACTTTTCAAGTAAGTTCAAGACCAGCAGAGTTGCATAAGCATCACCAAAATATTGCATGTATCTCTAAGGGAGAAGATCTCCCTAAATCCAATTAACCATGTTATTGTGGCTAGACCAACTGAGACCAGGAATAGGAGCCCATATTGTACAAACTAAATGTTTATAAACTTGGACTGATGCAATTGTTCTTACATAAGTATTATTTTAAAGCCATTCTCTGTCTTATGCCATGGGGGACACTGAAGAAAATAAAACAACACATAAATTGCCTGTAATGACAATTTTAATGTAAGGTTAAAGCTCTATTACTAATGAATTTTCCCATAGTTCTATAAAATATCAACATCAAGAAGAATAGATAGATGAAAAATAGAGAGAGAACAGGTACAACAAAATCTGAAATACTTGAAGCAATGCTTAATTTGTGGTTTTTTTTTTTTTTTTTTTTTTTCCAATAATATTGTTTTAAAGTTTTCATTACAACAATTACAGAATTTGAAATTATTAACTGACAGTGAAAATGTTTTTCCAACAAACACACACACACAGTACACTAAACAATTCAAGGAGCACATAGCTATATGGTTGAAATACTGTTGCAGTGAGGGTAAATTTAAGCACAACTTTATATGGCATAAAACAATTCCTTGAGGTAGAAAAAAAGACATGCTGATTCAAATACTTAACCAAACTTGGATTACAAAGTGTATATGTGTTATCTCAACCATTTTGTTATTAACATGAACTGTGGTGAACACTTTCTAAGTAAAGGGACTTGGTAACATTTTCTCTCTAGTAGCATCTACATGAACATTGTCAAAAATATACAAGAAACTGTTTCTGCTTTCACAGAAACATTTCAATTACTGTCCAAATTTTATTTGCCAGTGTGAATAGTGATGTAAGAATTATGTGAGACAGAAATTTGAATTTTTTACCATAGCTATTACTCTTTCAATATGCACCTTTTGAGATAGAAATTTGAATGTTTTACCATAGCTATTACTTTTTCAATATGCACCTTATGCTTAAAATTTTCTGAGTTAGATATGTATCTGGTACTGACATCTTTGATGAGTTTGTAGATGATGGTGCAGTATTAAACAAGAGAACCATTTCTTAAAACTCATTATGCATAGTAAACATATTGTAAATCATTATCCTAATGATTGTCATGTGCCAATAAATCCCTAAACAATTGAAAAGATCCATTTTGTTCACATATGAATATCACACCCTCCTATTACAGCTGACTGTATACCCATAACATTTAAATTTGAGTTCTAGATAATTCAGTATCATCAATGAACACTAGTGTTGCTGGAAAAGCTCTTAAAATCAGATGGAACTTTGAAATTATGGTATCTCTATCTGACCAAACTTAAGTAAAACATTTCTTAAACGTGATTAAAAAGCACTATAACTGATTAAAGATTCAAATAAAATCTCATTGCATGATTTTTTAATCCAAATCTACATAGAAAGAAAAATGCACAACCATTTCTTGAATAACAAGTATCACTTCTTCCATAATTTCTTTTAGAAATAGGTTTTTGGGAGCAAAAAGGACATTAAAAAATAAAAGTTTACATGTGTAATTCCTGTGTAATGCACAAAAAAGATGCTTTTTATTCTTTCCCTTTCACCTCCCACAGTAAAATGTTGCTATTCCCTAATTCGAGTCTTTAGTTGTTTCAACTTTTCCTTTATGGCAGCACACTCCTGGTCTTTTTCTTGTAGCCCTTTCTATATGAAACCCTTTTCTGCCTTTTGTTGGTCCATCTCTTATGACTACAATTGAAAAAAAGAAGAAATAATTAAAGGACTAAAAATCTTTGACAATGTTAACAATGCTGCCCCAGCCAGCAGAGCTACCTAACACCTACTGGTCAAAAGAAACGGGGCAGCAGAACTTTCTTGGCCAGAGTGAGTGAGCTGAATGTAAGCAAACTAGAAAACATAGGAATATTGCTTCAGTGTCTGGGGATAGTATCAACAGAAGGTCTGACACAGCTGAGAATTTTTTGCAAAGAATTCTATGAAATTCATGTTGCATCTCTAAAATATGGTAAACAAAATGAAACAAAGGTTAAACCAATGTAAACTGCCATATTGAGGAATGTGGGCTCATAATTAACAATGCATTTCCTTTTTCTGGAGAAACACATAATGACAAAGTGTGTGAAAAGGGTAAAACTTAAATTAAGAACCCACTCATTAGTGTAGGGCACATAGTTTTAAACAAAATGCATGTAATAATACTGCCTTTATATAGAAAGAAACAATCAAGAAATTTAAACTGAAAAATAAGTCATGCATATCATATGTATGTCCAAGTCCATTAATTTGATATATTTCATTTTCTTACCAAAGTATGTAAAGTATGTAACCTTTTGTCTGACATCAATAATCATGGCAATTAAATATGGGCTCTATCTATGGGTAGTTTCTACAGGGATGAAAATCAGTATTTATTATCATTTATTATCATTTACAGGGATTTACCGGACGCAGGATCCTGCGTCCATATACGCATGAATCACAGACTGTACGCACCGAAAAATAAAGTCTGCGTCCATGTGTACGCACGAATTGTCCAGAATATCTGTGCCAATTCATTATCAAATGTCTTCGTAAATCTCTTGGAATTTCCAACGCTATATTTAACTAGTTAAATTAACAAGCCAATCACTGTGCCTTTTAAAATTAGCGTCCAATCATTGAACGCTTCCGCTCACATGTCTTATCAAAGTTAAGCATGGCAAACACAAACTGACTTAAGAAGTTTATGGGGCAAAAGAAAAGATCGCGATGACGAGAAACATGAAAATTTATTGTCAACTGGTCACCCTGATTACAGTTACAATCTTCCTCAAAATCAAAACGTGAGCAGAAATTTCAGTATATGGCTTGAAAAATTTAAATGGCTACAGTTCCGTGACGAAGGCATGTACGTATTGTAATACTTGCATTTCGGCGAAAAGCTCATCAAATCCCTTTACAGAGGGTTGCATAAACTTTCAAAACTCCTTATTAATTCGTCATCAAGACACTGATGTCTACATGAACAGCTTACAAGTCTTAAATATGCGTTCAAATTTCGCAACCGCTATTAAAGCTGATCACGATCAAAGCGTTGAAAATACTGTTAGTGAACTCAATGATTATGTGATTCAGTTGCAGACGGTGTATAACAGAATTTTGAATATCCAGATATTTTTGTTTTCTACAAGGAATACTTGTTAAGGATGCTTGAAATGATACTGTAAGAAAACAAGAATGTCTGTTATCCACCTAGTCAAATTTTAATGTGAATTCTCAAAATTTGCACTTATTAAATTTAATAAATTTCTCAATTTTAAGGATCTGGAATACATACTTTTAGTTAAAGATAATGGCTTTGGTATAGTAACAACACATCTGCGCAGAAAAAAAAAAGTTTTAAAATTTACTTTAACATTCCATGCCCTCAAAGTCGCAAGACTTATAACTCTTCTGGAAAATAGCTAGTGATCCTTAGCAAATTTTGAGTAGTATATTTTGGTGAGGTTAAATAGCTTGGACCCCCTGAAATTAATGATGGACCCCTGTTTTTAAGGATCCTGAGTCCAGTGGACCCCTGAAAATCAAAAGTAGTGTAAATCCCTGCATTTATATTGTTGAGCAAAATATTTTTCTATCAATCTGCCAGGTCTTTAGTATGATTTTGTGCATAACACAGGAAAGGGTTATGATTAATTAAAAAAGTCTACTGATATGTAACCTCAGTACTTCTCTCTCCCCCCCCCCCCCCCCCCCATTATAACTCAAACTTGATATATTGATTTGCTATATAGGAAGAAAATGTAAGAATAAAGAATAAAGCCAGAAGCTTACTCAGTCTTGCCATTGATCTGATCCAGTATAAACTGCACATTCAGGTGATGGAAGGTGTCCACTTTTTTCCATCAGTTGGAATGGGGTCTGGGAAAAGATCTATAGGACACTTTTCTCCAACAAAGTGCTGAAAATTGCATGTGACTTTTAGTATATTTAAATATACTTATATTACTTTTACAGTTATATTATTGAAATATAGAATATATATTAGATCTAGATCTACTCATTATTTTGTTGTGCTTATCTGATACTACAATAAACGACAGTCAGTGTAAGAACACATGCGATACTTATGATAAAGTGGAATGTCATTCATTTCATTTGGAAATAGACCGAAAAGTTAAGAAAATTTAACTGAAAATGTACGAACAATACATTCATAAGAAATATTTTTTTCATTCA
>CM037784.1:19168483-19218483 GCA_021229015.1 Solen grandis
AACGTTTGCAGTAATTGAATACATGGCTGATTCAACGTCATTAAAATAAATCGAATTGTTTAAATTCATGTTGTTTAATATTCATTGAATGTTGAATTACGTACATGGGACTAATTCCTGACTGAATCCACATATGTCAGCCATAATCAAAATTAGCCATGAGATTATGGCTATAAATATTGTCATGAAGTTTGAGTTTCTGAAGAAATGAAGATGCTAGAGTGTACACAAGAAAATGTTTACGGACATCCTGATGGACAGACAGTCGACAGACATTGACTGACCACAATAGTGCACTTTGTACTCAGATGAACTAACAAGAGAGCCATAATGGCCCTGGGTCGCTCACCTGGTAACATTAGGCTACCAGTATGTAAAATCAAGGGATCCCAGGGGCAGGGCCAATTTTGACCCCAAGGCTATGATTTGAACAAACTTGGTAGAGGTCTTTTAGCCCATGTTACATACCAAATATCTAAACTCCAGGCCTTGTGGTTTCTGAGAAGACGATTTTTCAAGCCTTTGTTAAATCAAGTGACACTGGGGTGGGGCCAATTTTGACCCTTTGGTGATGATGTTAACAAACTTGGTAGATGTCAACAAGGCCATGTTACATACCAAATATCTAAACTCCAGGCCTTGTGGTTTCTGATGGGAGGATTTTTCTTTTTTTCCCTAAATAAACCTATGTAAAATCAGATGACCCCTGGGGTGGAGCCAAATTTGACCCCAGGGCCATGATTTGAACAAACTTGGTACAGATCCACTAGACAATGCTACACACCAAATATCTAACTCCAGGCCTTGTGGTTTCTGAGAAGAAGATTTTTTCAAGTTTTTTCCTATATTAGCCTATGTTAAATTAAGCAACCCCTATGACGGAGCCAAATTTGACCCCAGGGCCATGATTTGAACAAACTTGGTACAGATCCACTAGACAATGCTACACACCAAATATCTAAACCCCAGGCCTTGTGGTTTCTGAGAATTAGATTTTTTAAGATTTCACTTTTAAACACTATTTTAGCTCCTGCTACCTAATTATGCAACAGACCGGAACCATTTCAACAATTTTTATAGGGGAACACCCTAGGAACATCATTGCAAATTTTGATCACTTTCCCATCAGTAGTTTCAGAGAAGATTTTTAAGTAAATTGTTGATGACTCATGACAACAGACACCGGACAAAGGCTGGTCCCAAAAGCTCACCTTGGCACTTCGTGCCAGGTGAACTAAAAACATATACCACATTCATACGAATAAAACCATGAAGTTTCACCCTCTTTAAGAATTAATTGGACAAACTTCAATCAATTAACAACCACTACAAATAGTAAGCATGTCCAGATAGTGAAGTGGTTAATGCAATGACTTTTCACCAATGCACCCTAGGTTTGATCCCAATGTAACATGTGACAGGGTATGGATAGCACGCTCGGTCAAGTGTTCTCTGGGTATTCTGGTTTCCTCCCTACTAAGTTACTATATTAAAGAATAGTTGTACTGAATACATAATCCATGAGATCATTTCAATTCCAACAAACCAAACAGGACCTGTGGTCGAAGTTTGAAGTCAAACTTGACAGAGAGATTACGGCTATAAACATTGTCACAAAACTTCAAAATGATTGCCTAAGAAATGAGTGAAGATGCTAGGGTGTAATCTGTGAAATCTGACATTTTTATTAATTTAATTAAATAAAGGGCCATAACTCCTGACCAAACATCTGATATCAGCCATAGTCCTGCTTGGCCTAGACATTATAGCTATAAGTATAGTCATTAAGTTTGAAAATGACTGCCACTATCAACTTACAGAGAAAAGTTTTGTAATCTCAAAACATCCGCAAAAAAAGTCAACCAGATCAGGATCAGGCAAGCTGACTTTCACATGTCATTATAAACAAGGGTCAGGACTGCCACAAAATACGCCCATCATAGTATGGGGACTCTCAGAAATAGCTCAGAGAAACAAGCTACTGTCCATAAATAAGCAAAATAATTCCAAAATCCCATTAGTTAATGAATGTTAATCATAAAAAAAAAATGTTGATACATTTCCATTAATTAACTGCAAGATCTGACAACACCTCATAGGGTCTAAGGACTAGGGACAAGCAAATTTTCAAGTATGTTGAGTACATCAAGGGCCATAACTTCAAAGTCATTCACATGATAATGCTGGATATCGAACTCAGCCAAGATATTATGGCAATGCACATGTGTGGAAAGTTTGGAAAGGATTGGGCAAACGGTATTGAAGTCAGAGCCCGGACAATCACAATTTCAAGTATTTTGTGTACGTCAAGGGCCATAACTTCTAAGTCATCAAGCGATAATGCTGGATATTGAACTCATCCGCGATATTATGGCCATGCACATGTGTGGAAAGTTTGGAAAGGATTGGGCAAACGGTATTGAAGTCAGAGCCCGGACAATCACAATTTCAAGTATTTTGTGTACGTCAAGGGCCATAACTTTTAAGTCTTTCACGCGATAATGCTGGATATCGAACTCATCCGTGATATTATGGCCATGCACATGTGTGAAAAGTTTGAAAAGGATTGGGCTAACGGTATTGAAGTTAGAGCCTGGACAATAACAATTTCAAGTATTTTGTGTACGTCAAGGGCCATAACTTCTAAGTCATTCAAGCGGTAATGCTGGATATCGAACTCATCTGAGATATTATGGCCATGCACATGTGTGAAAAGTTTGAAAAGGATTGGGCAAACGGTATTGAAGTTATAGCCCGGACAACAAATGTTCCACGCCCGCCGTGAGTGTTCACATAATACGCCCCATCTTAAGATGGGCGTATAATAAAAAGGATAGAATCTTTTCTTCATTTTTTACTTTATAAATCTCCACATACATAAATAAAACCACAAATCCATGAGACTGGAAACCTTGTCCATCCATGTAAGTTTATGTAAGCTAAGAGTCAGTTCTCCATAAAATTTAACTCTTCCAGGTAAAGGAAACTGATTTAAAAAAAAAAAAAGTAAACTCATAATATTTCATTTAAATAACATTTTGTGGTACACTTTTTTTCACTGATGATGATCCATGTTCTTGAAAGCACAGGGTTTTCAACATACACAATATCTGTGGGGTGAAACCATCCACAACGAGATCTGTGAAAAATATTCCCTCACCTCCTTGAAAATTAATAATCTAACAGTATAATATCTGTATGACTACTAAATTATACGAGGTTCACTTAAGTTTTATCATCTGAGACTTTACAGCTTAAACAGTTGAACACTTGGGGCCTACTTCACTCAACATCATACTGTTAAATGTTCGCATAATGTCTACTGTCATCATTATCACAATTGCCAATATAAATGTCAACATAATGACAGCTGCCAAAATAAATGCAACCTTCAATATAAGTTTTCCACATGATGACCACATTACTACCAACATTTCATGAAATGGTGACTCAGTGTTTTCGCAACTTTTTTTTCCAAATGTTCACAGCCTGAACAACACTGAATCTTCAGGGCATATTCTTATGCCCATAGTACACACATACTTGTTCTTAGAGCAGAGTTGACAGAAACCTTTTCATCCTGTCACAAACAGACGTACCCGGCCACTGAAAGGAGCAATCCTTCATTAGGGTGGCAGGATGGTAGTCTGGGATTTCCTGACATTTATAAATCAAACAAAATTTCACCCTTTTTACATCATGACAACTATGATACAAAGGATGCTAAAAATAGCCTGATGTTTGATGGATATCCTCATTTTTATGATAAAACATCATTGTTAATGCCTTCTTGATCAATAGCCTGACAGCTTCTCTCTGAAGAAACTCCTTAGCAGTAATGGTAACAATGGCTGACTTCTGTTGTCAAGGTGATGATCACATGGCCTTTCGATGGTAGTCAGGTGGGGCCACAAAGTAGTCGGACAGCGTGAAGAGGCTAGAAGCGTTCCTCTGAAGATATCTGGAATTGTCAATATTCACAATCACAAATTTTTCACTTTACACTATTCATTGAGATAACTTAATCATGTCTATGGATATTCAACATTGAACACAATTTTTAAATAAAGCTTATCTGCTTCCCTGGTTCCATCAGGACAACTGCCTTTATTCAATATAATTTTATCGTTGGATCTGTATGTTAAGACTTGACTTTTGACAACCCACTTCAAAATAAGACAGTAATGAGAGATTCAAGAGGTTTTTTTTTATTTCTTTAGCAAGGGAAGTTCATAAGTGTCTTCCCCTCTGAAAATGTCTTTAAATTACAGCACAGTTTCCCCAAAATTGCTATTCGCCCCAGGATTTTTTTTTTACCCATTGAAAAGAAAATGGTGCCACCCCCATGCCAAAAAAAAGGTATTATGACTCCTTCTCTATCATCTTTAAAAGGCCCATGTAGACATGTCAGCCGTACCTGAGAAAGTCGTGTATATGGTGCAGGAGGATCTGTATGCTCTTCTCATCCAGTGCTGTGTAGGCCAGCATGCTCCCTAGTTTCACTGTTCACACACATACATAAAAAAGATTATAGATACTGGCAGCACATGTAAAATACACATTTCTGGCAGCCCATATAATTATAAACATTATAATACTACATATTTAATACTGTCATCACATATAATACAAAACATTAGTGATACAACATACAAGAGCTGTCAGAGGACAGCACGCTCGACTATTCAAAATGCTTGTTGGTAAATCAAATGAAATCTATTTAAATTCTTGCCCTTTATAGTAATAGTAACAAGAGGGCCAAGATGGCCCTTGGTCGCTCACCTGAGAAAGATGATTGCTTAAGAAATAAAGATGCTTGAGTGTAAAAGTGAAATCTTGCTTTTTTTTATGGTGAAATGGACATAACTCCTAAATTTACAAGTCAATATCAGTTATAATTGAACCCGATTGTGAGATTATGGGCATAAACATTGTCTTAAAGTTTAAAAATGATTGTTAAATAAATGAAGTTGGTAGAGAATAAACAAAGTGAAATCTTGCATTTTTTGTATTAAAAGGGGCATAACTCCTGACCTAAATGACCCATCTCAGCCACAATTAAACTCAATCGAGACATTAAGGTCATTAACAATGTCATAAAGTTTGAAGATGATTGCTAAAAAAAGGAAGATGCTAGAGTGTAAACAACGTGAAATATGGTCTTTTTTATATTAAAAGGGGCATAACTCCTGACCTAATTGACGGATCTCCCATAATCAAACTCCATCGAGACCTTATGGTCAAAATTATAAAGTTTGAAGATGATTGCTCAAAAGATGAAGATGCTAGAGTATAAACAAAGTGATTTCTGGCAATTTTTGGATATTAAAAGGGGCATAACTTCTGAACTAATTGACGGATCTCAGCATCAATCGAACTCAATCGAGACCTTATGGTCATAAACATTGTAATAAAGTTTGAAGATGATTGCTTAAAAGATGAAGATGCTAGAGTGTAAATAACGTGAAATCTGGCATTTTTTTATATTAAAAGGGGCTTAACTCCTGGCCTAATTAACGATCTCAGCATAATCAACTCAATCGAGACTTATGGTCATAACATTGATAAAGTTTGAAGATGATTGCTAAAAGATGAAGATGCTAGAGTGTAAACAAAGTGAAATATGGCATTTTTTTGAATTTTAAAAGGGGCATAACTCCTGACCTAATGTTCCGATATCAGCCATAATCGAACTTGGTCGAGATTTTATGGTTATAAACATTGTTTTAAAGTTTGAAGATAATTGCTTATAAAATGAAGATGCTAGAGTGCAAACCAACAAATTGTGGACGACGGACGGACGACGGACATTCATCGATCCTAAAAGCTCATCCTGAGCACACGTGCTCAGGTGAGCTAAAAAATGATATTTCTTGATAGTCTGATACCCCTTAATATATTTATGATGTCTAAAATCAATCCCATGCCTAGTTACTGAGACATAAGCACAATAACACTGTGCATACAAAACTTGAACCAAAAATCCATGTTAGAAAAGGGCCATAATTTGCATCAGTCCAAAAGTTATCCTCCTGTTTTCTGATGCCCTTGAAGACACACCTTAACTTTCTAGTCAATTCCACAAGCAATTTCTGAGATATAAGCTGGATAGTAGCTTGAATGCAAAAATTTAACCATAATTCTAAGTTAAAAGGGAGTCATAATTTTTAATTTATTCCATCAAGTGTTATCTTCCTTTTTAGTATGAAACCCCTAAACATATTAAAGATATTTCAAATCAATTCCATGCCTGGACTCTGAGATATTAGCATGAAAGTACCTTGCATGCAAAACTTTAACCAAAATTTCTAAGCTAAACTAGAGCTATCACTGAAGGTGATTAATACCCCCGCAAAATACTTTAATGCAGGAGAAGCCAGACTTCAGGCAGAGCATAGATAAGAACCTGTATACATAGTATATTGGTTGTGATAGTAATAAGTAAGTAAAGTTTTTATTTAAAGTTGATAGAGAGTCAATAATGGTTGTTTGTCACAGTAGTTTAAAAATATAAGGTTACAGTTCCTGGACACTGCACTTCTCCTAGTCGCCATCTGTTTACATTTAAAGTTTCAAGTATATACCATGTATAATATTCGAGTTATGTTCAGGACAAGAAAAACAAGGAAAAGTAACAAAGAGAAATAACTCTGTAATTACTCTAGATAGAGTTATGGTTCTTGTGCACTGCACTTCCTCATATTGTGGTTGACCATTGTATGAAATTGTTTTGAAATCCAACCAGTAGTTTACAAGTTATACTCTGGACAAGGAAAAGTAACTAAGGGCAATAACTCTGTAATTCCTATAGATAGAGTTATGGTTCTTGTGCACTGCACTTCCTCATATTGTGGTTGACCATTGTATGAAATTGTTTTGAAATCCAACCAGTAGTTTACAAGTTATACTCTGGACAAGGAAAAGTAACAAAGGGCAATAACTCTGTAATTCCTATAGATAGAGTTATGGTTCTTGTCACTGCACTTCCTCTATTGTGTTGACCATTGTATGAAATTGTTTTGAAATCCAATCAGTACTTTACAAGTTATACTCCGGACAAGGAAAAAATACAAAGGGCAATAACCCTGTAATTACTCTAGATAGAGTTATGGTTCTTGTGCACTGCACTTCCTCTCATTGTGCTTGACCATTGTATGAAATTGTTTTGAAATCCAATCAGTACTTTACAAGTTATACTCCGGACAAGTAAAAAATACAAAGGGCAATAACTCTGTAATTACTCTAGATAGAGTTATGGTTCTTGTGCACTGCACTTCCTCATATTGTGGTTGACCATTGTATGAAATTGTTTTGAAATCAAACTTGTACTTTTCAAGTTATGCTCCGGACAAGGAAAAGTAACAAAGGGCAATAATTCTGTAATAAGTCAAGATGGAGTTATGGTTCTTGTGCACTGCACTTCCTCCCCATGTGCTTGATCATTGCATGAAGTTGTATTGAATTCCAACTTGTGGTTTTCAAGTTATGCTCCGGACAAGGAAAATGCAACGGACCGCTGGACCGACCGACCAACCGACCGACCGACCACCGGGTGACTGATATATACCCCCCCAAACTTTGTTTTGGGGGTATAAAAAGGGGCCATAACTTGTAATATATTCCATCAAAAGTTATCTACCATGAAAGTATGATACCCCTTAACGTATTTAAGATGTTTCAAATCAATCCCATGCCTGGATACTGAGATATTTGCATGAGAGTATCTTGCATGCAAAACTTTAACCAAAATTTCTAAGTTAAAAAGGGGCCATAATTTGTAATATATTCCATCAAGAGTTATCTACCTTGGTTGTCTGATGCCCCTGAACATATTTGTAAACTTTCAAGTCAATACCATGAATGGTTATTGAGATACAAACTACATAGTAGCTTGCACGCAAAACTTTAACCAAATTTTCTATTGCATGCAAAACTTTAACCAAAATTTCTAAGCTAAAAAGGGGCCATAATTCATATTAAATTCAGTCAAGAGTTATCTACCTTGGTTGTCTGATGCCCCTGAACATATTTATAAACTTTCAAGTCAATAACATAAATGGTTATTGAGATATAAGGTTGATAGTAACTTGCACGCAAAACTTTAACCAAAAGCTGCAACGCCAACACCAATGCCGACGCCAGGGTGACTACAATAGCTTTCATATTCTACGAATAGTCGAGCTAAAAATGCCTATCACTGGCACCACATGTAATAAAACTGAGAAACACTTTCGGTCAAAGACACTAGAGCACTACAGATAATATTTTGATCAAATGGGTTTTTACCCCACATCTTTTATTGCAATTAAGTCTTTATGATTTCAAATACAAACCAGGAAACTTGTTTACACTATGGAATTAAGGTAAAGTGCATATATTGCATATTAAAGCTGTGCATTGCACAAGATTAGGCACAATCATCTATATGTCCCTTGAATATCAACCCATTTACGTTGAAGTGATTTTTTTTCTTAATTGTGAATGAGTCCAGTACCCCTTCATTTGTGAAAAATTAGCATTGTTTTTCTCGAAATTGTGAAAAAAGAAGTGGCGTTTCTGCTGAAATTGTGAGGAGAAAATCTAAGACTGAATACATTGAAATTTTCATCAAAATGGTAAGGAGTGGTTTATATTTTCAAGAAAATGAGAGATTGGGAAGAGAAGCGCTTTCGAAAATATTTCAATTAAGTAGGAAGGATTTAAACCATGTCTCTAAAAAAATTACACAATTGAATTGTGAATTTGAGTACCTTCTAAATAGTGAATGGCTCCTGTTACAGGTACCAGTTATAGAAGGAAAGAGTTCAAGTATTCCCTGCCCACATGATGTAATATTGAGATAGAAAGTGAAAACAGATACCAGCATTGTATAGCATGTCTATGTTATGAGTGAGTTGAATTCTAAAGAGAATGGAAAGAGCTTTTAGTTGCTTTTTAGAATACTAGATTTTACAATAAATTACTTTTTTTAAACTATCTTATGCCTATTTGCCAAGATGCACAGCTTATCTGTAGCCTGTTCTATAGTAAAAACTTCTTACCAAACAGCCGCAATAAATGAGTGGCACCATACACACTGGACATTGGTTTTCCTTCATGTTCACTTAATACCTGGAAAAAAAATTGCTTAAGTATATCAGCAATACATTAACCTCTTAGTGAAAGGCTATGCCAGAACGGCCATTCTTCTTTAATTTTTCGTTTTACATACCCATCCCTCAAAATTGTTAATTTTCAGATATAAAAAGACAACAAGTTTCATCAATATTGCTTTATAACTGAAGATACTGAAGCATAAAAAACTGAACAACAAAAAATCAAAGATACACAAAACTACCCTGCTCTTAAAGAACTGTCATCCTCAACTAAATGGTTCGATATCAGCAATAATCAAACATTGTTGAGAAATATTGGCTATATATATTCTCAAATTTAAATCAAGATTGCTAAATAAAACAAGAGGGCCAAGATGGCCCTAGATCGCTCACCTGAGAAAAGTATCATTCATTGCCTGTACAAAACAGATTGCTTTAGAATTAAGATGATGAGGTGAAACAATGTTCAGGAATTTTCTGACCCCATCCACAAAAGATATCATCATGACAAACATTCTGCCAAAGTTTGAGGATGATTGGACCAAAAATGTTGCCCTCAGAGTATAAACAAGATTTTTCTAAGATTTGACCTACTGACCTACATTTCTATCCAGCCCCACCCATTTTCAAACTGGTTCGAGATATCATCATGACAAACAATCTGACCAAGTTTGAGGAAGATTGCATCAAAACTGTGGCCTTTAGTGTGTAAACAAGATTTTTCTAAGATTTGACCTATTGACCTACTTTTCGGTCCGGCCCGGCCCATTTTCGAAAGGGTTCAAGATATCATCAAGACAAACATTCTGACCAAGTTTGAGGAAGATTGGATCAAAATTGTGGCCTCTAGTGTGTAAACAAGATTTTTCTAAGATTTGACCTACTGACCTACTTTTTGATCCAACCTGACCCATTTTCGAAAGGGTTCAAGATATCATCAAGACAAACATTCTGACCAAGTTTGAGGAAGATTGGATCAAAATTGTGGCCTCTAGTGTAAACAAGATTTTTCTAAGATTTGACCTACTGACCTACTTTTTGATCCGACCTGACCCATTTTCGAAAGGGTTCAAGATATCATCAAGACTAACATTCTGACCAAGTTTGAGGAAGATTGGATCAAAATTGTGGCCCCTAGTGTGTAAACATAAAAATTGTTGACAGACTACAAGATTTTTCTAAGATTTGACCCACTGACCTACTTTTTGATCCAACCTGACCCATTTTCGAAAGGGTTCAAGATATCATCAAGACAAACATTCTGACCAAGTTTGAGGAAGATTGGATCAAAATTGTGGCCTCTAGTGTGTAAACATCAAATTGTTGACGGACGACGGCCGACGGACAATCAAGTATCCCAAAAGCTCACCCTGAGCTATGCTCAGGTGAGCTAAAAAAAAAACGAAAAAAAAACAAGAGGGCCAAGATGAAGATGCTAGTGTGTAAGCAAGTAAATGTGTCCGCTGATGTATGACATATTACTGACTAAAAGCTAACTGAGACTACTTTCTGATTTATTTGTGCCTCCTATTAAACTTTGAAACTGACATGAGAAAACAATTTTTTAGTGTCCTATTTCTGTACTCTAACAATTCAGAAGACATTACAACAATACTGATACCTACCTGTCCGTACTGAGGACGTTCAAATTTATAAAGCAGCTGTGTTCCTAGCATCACATTGAAGTATTCACGTATACCGTTGTTCACTTCTATTATTGTATCTCTGTCAAGAAAATAAAAAGTTTATATGCTTGGGTAGAACATCCCCTCAACAAGATAACAATCATTTAGAGACTTTGTTTACACATGACAAATATTGAGTTATTTCACCATGATATCATGCCGTAGAAAGCAAGATATCAAACCAGGTCGTATTATTCTGACACCTGACCAACAACAGTATATGCTGAACACAAAGTGTGAGAGAGTGATAGTGCTTTACCTAACGCCATTACCATTATAGTATTATCCATCAATTATTAGGAAGGATCACGAGAAGATCAACTTCTTGACTAGTTTCGTATACCTACCTGTAAGTTACCAGACACCTATACTTTTAAACCTGTATAAAGGCTTCAGAAAAGATATTTTCTGTTTGATAGTAAACCTTAAAGTCATATAAAATACATGTATATAATGACCACAATTGAAAGGAAAAATGATCTTACGGAAAAAAAATCATCAGATACCCTCGTTATCTTCATACTGACATGTCATACTATGTCAGTCTTGGAAACAGTAATATTCTTACTTGTTGGGGTGATTTGGCTTGGTCAGTTTACACCTCAGATAATCGTCCAATATACTGTCCACCGTGTGTTTACAAGGCAGCGTGACCAGCTGTACACAGAAATAAGGGATTTGGTAAGGAAAACCAATCTATAATAAAACCTAGTGCAGCTCCATTATAACACTAAATGATTTCAGATTGATACTGCACTATAATGGACCATGCTGTAAAGTGCAGCTACATTATAATACTATATTTGGGGTCCTAGTATTGGAACAAGTTTACAGTGCAGTTCCATTATAATGGAATATTTAAGGCTTAAACTCAAGATACCACGTTATAATTCTGTAAAAATGCATCTGAAGTCAACCAAACAAAATCTCAACATAGAAATCTGGGGTCGGTAGATGGAACACATTATATTGCACTTACATATTATAGTGAAGCATAAACGTAAATGAGCCTACACTGTACTATTTGGTATTTTCGATTTCTAAATTAAAATGTATTGTAGATATACTCTGACACGGATAATGTAGCTGTATTCATATTAAAGTACAGTGTATATTTATATTACTAATCAAAAATAAGAAACACACAAGTGTCACCTGCTGAAAAAAGAAAGACGGACAGACAGATAGGCAACAGAAAAGTGGTCCCATGACTGTGTCATCTCTGCTTACAGCAGGTGACACAAAAACGAAAATAATGATATACATGTAATCTTAGATGTTCTTTTAAGAAGAAAATGTATAAAACAGAGACCTCTCTATAATTATATATATTGTAAAGAAGATGACTGAAACGCAGTTGAGAGAACTTGTTGTGTTCCTCCATTCAGATGAAAACAAGAAAGTCAGTAGAACTGACAGATGCTCCCCGAAGAACGTCATTGTTACAAATAAATCCTTGGTCAATGGGTGGGAGGATATGTTAAGGACCGGAATGGGATCAGCACATGCTTATCATGTATAGAATCCAGGTAATGTGCATCTCCTCTTGGTAATAAATCTTCACATAAAAAGTTTTGTTGAAATCAAGCTGTTAGTTCCTGAGAAATAGTCCGGACAAGGAAAGTGTGACGGACGAACGGACAGACAAAGCGGCGACTATATGCGTCACCTTCAGTGAGCATAAAAAAAGGTAAAAAAAAAGCTCTTAACTCTCTAAACAGTAAACCATATTATATATTCTTGTTCCTTTTGATGAGACAGAAGATAAAATGGTAAATACTTTGGTGTCCCCCAAGACCACACAGGGGTCAGGCCCCACCCCCAAAATTTTACTTAGGACCTTTCAGCTCAAAGCTGTTGAAATCCCCATTCCTAAATCATATCTATTCTCCTCATCAGATGAGATGTTTTACCAACTCTAATTTGGAGACTTAGTAACAGTTTACTATTTAATATGATAATACGTGTTACTCATCAGATCTTTCATTGATTTTTTTAAAGTTTTTTATACTACTCAAAATTAAGTCATACATTTCAATGTGTGCTCATATCAAAGAGGTTAACCAACACTCTTGACATATGACTGGATATTTGAAATAGTGTATAATGGCCTTAACAACAATTAGCTGACATGATTATGATTGACATTACCAGGGATAATTTTTGGCGGCGATATCGCGATATTCTCTCATCATTTTCCAAAAAAATCGCATTACTTTTCTCTAATAGCGATAAAAAAATCGCATGTAAAAAAAAAATCATCGTAGGCATTCGGTTCGCCGATTGGGACTGCTAAAAAGTGAAAAGTTCCGTCCCTTGTTACCGCGAAGCATGGTTCTCGTTTCTTTATATATTAGCGACGGCGCGCACTGGAATGGGTACCAATTGGCTCCGAGTAACGCCCCTTGTACACAATGCATGGTTCTCGTTCCGAGGTTATGCATATGGAGTAGGGTACCAGTGTAGCACTGATATGTCGGCTGTTGCAAATCGGTAAAGATGCCCCCGAAGAAAAAACTTAAAGCATTGGGAGGCGAATCACTCAATCAGTTTTTTCTTCCGAAGGAGACGGGGACCGACACAAATAACAATCCGCCCAATCCATCAACAGTAAATGAATCTACGATAGGCAAAACTAAAGTTACGCTGAAATTTCAGTCTAAATGGCTCAGCGAGCACAAATGGCTTCGATACGAAGAAGAAAAAAACTCGATGTTTTGCCAGATATGTAGAAATTTGGGTTTTAAAAACTCTATGGCTATAGGAACAGACAATTTTAAAACAACAACTCTTTCAAGGCACATTGAGAGTGCAGATCATAACAGATCACTACATGCTCCCAAAATGAGAATTATTCTCGAAGGTGGTTCAATAGAGAACTTTGATTTTAGGCCAGCACTCGAAAGCTGGAAGAGTGCAAGGGCCAGAAATTTAAAGATTTAAAGTTCATGATATTAGAGATATCTGTTAGGGTTTGTTTGTTTTTTAAATTGCCAAAAAGACTAGTAACTTAGTTTATTTTTAATTTTCATCATGGTCTCATTGTTTATAAAGTGAATATGTTACATATTATTAAAATACACTGTTTATCTTCATACTTGTTTCTTGTTTCTGCGACTTTGTAAAATCCCATCTGATTTATGTAAAAATCTCATACATTTCAGTAAAAATCTCATTAGTTTTGGACAATAGGGATTTTTTTCCCATTGGTTAAGCAGGCAAAAATTATCCCTGCATTACTAGCATATTGAATTTTGTGGGGTTTTGTTTAAATGATATCTCCTCTTAAATTAGGCAAATGACATGAATATCAGTCAACAACATGGTAGTAGGGGCCATAACTCTCTTAAAAATTGAGGAACCAGGTCACGTCAACGATATGCGTATCTACTCTTGGTGATAAAGCTTCCCATAAAGTTTCATTGAATTCAAGCCATTAGTTCCTGAGAAATAGCCCGGACAAGAATCATGCAACATGAACTATAGGCCAAAAAGTCAAGGGGCCATAACTCTGTGAAAAATTGAGGAACCAGGTCATGCCGACGATATGGGTATCTACTCTTGGTGATAAAGCTTCCCATAAAGTTTTGTTGAATTCAAGCCATTAGTTCCTGAGAAATAGCCCAGACAAGAATCATGCAATAGGAAAAAGTCAAGGGGCCTTAACTCCTAAAATTAGGAACGGGTCATGCGACGATATGGATCTCCTCTTGGTAATAAAGCTTCCCATAAAGTTTTGTTGAATTCAAGCCATTAGTTCCTGAGAAATAGCCCGGACAAGAATCATGCAATATGTACTATAGGCCAAAAAGTCAAGGGGCCTTAACTCTGTGAAAAATTGAGGAATTGGGTCATGCTGACGATATGCGCATCTCCTCTTGGTAATAAAGCTTCCTATAAAGTTTTGTTGAATTCAAGCCATTAGTTCCTGAGAAATAGCCCGGACAAGAATCATGCAACATGAACTACAGGCCAAAAAGTCAAGGGGCCATAACTCTGTGAAAAATTTAGGAACCGGGTCATGCTGAGGATATGCGCATCTCTTCTTGGTAATAAAGCTTCCCATAAAGTTTCGTTGAATTCAAGCCGTTAGTTCCTGAGAAATAGTCCGGACAAGGAAAGTGAGACGGACGAACGGACGGACGGAAGGACGGACGAAGCGGCGACTATATGCATCACCTTCGGTGAGCATAAAAAAATGTTTCTACCATACTAATAGTCCTAGTGGGTGGGGCAGGTAGCTACCTGTTTTTGACGTGTGACTAGGTCCCAGTCGTCCACCAACCATGGCTTGAGTTCATCCGGGATCTTTACCTTCACTTCTATCTTGGTCAGGTATGAATCCTCCTGTAGTGATAATTACACCATTATACACCTGACTTTAATGACCATTATCAGTCAAATCAAAGGTGTGTTGCATAGACAAAATGTTTTAATGAAGGAAGAAGAAACTCTTCAAAGTAATGGATATTTCTTATGTTGTTTGCTGGATTTTACATCAAACCAACAGTGTTTCAGTCATTTGGAAGACTTTTGTCTGCTTGAGACAGATATAGGCCTACCAGACTGCAGCATCAAGCCACAGACACAGGGGTTTTCTTAAGTGGATGCCCACTTGCCCGCGCCGGGTTAAAATCACTGCGGGCTAGTGATTTTTCAAAGAAGATAGCCCAGCGGGCAAGTTTATTTATGTAAATGAAACTTTCGGTTTTTTTTTATTTTCTATAGTATATCAGGGGTAAAATGCTTGCATATTGTCTTTGATACATATTAACTAAAATCCACCTTAATACTGCACATATTTAGTTTTAAACATTAACAAACACCAACTAACTTCAAGATTGGGCAACCTGTTTTCACTGGGGGTGAGTAGATATTCAAAGTAACTTGCCCCCTGGACAAGATTAAGTCATATCATTAAGTAAACCCCTGAGACAAATGGCATGATTCCATACACAGTTACATCATCCTGACAATGCGCCAACCTGTCCTAGAACTACCTTTGTATGCTGAGAACCAAGCAAGGAAGCTATACCAGTACCATTTTTTATGACTTTGTTATGTTGCGGCTAGGGATAGAACCCATGACTTCCTGCTCCCTAGGGGGACACTCTAACTACTTAAACAATAGGGACGGATATACTCTTAATTACTTATTAAATGTGGATAGACAACCTATTTTGTTTGTTATTTCTGCTTGGAGGTATAAAACTTTGTGTCCATGTGTCATATAAACAAACTGACCATCTGTTAAATCTTGAAGAACGGTACCTGTTGCAATAGAACATAGATGAGGTCACCATCTTGGAAATATTTTATTTTTTACACTAAAATTGTTGCATAGACCACAAAGAAAATGTAAACATACTGTGTTGCTTCATACATTTCATTCATTCGTACCTGTTTCTGGCTATTTTCATAAAAGGACCCAAGTTACTTTCCAACTAACCTGGGGTCAAGACATCAGCTAATTCCAGTTGTGAAATATTCAAAAGTGAGAAAAAAAAAGAAGAAATTATCATTCATGTGTGCATTCCCATATAAAGTTTTTTGTTGTTTTTTTTAACTCATTAATGCCCCCATTTTCAACTGTTTCCGTAATTAAGAATTTGCATATGAGCAATATTTTATGAGCAATCAACAATAAAATACAACAAAATTGCCTTCATTGCTTGTAATAATTATAGCAATGTTGAACTGAATTTAAGATCATTTTAATTCCACACAAAAACTGCATTTGTTATCAAAAGTTTTAAGGATATTACACTATATAAGTCTATATAAAATCAAGTGACCACTGGGGTAGGGCGAGGCCAATTTTGACCTAAGGGTCATGATTTGAATGAACTTGACAGAGGTCTATGCAACACACTAAATATCCAAACTATAGGCCATGCAGTTTTTGAGAAGAGGATTTTCGAAATTTGTAATTTTTTAAACCTATTTTAGCTTCTGTGACCTACTTTTTCAACCAATAAAAACAATTTGAACAATTTTGATAGAATGCCTCATAAGGATTAATTCTGTGCAGTTTTGTCAATATCAATTCAGCAATTAGGAGATGCTGTTTTTTTTGTTTTTTTCCCCTATTTGTAGGCTTTGAATTTCTGACCCATTGCCATTTGAAGACTGGTAATATTTTTTCCGATTTGCAAAAAAAGTCATAACAGCTCATCATGATCATGAGCATGTTGTGCTCAGGCAAGCTAAAAATCAACAAATACTTTTTACTATAAGCATCAGCAATACTTTATTTGATAGGAATTTTCTCCAAGAAATTTGGTATAATTCACCGTATTTGGTGTGAGGAATGAGTCAAGACATCTGACCTACAGATGGATGTATTTATTTTAGGCCTTGTGCTCAAGAATAACCAACAGAGGAAAGCCCCAGCTGACATTCAAACCTTAGACATCCAGACTGCAAAAAAAGGAAACTCTACCACTGTGACATCTAACAACTTACAGATTCAATGGTGGGATCGAGCCGGGCACGTTTCCGTTTCTGTTCTGTTGAGGCTGGTGTTTGTGGGGCTGGGGTGGTAGAGGCTGTGGTCGTCTCTTTCTCTCCCGTTGAGACCTGTGGGGGTGGCGGGGCTGGTGTGGGGGTGGGTGCAGCAGGCGTGGCCTTGTCACCTGTAGGGGGAAGAATAAAGGAGTTATCTGCAGCTTGCACTGAGTGACCCTTGAACTTGGATTTAAAGGCAGTATTTAATATCTAAACAAAGGGGGCTCTGTCAAAAACTGACAAAAAGTGCAGTTTTCACTGTGGTATCATGCCACAGACAGGCAGTATGATACCACACCAAGTTATACTATCCCATCAACAGACCAACCTGTCCTGGTACTACCCTCATACTCCAAAGTATGGAAACAAACTATCTCTAAAGGTGATTAATACCTCCCATATCCCAGCTTGTCTACCTGTAAAACAAATGTAGGACTAGACATGATCTAACTGGATGTGACATGATGAGCACAACTCCTATACAGCATCAACTTCTGTGAAACAGGCGTAAAACTGCCAGTTTTGGTTAGTTACAACCTTCTAGTTTAAGGAAGACATTAACTGCTCAGCCACTGGGACCAGTTGAAGAGACAAATGTTTAATGTCGTAAAACAAAAGAGATACAAAGAAAAAGTTATTTAAGGTATGTTGTTTTTTTTTAATTTCAAACAACAGGAACCCATGGCAAAATAAATGGAAATTTAGAGAATAATGTAAGAAAGAAGATTGATGTTATTTATTGGGTACCTTTCTGCCGTGAACTCTTTGTCTGTTGGGCGGGGGTGGGTGTTGAGGAACGAGAAGACCTGTCCTTGTCTGGATCTATGGAAACAAAATACATATTGTGAACCCACGCACTTCATTATTAAAGCATGGTCCAACACTGGACCAAAGTTTTCATGGTGTGATTAGCTGTATTTTTATCATTCTATATTTATCTAAGTTAATTAATACTTATGCTTAAAGTAATTACTCATACATATTTTCAATAACCTTTACTTGACCTAAGCTGCTCTATTCAGACACTGTCTCTTACAGTAAAACCACATAGATTTATGCCCCTGCTACAGTGTCAATACACTAGAGCTATCAATTAAGTAATTAGTACACCAATTTAACTGCCCTGACTCGACAATATCAAACATAGTAAAAAAAAAAAGATCAAGAAAGGGGTTATAACTCTTGAAAGACTTAAGGAAAAGAGACGGTCCTTTCCCTGGGATTTACCTTGTTTCTGTCTGGATTTGGATGACTGGCTGACAGGTGTGGAGGATCGTGATGAGCGATCCTTGTCTGTGTCTGTCATGGGACAAAGCGCAAGTATGTATAAGGTTTACAAGCTTGGAAAATCTCAGGAAATCCATATCAGTGAGGTCAAGCAAATGAAATGGCTTTCTTTGACACAAACACATTATTTTCCCCTTTTTTTAAATAGGGGTCAAGTGATCCCTTCATATATAAATAGAGAGACAAATAATAAAATATTTTGCAGTATTTTAACATTTTGAGGTTTATAATGGCCAAATTTGTGTGTCATGGTAAACCCAGAAACTTTTTTTCTTTTAACCCTTTTCCTCATATAGACCCATTCTGACGCACTTAATAGGTACCACATAAAGCCTGATCTGCAGAAAACCACAGTTAAACCTTACTAAATTTAATTATAAAGTCCTCATTTCCAGACCACTGAGGAGCAGCGAACAGCATAAAACCTGATCAGCCTGCGAGTTACTCCCAGGCTGATCTGGTTTTATGCTGTTCGCATATGTCTTTTCATGGAGTCCTCTATGAGGGAAAGGGTTAACTGAACAAGAAACTAATGTGAGAGTGAGATGTCACGTCACATCATGGACTGGGAGTTTTTTGTATTTAGCCCCAACTTCTGTGTTGCAGGTGATATAAAAATACCAGTAAATTACCATAGTTTGGGATATTACCTGGAGACAGAGAAGAAAAATTTTGAATTTTTTTATATAGATAATTATTATATCGGGGAACTAGAGGACACTGGACAGCTAACAACAGACGTACCATCACAATAGCATGGTATACTCTGGTGAGCTAAATCATCAGCACTAGGACACAAACGCCTTTATGGACAGGATATTTTGAAATTTTGCAAGTTATCCAATTCTTTTTATCAAATTTTTACATGAGGGGTTTATTTTTGTGTTATTTCTTTACAAACCACCATGGTATTTGGTCTCCTGTTCAGACACAACTTCCCTCAAGTTACACTAACTTCTTACCACATCTTCATAACACCATTGTCAGTGCCAATGAGAATGTTTTCATAAATTTTATTATTTTCTATATCAAATCATTGTAAAATAAATAGTTTAAACTTTCAAACAAAAGTCTCTGGAATTTACCCACCTCTCTCTTTCCGTTTTGATGAGGATGTAGTCGGGGTTGGGGCTCGTCCGGTCCTTTCCTTTTCTGCTTCGACCACTTTATCCCTCTGCTTGGATTTAGATGTGGATTTGTCAGAATCTACACAAATTACGTAGGCACTTGGTTGATTTTTTAAAATATACACATGAGAAACATAACTTCAGAAGTAAAACTGTGTATGTATTAATAATTGAGTAAATGTCATGTTTATGGTCAGTTTTTGTAAAAAGTTGCACAAAATTCCATTATTTTTCCGATGAAAATGTTTGTTTGCCTGGGTTTAACATCCCACTAACAGTATTTCAGTCATTTGGAGACTATACCTACTGAGGCACTGTGTTCTGCCAAGAATTTCAGTAGATTTGGACATTGACACCATGGGATTACAAAATAGGGGTCAATCCAAATTTTAACGGGGCCTATAATTAAGTAATTTTTCATACCTTACATCAACACAGTCACAGCTGACTTATGATCAGAACAGTATGCATAATTGGTGAACATCTTGAAGAAAGAGAATTTATTTTCTTTTTCTTTTAGCACAAACCACAAACCAACTAGGGGCAAGATCTTTTCAAGACCTTCACCAGTGCAATGTGTAACTAAACTTGCGAACCAGCAGACCAATAAAAGAAATGGATATTCATAAGTCTTAAATACTGGTTTCCAAAATAACCAAGATCATCAATTAAAAATGTATGTTTTCTTTAGCACACATTAAAAACAATAAACCAATGGTAACAGTTGTCCAACATAAACCATCTTCCTTTCATCCACCTTAAATACCCTGAATTAATTCATAGGTTTGTATTCACATACATTAGATGTAAGCCACTACACTTTTCTATGTCATGTCCATGCGCCCCCCCGATCCCACTGCCCTGTGAATATTTCTTTCAATACCTTTTTGTTTTGATTTAGACTGATCAACAGTAGGAGTTGAGGACCTGTCCTTCAGCTCTCTATCCTTCTTTCTCTCTTTCTTCCCAAGTTGTCCAGGAGCACTGTGACATAACAAAAAATATGCTCACACATACCATAGCATTTTGAAAATCAAATGAATGAATGCAGCTATCTTTTTAAAGCTAGCAAGTTATTTAAAGCAGCCGAAGAATCTAGACGAGACTTCACATTAAATATCTAACTTTCATTTGTAACGCAATTGCTCGAATTCAACCAGCAATACTTTGAGCAAAGTATGGTAACAGTTAAATATTTAGGGGTGAAATTTCTCTATTTTCTATTTCTATAATAAATATACCCAAATGTTTCAAATACTGTCAGTTATTAAGGTAAAAATTGATGTCAACTTATTAATGTATTTAACATTTTGAAAACAGGAACTGTGGAATACTTTTCTACCTAATTTACAATCTAAAGCATTATTCAATACTAAGTGTTGTAGGTCACTTGACGGAATATGAGCCTGGGCTAAGTTACATTAAAAATACTCTGTATATTTTATTACGATCTGTCAATGTGCAAATCCAGTTAATTATTTCTCTCAGTTATCAAAAATGTTTATGAACAAAGTTCAAAGTAATTGTGCTTTACATAACATATAGAGCAAATATAAGATAAATTCTACTTCTAACTGCCATTCAAAAGTGTTTAATTTGCACTAGACAACAAAAGCACAAATGTGTGAAAAAGTAAAGAACAAAATTGTAAAGCAAGGAGAGCCAATATCTACAATTTCATATTTTTAAAATAAAACCAGAAGGGTTCATAATGATGAAAGTCATCAGAGTTAAAAGCTACTTAAATTGCATACAAATGCCTCTCATACTTAGGAATCTTAGACAAAAACTTATATTCGTTTACAGACTGGTCAATACAATTATATTAACAAGAGGGCCATGATGGCCCTGAAACGCTCACCTGAGTACCATTGCTACAACTGATTACAAGGTTTTTAAACAGACAAGAATTCTGATATAACTCAATCTTAAACATTTTAGCCCTGACAATACTACACACCAAATATATAAGCACTGGGCCTTATGGTTTCAGAGGAGAAGACTTAGTGCGGGGTCATTTATCTCCAAAGGGCCACCATTTTGAAAAGATAATGCTACAAAAAATCTAAGCTATAGGCCTTATGGATTCATAGTAGAAGATTTTTTTTAAAATTTTAATTTTAAAACAACCCCTTTGCGGGGGCATTTATCACCGTTTGGTATGATTTGAACAATCTTGGTAATGAACCATAGATGCTAAAATATCTAATCTTTAGGCCTTATGGAATCATAGAAGAAGATTTTTAAAGATTTCCTATATAACTCTATGTAAAACAAGTGACCCCTGGTGGGGGGCATTTATCACCATAGGGTCATGATTTGTACAATCTTGGTAATGAACCATAAGATGATGCTACATACCAAATATCTAATCTCTAGGCCTTATGGATTCATAGAAGATTTTTTTTAAAGATTTTCCTATATAACTCTATGTAAAACAAGTGACCCCTGGTGCGGGGGCATTTATCACCGTAGGGCTATGATTTGTACAATCTTGGTAATGGCCCTTAAGATGATGCTACATACCAAATATCTAAGCTCTAGGCCTTGCAGTTTTGCAGAAGAAGATTTTCAAAGTTTGCATTTTTAAAATCTATTTTTAGCTCCTGTGACCTACTTTTTTAACCAATCTGAATAATTTGTACAACTTTGATAGAGGGCATCATAAGGATGATTCCTGTGAAGTTTGGTCAAAATCCCTTCAGTGGTTCATGAGGAGATGTTGTTTAAAGCAAATTGTTGACGCCGGACGCACGGATGACGGACGCCGGACAAAAGGCGATCAGAAAAGCTCACCTTGAGCACGTTGTGCTCAGGTGAGCTAAAAACAAGAGGGACATGAAGGCCTTGGAATCGCTCACCTAAGAACCAGGTATTAGTGGGCTCACCTAAGAACCAGGTATTAGTGGGTGGAAAAGAAACAGCAAATATCTTATAATATGGAATATGGGCTCTAACCCCAGTCAGTCATATTTTTAGACGCATCCCAAATAAATAAATAATCTTGGTAGAGAGTGACTAAAGGAACATATGTGCAAAATATTTTGAAATCCAGCCAGTACTTTTGGAGAAGATTTTTGAAGTTTTCATATTTTTTTCTATTTTTAGTTGCCATTGCAACCAGATTTTGACATAGAATTTTAATTCTTTGAACAACTTTAGAAAAGGGCCACCCAAAGAACATTCCTGTACAGTTTTATGAAAACTGGCCCAGTAGTTTAGGAGGAGATGTTGTTTAAGTTAAATGTTTATGCCGGAAGCTGGACATTCATCGGTCACAATAGCTCACCTTGAGCATGTTGTGCTCAGATGACCTAAAAATTGATAATAGGGTCAAATGTTTGAAGGGTTTATAGACTCTGCCTCCTGCAAAGCAATGAAGGCTTTGAAAACAAAAGAAAAGAAGCTAGCATACCCTTTATCTTTCTCTTTCTCTTTGGCTTTTGCTGATTTTCTGAAAAACAATTCAACTGCTACTACACAAGCATGCAAATGATGTGGTTTGAAATAGATGGTAAATGGAACAAATAATACTGGTCAAACATGACAAAGTGGCCAATGTGTTTGTTTCCTGGTGCACGTCCCTCCAACAGTATTTCAGTCAGTTGGGAACTATGTCTACAGGAGACAGATTTTGTACTACCCAACTGCAATATACAATATACAGGACAGGTGGCATGATACAACACCCAGTTAATCATTTACTTCAGTCTCCTATACTAGCAGTTTTGATCTGGGTCTCCTCTATTAGTTCATACAATATTGAAACAGTTTCTAGTTTTGGAGATTGACATAATCATGAGCAATATTGTATTTCTATAAAATTAATGTTTGTTTAAGTATAGGCAGGATTTACCCTTTCTTGGTGCAAACAGTTTTCAAAACCTTACGTTATTCAGAGAACTGATCTAGCCCAGTAACCCTTGATGGGGTTAAGCATTAAGTCAAACAAGAGTATTCTTTGGAACACAAGTGTCACCTGCTGAAGTGTGACGGACAGACAGACAGACATACGAAGGAAAAGTGATCCCTACAGCTTACAGCGGGTGACACAAAAGGGAGCCATGGTCCAGTTGTCATAACGACAGATCTAAAGGTTGTGGGTTCAAACCCATTTGGGGGGCAAGGATTTTTCATGACCTTCCCAGACGCAAAGTACTAGTCCAACCCAGGAACCATTGAGAGGGATTAGCATAAGTTATAAGAACTTGTTTACCAATCGACTGAAATAAATAACTTTAAGCTAGAACTAAATCATAAAAAAAATTTGTCTCAAAATTTACACAGAAGAACTATGTTTAATTCTTTTCTAAAAATAGAAGACAATCCTGCAAGAAATGAAAACACTCTGTATGATTATGAGCAGTATGAGATTGATGGGCAATACTACAACACTGAACAACCACCGCTCCAAACACAACTAGAACACAATACATGTAATCGACATGCAAAGAAGTACAGTAGACTAATTAGGTTTTCTTTGAATGACTTTAAACATAGATCAATCATGGACATAACTAACCAGATAATATAGGTATTTATTTATTTCACCAAAAACTTTTTCAACCAGTGTAAAGTTTCCTGGTTTAAAACATATTTTATTTCATAATACATGTAATGGAGTTGGACCAAATGTTCTAATATCTTAGTTACAGTCCTTCCCTATATTGTACACCATTCATTTCGTGCACAGATTCTCACTAACTCTTAATTTGATGTCCAGACCTTGTGTTTTGAAAAAAAAAATGCTGAATACAATTTTCATACTCAGACTCAAACAATGCCCCTTATTTTCAACAGGGCTTTGACTTTGATACTCAATTGTACTGGCAAGGACTCCACTGTTTGAGAAAATTTAAGTTTTCTTTTCTATGGATTATAGACGAAGCGTACCATTACCAAAGCGTACCAGGACGAAGAATACCATTTATGCGGTCGAAGCGTACCACTTTAAAAATTACATCGGGAAATTGCTTGAATATGAATAAGTTTATGTTGCTGATGTTCATTAAGCATCCATAACTTGAATTTATTTCATATTTGATGTTTATGTACTTATTTGAAAACAGCGACATCGATTTTTGTAGAAAAAAAATAAGACGCGGAACCTCACACGACAACAGGATATAAACTATATACTGGGGAATGTCATTTAATTTCAAATTCAATTTTGTATATCATAAGTGTTTCATTATCATCATCCTACGTTTATCTAAATGCATTCATGTTGTGTTAATATTTAACGAAAAATGCCAACGCAATATTATAATTTATCTTAAAGTTACGAAACCATATACATACAAGCATGATGCCGAACCTTTTAATCATTAAAGGCAATAATTATGTACAAACGTCAAAAGCCGACTGTTAATTACTTTTATCAAATCAATTATGATTGATTAATTGCTTTAATTAGCAATCATCATAGATTAGTGTCAGTATTACCAAAACCGCGAATCGTTAATGACATCGGTTTGCTTTATCGGTTTTCACACATAAATTATACCGACACGAATTACTCAAACAACAATTCGCATCGTATAAAATGGTGCGCATAGAAATAGAATGCACTCATCATGTCGGACTATCCATGTATCGACTGTTCTTTGAACATTACTGGACGGTGTCAATATACTTCAAAGAAAGCCGAATCCTTTAACCATATCCAACCCGATTACACTATGTACAGCGCGTGTTAACACCTAGCTTTGCACAGAATCAAATTACGTCACAGGGTCATGGGGTTGGCACGTGTCGAGTAGACAGTACACAATTAAATCAGCAATATCTCACGTAGGCATTTGAGGAAGCACGACTTTTTGCTTGTTGATTTTTTTTCTTTTAAAGACATCAGTTCCTTTTCGATCGCATACGGATACTACATTTGGATCCATAATGAATAAGAGACATGGATTTCTTAATGCCAAATTGCAGTTTTTCAAAATCGTGCTGGTATGTTTAATATATTAATCCTATTCCGATGTTGATCTAGGTACTTACATGCATGCATTTTCATAGTAACAACAAAAACCCCGTATTGACTAAAATACGTCATAAACACAAAAAAAAAGAAGATTATCTGCATATGTAATCTGACATTATCGGCGGTACAGTATATCACTCAATTTTTCACTCAATGTCGTGCCTTTTATTATTATAATATTGCATGTTTGACAAAATATTATTCCATTCTGTCATACATCACCTTTAAATCAATTCAATCTAAATAACAAAACATAAAATATTAGCGCTAAATTACCTATTTTGAAAAGTGGTACGCTTCGACCAAAAATGGTACGCTTTGGTAATGGTATGCTTGGGTAATGGTACGCTTCATCCATTACCCCTTTTCTATATAGCCCCTGGGCTCATTTCATATTGATGTTTGTGAAGCTGGGGTAAAAAATATATTTCGAATCACTTAAGATTATACTTATTATACAAGATGTCCAGTTGTAGCATACAGGATTACGGATCTTTCTTCTCCTCTACACCGTCACCCTAGCCGTCTTTTAACAAACAATTGTGGCTTCCTCACTATGTCTACAAAGTCACTGCTGATCTGAAGGTCAGCATTCCCCCTGGTAGGCAAAACCTTCTTTGACCTTTCCAATGTGCTAAGTACCAGTTCATCCACGGAACCATTGAAAAGGATGAGTTTCCAAATTCAAAAGAATAAGAATTCAAATACAACATAATGCATACAATGCCTTTAGAAGTTCCTTCTGTTTCTGCAGTCCTGCTTCATTCAGCTTCAGGATACGAGTCTCTGGCACCCACTCATCCCAGCTGGAAATACATAGAATATTACAATCATTTTAATATATCTTTCAAAATCACACTGGTCTTCCTCCACCTGTAATAAGCTGGACGTCGCTATATGATTGAAATACTATCGCAGTGACATAAACCCCAATACAACAACAACAAAATCACACTAACATCAAATACCTTAAATGGAATGCACAATAAACTACATGTATTTACTAAATTATGTACAAATCAAATTTAATGGGCTGGACAGTTACCTAGCGAACACATAACAATATAACCAAGATTTAGAATCTATCATATGGAAAATTTAACAAAGATGTGAATTTCATACATTATACTTATAAGCCCCAATACTTTGTTTTAGACAATATTTACAAGAGAATGTTTATTGTATTTGTTGTTATTTTTTCTTTTAGTTTGTATTATTTATAAAGTTTTTCCATGATAGTTTACTTACTTTTTATTCCATCCATTGTAATGCACAAGATAATGCAGAGTTCTGTCTCTTACTTCACTTTTGACGCTCTAAAAAGGCACACCAGATTAAGTGCATCAACAAACATTTCTCACCACATGTAACTAAACATGACACAGATACTATGATAGTGAATCATTAAATCTATAAAACTTTTTTTTTACTAAGATAGTGAATCAATAAAGCTGTAAAACTTTTTTTAACAACTAATGTTGAATTTATATGTCATATTTTTAATCAAAAAGTTGTACAAGTAAATAATAATTATAAGACATAATTTCTGTTTTCAAATATTTTCTGAACATTTCTCCGAATGCAAACAAATTTATGGTTTTCTTATGTGTTTTTAAAACATTTGTATCTACACAGTAACATGCCATCAGCAATAAATCATTTTAGCAGCAAAATTTTGTTTTACAACAGATTTAATATTTTTTTATCATAAAATCATTCACATGTAAATAATAAATATTGAAGTATAGTATTTTTTATCATTATTATTTTGAACGCTATCCTTTAAATACATATAAAATTGATTCTCTTTTGAAAATATGATTCATAAAATTATGTAATTACCTTTGCTTCATAAAGCAGAGGTCCATGGAAGCACAAGATTTTTTCACCTGAAATCAAAATTAAAAATCATGCACAATAATATATACCAAGGAAGCATATCTCAAAAATCAACAGATGCTGTTGGCAAACTGTTTTGGAAATCAAAACAAAGAACTGAATACACAGCTGTTACTAGACCAATCAAATATTTTTTTTTTAAATTTTAGACACATGATGATGTACTAGGTATGTACATGTACCAAGTCTTTGTACAGGGTAGCATACAAGAAAAGTATTGTCAAACAGTAATATTCAGAGTTGGTTATAGCCAAGGTTATTAGATTCACATTTTTTTTATTTATCAATCAATCTTCACATTTACATTCTGAAGAAAAAAATCACACTGGTGTAATTTCAATGAGTTATGACCACATTTAAACCTTGTGGTCAAGGATAACCTACAAGTGGGTTTTATTTTATTTTTGCTGATGACTGCATGCAGAAGTGACATTGATCAGAAACAATGGTGTATGGGTGCAATACCCTAGCTAATTTTGGGAATAAACCCCTAGGTTCTTTTATGTTCCCACTGTGTAACACCTAAACAAATGAATCTAATTTATTTACTGTTATTTATTTCAATTGTCTCAAATACAACCAATAATAATAATAATGTCCTACAATTATACCTTGAAAAATTGAATTATAACAACATAAATTTCAAAAACAGCTTTTTCCATACTTGTATTTTTTTTTAAATAAATCTTATTTTATTAAACTCTAGGTAAAAATCTTAATCTTTTCTCTTTTTTTTTCGTTTTTTTTTCCTATTCAGCAGATGATTACTAAAGTAATTTTCATTTAAAAAATGAAGGATGTTTTTTTTATCACTGTTAGATCTATAACACGGACAATTACCTCCCTTTATTCATACTTCATTGAATTGGACTAAGACCACAATTACCTGCCCTTGGTTACCCTGTATCCGAATGTGCCTACACAGAAAATAGTGACCATATTTAATGCTGAATTATGGTGAGTTTTGACTGAAAAACATGCAATAAAGGATTAAATTCTATAGAACACAGTTAAAATAGTCATAAAATGCCCAATTTGGAGGCCTTATTGCACAACCACCTTAAAAGTTGAGCATTACTGAGAGGGGATTTTTTGAGAAAATTGGTGTGAAGTGGCCGACCGGTGCACTAAATTCATATGCATGTTATTTAACCTTAAATAAGTCAAAAAGTAGTCAGGTGACCCCATGTTTAAAATGTACAGAATTATTTCTCTTGAACAGATCTATCTAATGAGGGTAAGTTTGGATGTCAATTTCCCTTACAGAAATTGTCATTTGCATATATGCTTATATAGAACATATAGTAAAATTAATTGTGGTCTTAGTCCTGATTGCATGAAAATCGATTTTTGGGCGGGTTTTTCAACGATCCGCGAAAACCGATGACATAATCGGTAAACAATGCACAGGCAGAAACTTTTATTTTAAGTAATTCCTACATCATCTGAAATTATATGAATTAGCCGAATATTGACCTCAGTCAAAATACTCGAATTAAGTGATACACACAGTCGTGAAAAAGAAAATCTTAAACGGTTGTCAACACACTTACAAAGTATGAAAACCAAGTCAACGACATATAAACCGGTGAGTAAAAGTCACGCATCAACAAATATCAGTTTGTCAATTTGAACATCATAATTCTCAGAAAAGATAGTTAATTTGAAAAAAAAAAAAACTTTCTCAGCAATGGTTTCAGTTTTGTTTACACTTCCTGTTTTTAGTGTCACTCATTTGCATTTTAACATTTCTGCCGAGCCATATGTAGATTTTCCTTGGTGACTACCTGTCCTAATGATTCGATATAATAAAATATATACAAAAATATTGCCTAACTGGCCTTAATGGAAATATATGTACATAATGAACGGACAATGATTGGGGTACAAAAAGAATCACTATACAATCATAATCAATTTATACAAACAGACTTCTGTATGTATGAGATATGAACTCCAGAGATGCCACATTCAAATAGTTTTAAAAGTCTCTCTGCATCCTTAAGCTTTCTAAGGGTCAGGCGCTCTGATGGCTGGGTTCCTGAAGACTATGCGCTGCAAGGCTTGGTGCTGTGAAGACTAGCGCTGCAACGCCACCGTCGTTCCGAAGACTCCTATTTACCCGGTGGTAAATATAGGCTTTCAAACCCCTAAGGTTTAAGCGGTCTCAACACTCCCATAGTCAATAAAGCAAGGCTTCCAAGACTCTGGAGGTTAGACCTGTCTTCTATGCACCCATAGACACAGAAGGAATACAACATGCAACCCGAGTCGCACAACGCTGATTTTGATTCCCAACCTCTCAATGAAGCGGGGCTCCCGAGAGAATGAAAGGAAAACATCAGCATCTTAATAACCCAAAGTTCCACGGCTGTAACCCTCAACAGTCCCAACAAACGTTCACCCAGAGTACTTCCTTGGTGGATACAACAGTTCTCCTCGACTGCGACCAGAACATGGCTTATATACAAGACCGTGAATCACATGACACATGAGACTCCGCCTACTGCTTATACTGCCCCTAGTGGATTCCCGAGAATATCTGGTTACGGAATGTAATGAGTCACTATGGTAGCTGGCAGCATTCCAATCAATCAGAAATAAAGATGTAAAACAGTCTACTTGTGGTTTATAATAAACAATGACAGATAAAAACTCTTTTAAAATAAATACATACGCACAGATACACAAAAAGTTCATTTTATTTGACGAAATTGAAAGTTGCAAGGGACCTAACTGTAGCTAATTCATTTATATGATCAAAGTCCCGAAAGTACGAGGTGTCCTGGCTATTTTTATCACAGCATAATGACCCACTTTTCATTAGAGATGATCTATTAAACATAATTATGTCTACATATTAAGTTGATTAGGAATACGCATGTCTGAAATCTGGTATTACCCAAATAAGGAAAACTGTTATAATTTTAATGCGTGTATGATTATATGCGTACGTGTGAAAATGTTCATTCTTGAAAGTAAATAATGTAAACAACGAACATGTTGTATTGGGTAGGGTATTACCAGTGGTCATATATTACCGGGGTATTCAGAAAAAAGAATGTTGGCAAGCTAAGACAATGATGTTGTATGAAATGGAAAGAAAAATATGTCTTCTTAATAGACATGCGTGGATTTTTAGGTGTGCATCCTAAAACAATCGATTTGAACGGCCGAAACGAGTTAGGGCTATCGGTGTAAATTTCCCGAAGCTTTTATAGGTTGGGTAGAGATCCAGCGGAGGCCAGAACGAAAAATATAACCGGAGCGGATCTCAGTAGAGATTATACTTATCCTGAGAACGAACGACATCATTGAAATTATTATCAGCACAATGGAACTTAATCGAATGACGTTACTTCGGTCTAGTTTTAAAATCAGGAGAGACAATATTAAATTTAGACTTTGATACCTTCTGCAAATTTCGGTTTTGGTCCCATTTTATGTAGTAATAGGTATTTCTTTGATACGTCTTTAGCAAAAAACGCTACAATCGCGGGAATATTGTTACCGGAAATGTGTACTACGTCACGGAAACTGTGGTGTTTATATTGCGGCAACACGGGGAAAAATCTAGGTCTCTGGCTGGCGGGAGTTTTAATTGTCAACTGTCTGAGCCTCTCTCCATCCTTCGGTATGGTTTCTCTTTAGTAAAACAAATCAAATACGTTTCTCGATCGGGTCCATGTTTCAAATTTGCTGTTTATTGTTTTAGATTGATAAAGTCTCCAGACAACAATATGCAGCTTGAGGGGCCGGGTTTTTGATTAGGCAGGCTGCCACAGTCTGTCACAGGTATTGTTCAAGAGTGCATATGTTGCTACATGGGGTTGTATGTAGTCATTCACAGTTTGTAAAAAAGTTGTGAACATACCAAATACCAGAAATGATCCTAAAAGTTCTCTATTATTCTTTTTTTTTTATTCGAGCAAATATAAATCTTCCTTTTCTTTCTTTCTTTCTCTGTTGATTTATTTTGTCTACTTTATTTTGTTCTTTCTTTCTTTCATTTTTTCATTTATTTTGTTCTTTCTTTCTTATTTTATTTAAGTTGTAAAATTATCATAAAAAGGGACATTAATTTTTTAAATAAGTTATGTATCACTCATTACTTTCATTCTCTCATTTCTTCCCTCAACACATGTTTATATGTCGGAAATCAACACAAATTTTATTACTTGTTTATTCAATAAGAGAAATTCTGTTGAATAAAATGTAACAAAATGTCTCTAGCAAAAGCAAATAAAAAACAAAAAGATCTTGCATTGTCAGAATTATGTCCTTCAGGCTCATTTTAATTACTACAAAAATGCGTATCTCTATATTTTCAATATCAAAACTTTAATTCTGAAATAAATGCCGTATGATCCTATAATCATGCAGTTACAAAATTGACTCCAAGTAATAAATGTAATAAAGAATAATTATGTAAGGGATCATAAACTAAACAACCCACATATTATCACTATCATTCATTATATGTTTGGGGCCTCCGTGGCCGAGAGGGTTAAGTCGCTGACTTTAACACTCACTCTGCCCCTCACCGCGTGGGTTTGAATCCCGGCAGGGTCATTCGGATTTTCATGTGAGGAAGCCTTCCAGCTGGCTTGCGGTAGGTCGGTGGTTCTACCCGGATGTCTCCGTGCATTCGTGTCCTTCCTCCACCTGTAATTAGCTGGACGTCGCTATATGACTGAAATACTGTCGAAGCGACGGTAAACTCAAATAGTCAAGTCATTATATGTTTATTGCTTTGTGTAAAACTAGCCTACTATCTCACTTCCATTGTAGCAGATAATTTAGTTATGCATCAACCCATCAGAGGTTTTACCGTAACATATAGGTACTATATTGGCTAAAGACTCCCTGCAGTGATGACCAGCAATTAGCAGGTCTGATCACAGCAGATGGGGGCCTGGCTCAGTGGGACATCACATTCCTTTCGAGATGCCTTTAAGTCTTGGTCACATATAAAGCATTTTGCATTTTGTTGTTTTTCTGGTATTTTAACTTGGCTGATCAGGTTTGAAACTGTTGATCATCACGAAAACCGTTGCATTTGCAGTATGCAAATCTAGTTGTATTTGTAATTGTTCTATATTGTATGCTATTTTGAAATAAATATTGTTTAAACTAATATGTTCTGGTGGTTTTCTCGTTACTAATAGTTAAATTGGTGTTTCTGGTTAGTTTCTTCGGTTTCTGACTTTATTGTGACGCTAACTTTGCAGTGTATTATACTTTAACTGTACAGTACAACTTCCGGTTTGTGGAAAGTAGGTCAGTCATGCTGGTAAAGGATATTTAAAATCAGGTAAATTACGTTTTCTCATTACTTTTTTTACGATAAATGATTGTTGAACAAAATTGAAACATTAAAATATTATATACATTTCTCACGAGTCGAAACCACGGCGATATACCGTTAGGTGTCCGAATACAGGTTGTACCGGGATATTTTAAATTTTGTTAAAGCCACAGGTGCTTGAAACAAACTTTTTTTTATGTTCTATATGGGCTATATCTTATTATAGTACATATAGAACATAAAAAAGTTTGTTTCAAGCACCTGTGGTTAAAGCTATTCTAAATTTATTAAAATTTATTTTCTGTAAGTATTTTTCCAAACAAAAATCATGCTTAAACAAATTATACATTTCTAATCCTATCTATCTATCTATCTATATATACTGCACAAACTCCCCTTTCGGGTATTACTGGCAGGTGCGCGTCTGTGCAAGGATAAAACTGTTAAAATAAAAATTTTGTTAGGGTGAGAAAATTTTCTGAAAAAAAGGTGAATATGTTAGGTTTAAGATCTGGTAAAAACATCTTTTTGTTGATTCAGGGACGGTCTACTATCTGAAACGAGAGGAGCTTTTGTTTAAATGCTAAAAGATCATTTTGTGAGACTATATTTTCTGGTAAGCTGTTCCAAAGTATCACTGTATAAGGAAAAAAGGAATATTTAAAGTAGCTAGCTGGAGTATGAATTTGCCTGTAAGATAAAGAGTGTAAGTGGCGGGATATCCTCGCTGGTCTTTCAAGATATGCAGGTAATGGGACAGCAACAAGGTTATTTACTATTTTGTAAAACATAAGAAGTCTGGTGACATCACGTCTGTACTGAAGGGTTTGCCAGTCAAGTTCCTTCTGCATGCTGGTGACACTGTCGTAATAAGAATAGTTATTATTAACCCATCGGACTGCTCTGCGTTGTACTTTTTCTATTTTATCTATATATGTCTGTGTATGAGGACTCCAGACTGTAGAGGCATATTCTACTTGAGGTCTAACCAATGCTTTGTAAGCTGCTTCTCTAACTTCCTTATTCTTTGTCTGGATGTTTCTGTGGAGGAAACCAAGAGTTTTATTAGCAGAAGAAGTAATGTTGTCAATATGTTTATTCCAAGAGAGATCTTTTGATATTGTAACTCCTAAGTATTTGGCATTATCCACTGTTTCTAAAGCTTGTCCATGTAATCTGTAATCAAAGGAAAGTGCTTTCTTCTTTTTAGTAATATTTAAAACAATGCATTTACTGGGATTAAATTCCATTTCCCATTTCTTTTCCCACTGCACCAGCTTGTCGAGGTCTTTCTGAAGTGTAATACAGTCCTGCTTGTTGTTTATAGCTAGGTAAACGGCAGTGTCATCTGCAAATAAACGAACTTGAGAAGTTATGGTATCTGGTAGATCATTTATATATAACAGAAAGAGAAGTGGGCCAAGTACAGATCCCTGAGGTACTCCTGATGTTACTGGGACTTCTGATGAGCATCCTCCCTCCAAAACGACTTTTTGTGTTCTGCCTATGAGAAAAGATTTTATCCACAACAGGGTTGAATTATTGACTCCATGTTCCTGTAATTTGTACAATAACTTTAAGTGGCTGACCTTGTCAAAAGCTTTACTAAAATCTAAAAGAACTAAATCAGTCTGTTGTCCATTAACAAGATTTCTCGCTAGTTGGTCAGTAAGTTGCAGGAGTTGTGTTTCACAGGAACGTTTTTCTCTGAAACCATGCTGTAAGTCATAAAGTATATTATGCTTATTGAAGTGCTTTGTTAAATTTGAAGCTACAATATGTTCAAGCACCTTACAAAGAATACATGTTAAAGATATTGGTCTATAATTTGCTGGATCTTCTTTGTTTCCTTTCTTGAATAGAGGGGTCACGTTTGCAGATGTCCATACCTTGGGGAGGGTACCATTTTAGTTATTTACGTTAGAAAACCAGTTTTGTTTATAAACATCTAAAATTCTATATATATTTTCCGTAAGTGTTCTTCCAAACAAAAATCATGTTAAAAATTATACATTTCTAATCCATTTGAATTACGTAAGAAAACCAGTTTTCACACACAAACACACACACACACACACACACACACACACACACTTCAACATATTTGATTTATTCAAGACTGACAAAATAAGTATGATTAGAAATGATCATACCTACATTAACATAATTACACTATAAATGACACATTTGGATATGTCCGTGTAATAACTAGATATAAATTAATAGTATAATTGCATTATCTTCTTTTAGGAAAAAAATACAATAATTTACATATTAATAAGTATAATATAAAGTGGGGGTGAAACGTCTCGATCTTTGAAAATTGGGGGTGAAACAACTTGGGAGGAAACAGCTTGGGGGTTAAAACGTCTAGGGGAGGAAATGGTTTGGGGGTGAAACGTCTGGAATTCGTTCCTTCGCCCTAAGTGCTTTCGCCCTAGTCCAATCGCCCTAAAATGTCGGCTTATTCGCCCTAGTAATATGATCAAAAGAAAAAGAGATAAGAAATAAAAATCAGATAATAACATTGTTTTAATTCTTATAATTGTGTTTGTCTTTTTTTATATTTTATAAATTATGTTATAAATAATTAAAAGAAGATCCATAATGACTCGGGCCTACTGCCAACTGCCCATACCATTAGATGGGTGACAGACGTTTTGTTCATTCTCATACATACAAATTCTCCTTTCCAAGAATTATTCCCCTTTGGAACCAACTATTTCTTGAACAATATTTTTTTTAATTAAAAAATTAATTAAAACCACAGTTTCATACTTGATATTGGTTTAAATCAAAAAGACAAACACATGCAAACATGAATTGTACTAATTGGTTATTAAAGCAATTATGTTCACCATTTTGATAGCTTCAAATTCGATATTAATTACCACAATGAGATATTTCAGCATTTGTATCTTTGCCGATAATAGACGTATTTTTGCTATATTTACATAATGTGATCTAAGTAGTATACACAATGGGGGAAAAAAGGTAGAAAGTGTACCCACCCATCTGTAGCCCAATGTATCTCACCCTCACCCTATCTGGAGCCCTTTTTTTTCCCAATTTGCGCCTCCCAACCTATGTAGCATCTGTCAAACCAGGCAGCATCTGTCAAACCAGGCACTTTGGCACAAGTCGGCCCAACAGGAGGTCAAAAAATGGCTGGCGTGGGTCCTTGGCTGCACGGCCTCCTGTTCTCTTTCGGCCAAGGCCTGCAGGGTGGCCAGACGCTGGGGATCTGGGGCGACCACAACGCGGATCAGGTTCCAAGAGATCTGGGGCCCAGCCTGGAATACCCTGGCCGGTTCCATCTCCAACCCAGCGAGTCTGCCAACTTGTGGAAGCCAGTATGTTGCATCGGAGAGGAGCATATGTGATAAATTGTCTACAAGGTAGCTCCATATGGCTTCTTTTTCTTTTGTAGTGTCTTCTTGGACACTATGGTCTTCCTCCTTTGTTTCTTTTGCAATATCTTTTTGGGCGTCTTCCTCTGCAAATTCGATAGTATCTCCTTTGAGTGATGTGGTACTTCTCCTTTGCCTCCTGTACAGACTTCTCGCAAGAGGATAGCACCTGGCATATTTTCTGTATCCACTCTTCGAGGTGTGTGGGTATATATTTCTATCTCTATCCGTGTTTCTCCAAATGGAAGTTTGGCAGGTGCTGCTCTAGGTTGGGAGGCACAAATTGGGGAAAAAAGGGCTCCAGATAGGGTGGATACACTTTCTACCTATATATTTTCTATCCGTGTTTCTCCAAGGGTGCTGCTCCAGGTTGGGAGATACAAATTGGGAAAAAAAGGGCTCCAGATAGGGTTGGTACACTATCGTGGGTGCTGCTCCAGGTTGGGAGACCCAAATTGGAGAAAAAAGGTCTCCGGATAGGGTGGGTACACTTTCTACCTATATATTTTCTATCCGTGTTTCTCCAAGGGTGCTGCTCTAGTTTGGGAGATACAAATTGGGAAAAAAAGGGCTCCAGATAGAGTGAGATACATTGGGCTACAGATGGGTGGGTACACTTTCTACCTTTTCCCCCATTGTGTATACTACTATCTTTTTGTTTTGTGGAATTGAGTAATCTCTTTTTTTTATTCATTCCAGTTGGAGATTCCCATAGCTTGTTAAGATGGAGGGGCACATAAAACATGTTTTAAACTTGATGCCATAATAACTGAAATGAAGTTGTCTTGTTGCCATAGTGATGAAGAAGACTTTATGCGCCATGTTGAAGAACTGAAGCTTCTGGGAGAAGCAGCACAACAGGTATTGATCCTATGAATGAAAGGACTCAGTTTCACCACAAATCACCTCTATGCTTTACAACAACCCCTCCCCAAATAAATTTTAACAGTACCTCCTATTATTTTGGCCATAGAGAAATCCCTTCAAAAATAGACACTGTTTATATTCCTGAAAGTTGTTTCAGTGGCTTTTCCAATTTTGTCTATACAATGTGTTCCCTTCCTTTTCAATTTTTCCTGTTCATGTCTGGTCGACTGCTCACAAACGTTCATTTATAAAAAATAAAAAATAAATTAAAAAAAAAACACATCCCCATTCCTGTATCACAAGGAGGATGCGAGATTTTTGAAATGAGGAAAATCTCATTTTGAGATGTTTCGTGAGGATTCAGCATTTCTTTTCACATTGATTAGGAAACAAGTTCTAACAATGGCTCCTTGGTTGATCCAGCACTTTGACCCTGGGAAGGTCATCTGAGATTCTTGCATCTTCAGTAATGTTTGAACCAACAACCTTCAGATCAAGTCATATGTCCTGCCTCTGTACTTATGATGGTGCCCCTGAATATGTTTTGTGATGTGCAGACCTGGTATTCCATACTACATGACTGTAGTTCACTTTATTCATGTAATTGTTTGTCTTTTTCACAGTACAAGCAATGGCTCAAAAGGTATTATGGGCTGTGGCAAAGTTGGAAGATGTCAGGCATGTTTCGAGATCATCACTTCAACATCTGCGAGACCCTGATTAAGCTGATGGAGGTTATGACCCCAAGTATTTTTAGTATGTGAGGGCCTTTTTTTTGCCTTTTTTATTAGGGGCCATTCATATGTGTCCTCCCATCTGAATATTTTTTAAATTCATGCAGTTTTACATTAACCCTTTCCCTCATATAGACTCATTTTGACGCACTCAATAGGTACCACATAAAGCCTGATCTGCAGAAAACCACAGTTAAACCTTACCAAATTTAATTACAAAATCCTCATTTCCAGACCACTGAGGAGCAGCGAACAGCATAAAACCTGATCAGCCTGCGAGTTACTCGCAGGCTGATCTGGTTTTATGTTGTTCGCATAGGTCTTTTCATGGTTTCCTCTATGAGGGAAAGGGTTAAATTTTGATTAACCTCAGAGGTTTTCCTTTTCCCAAACTTGTGAAAATATTGCTTTTACTTCCTATGATATGATACCAAGTTCATACAATTTTTTTCACCTTAACCCTTTCTCTCATAAAGGAAACCATGAAAAGACCTATGCGAACAGCATAAAACAAGATCAGCCTGCGAGTTACTTGCAGGCTGATCAGGTTTTATGCTGTTCGCTGCTCCTCAGTGGTCTGGAAATGAGGATTTTGTAATTAAATTTGGTAAGGTTTAACTGTGGTTTTCTGCAGATCAGGCTTTATGTGGTACCTATTGAGCGCGTCAAAATGAGTCTATATGAGGGAAAGGGTTAAACTTTTCTTAAGAGTAATCTTACAAGTTCCCCTTGCCTATCATCAGAAAGGCCTCTATGCTGGTAATAATTACATATCATGGGAATCACAACAGTGTCCCATCTCATGTTTTGCAAACAGTTCAATATCTTGATTAGTGAAGGCGATGCAGTGGAGATATCAGCACCTTCAGTGACTCTTGTGACTTTTGTGTCTGTATAATTTCAGAAACTAATTTTGTCACTGTCAGAGAGCTTACTGATCGAGAGGCAAAAGTGAGAGACAAACTTGAAGGTGAAGGTCCAGTGGTGGACGGAAGGAATGGACCAGATGAGAAGGAGGTCATTGTTGGTTACCTGACGACAGAAGTCTGCAAGTCTGGCCGGATGAAGGGTGTGCCTTACTTGTGTCTGAAGGATTCCACCGGCACAGTTTGGGTTCAGGTTTGTTTAAATGCAAATTCTTTCATAGAAATTGTTATTATTCCAATACCAGAAATAGAACATAATTTTACGAGATTGAAAAGTTACCTGAATGGTATATAATTACTTCATGATTAGATCTCTGCTGACTTCGTATTATTTAAAAATGCATTACTTTTGAGTATTTTGGATTGATGTCAAAAGACTACCTTTTAAAATTTAAAACGTTTGTATTTTGTAATTGGTGAGAATTTCAAGCAATGGCCAATCAAGACTTAGGAAATGTAAACATAATAGGGACAGAAAGGACTGAAGTGTGGAAAGCATTTGTGCACTGAAAATTTAGAGGAATCCAAATACCTAGAGTGAGAGCTAAATTTGTTTTGTGTTAATGAAAACAATTTTGAAGTTGGGTAGGGAGAGACATTCTTCTATATTTTTTTGCAGCCACACTTTCCAAATTTCAGTCTTTTCTCACCAGAGTATGTTTGCATTTCCAGTGTTTGATGGCCATTTTCGGAAATAGTGATGATGATGATGATGATGATGATGAAGATTATAGGTTATGATGATGAAGAATGGAGATAAAGACAGTGATGATGATGATGATGATGATGATGACATTGACAGTGCAATTAATGAAATTGATTTTGCAGGTGATGATGATACTAATGATGGCATACATACATATTGCATATGTTACAGGTGTGTTCGCCATGTTCAGGAAGTGTCATCCAGGCCATGAAGCAGATAGTGTTAGTTCCTCAGTGGCAGTTCTGTCCTAGTCAGGAAAATTGTGAGAATTAAGGACCTTTTCATTTGTTATTATCATGTTTTGTATGTAAAATCTTAAAACTAGCCAAAGTAACATTAGATACAAAAAATAAACACTGTTTGTGATCTTATATTTCCTAGCCAAAGTAGCATTATAAATACAAAAAAAACACACACTGTTTGTGAATTTATTAGTCCCCTACCGGTGTTCACACCGGAGGGGACTATAGGTTTGCCCTCCGTCTGTCCGTACACACGTAGGGGTACTTACGGGGCTAGGGAACAATGGGTTAGGGTTAGCAGCCTTTGATCTTTTCTCTTAAGTGGCTAAAATTGTCTCTTAGGTGGCTAAAAGAACAATAGAAAGAACAATAGGATAGCCACACAAGTATACCTGCGTTAGGACGTCTGTCAGTGCATCTGTCTGTCCGCTCAAATCTGGATCCTGCGATCACTTTATAACTAAGCAAGCTAACTTGATGAAACTTGGTTTATGACTAGATGCCAATGTGTAGATTGTGCACGTTGGTTTATTTTTTTTTCTTCGACTAAAATTGTGGTTGCTATGGTAACGGAAATAGTGAAAATATGGCAAAAAATGGGATCCTGCGATAACTAAGCAAGCTAACTTGATGAAACTTGGTATATGACTAGATGCCAATGTGTAGATTATCCACATCATTTTATTTTTGTTCTTCGACTAAAATTGTGGTTGCTATGGTAACAGAAATAGTGAAAATATGGCACTAGATGGCAATGTGTAGATTATGCACGTCATTTTATTTTTGTTCATCGACTAAAATTGTGGTTGCTAAAGTAACGGAAATAGTGAAAATATGGCAAAAAATGGGATCCCGTGATAACTAAGCAAGCTAACTTGATGAAACTTGGTATATAACTAGATGGCAATGTGTAGATTATGCACGTCATTTTATTTTTGTTCATCGACTAAAATTGTGGTTACTATGGTAACGGAAATAGTGAAAATATGGCAAAAAATGGGATTGATTACCATATTGAGTCAAGGTGGAGCCGGTAGGGGACTTTATGTGTTGCATTCAACACCAGTTACTTGTTTTTCATGCTTCGTGTCACATGCTGTAAGCAGAGGTGACACATAGGGATCCCTTTTCCGTCATCTGTCTGTCCATCCGTCCGTCTGTCTGTCATACTTTTTCCGTCACGCTTCAGCAGGTGACACACATGTTCCAGAGAACACTTTTGATATTCATTTACTGTAGAATGAATGTAAAAAGAAAACTAGATATAACAAAGTCTTACATCTTACGCTATTTCACTCTAACATTTGTTGGGTTGAACTAGTATTTTGTTCCTGGGAGGATCATAAAAGATTATTACCCCAAATGGGGTTTGAACCCATAACCTTGGGATCCAGTTATTTACGCTACCACCAGCTCACTGAACCATCAACGTTATAACCCTTTTTGTCAGTGATATTGATATTTCCAGATTTTTGTGTTACTGGTAGTTTCCTTGAGATCACTGGAGATTTGACCCTTCTGTCCAGCTATGAAAGGTCAAGATCAGTGGAGTGTATCAGTGTTGACACTGCCCAGCAGCTTCTCAGGACACGGTCAGTTATGTTTCATCTGAATGATTTAGCTTAATGTTAGTTAATAAATGGAAAGATGGGGTTAGTTGGTTTGGGGTTTTGGTAATGGATCACTTTGTTTGTCTGTCCATCTGTTCCTCATATGTTATTTTAAAATCTGTCTGAGCCAGTACTGTTGTTTGAGTAGATAGTGTGTCTGTCTCTTTAACAGGAAGTGATGGGTTTGATCCCTGAAAGTGACATACCAAAGTTGTCAAAAATGGTACTGGTATATATATCTTGCTTTATGCACTGTATATAGACTCATTGGACAGTTATAAGGATACTGTGACTGGTTGTGGTATCATGCCCCTTGTCTATGGTAGTCAGGTAGCATTATATCTCAGGCCGTGAAAATTCCACTCATCTTGATGAGCTATGATAAATTGATTATGTAGCTTGAACAGGCAATGAAGGCAATGTTTCTCAGGCGAGAAATTTTCAGGGCCATCTTGGCATGCTAGTTATATCTTATGGGTGCAATTTTGTATATTCAAGGATGCAGCACGGTACAAAGGAGGTCCTAGTCAGTGTGTCAGGGAAGATAACCCATGTCAGTGAGGTCATAAAGATCAAGGAGATTTGTCTTTTCCTGATTCGATTTAGTCAGGATGTGTCTGTGATAATTAAGGTACACTTTTCATTTTTAGCCTAACACATCTTAGTTGAACACCCATGTCTAATTGTTCTGTTAACTCTACATACCGTATACACTGGCAGATTAGGCACACTTTTTTTTTCCAGATTCATAGTGGAGGTGCACCTTATACAATGATATACAGTTTTTCATTTGTAGGGGATTATAGGATACCTAGTTGGGATTCCGTCATATTCTTGAGTTGTTAATGGAGCAAAATTGAGTTATCTAATTGGTACCTTAGCTTGAACTGCTGAAATCTATCAGTATATTAGGTTGCCCATCGTGAACAAGTTTTATAAGATTTGAAGTGTTTTCTTAAAATTTTGTGACTTTTTTATCAGTTGCACTAGCTGACTCAAAAATCATGAAGATAATTGGAAATACAGTTTTTCAGTAATGTCATAGAAAACTAGCAGGAAATAGTCGATGGATCTCAGGTGATATCTTTACATATGCTCATATATAGCATTTGATTCTTGATTTCTGGAGGCAACATTCTAAAATTGTTAAAAATGATACTGGTAAAACAATCTTGCTTGGTGCTGTGTCCGTATAAGGATTGTTCCAGGACTGGTTGGCCCATGGACAGGATAATGTGACTGGGTGTGGTATCATTAAATTTATCTACATTGTAATATCACATTGAGGCAACACTCTTTCTCATACTGTATCTTAACCATTTACCTCATGAATATTCATGTTCAAATGTATGATATATTATTTATTGGAAGTTTAAATGGTATATAAATAAGTGGATTTTTCTTTGAAGTACAGAGTCTGACTTCAATATGTATAAACAAAGTTGTTTGTTTGTTGGGTTTAACGTTCCAACGACAGTATTTCAGTCATTTGGAGATGATGTCTACTTGAGACAGATATGGTGCTGCCACACTACAGTATCACGCCGTAGACATGTGGCATGATACCACACCCAGTCACATTATCTTTACAACGGGCCAGCCAGTCCTGCAACTACCCTTATATGCTGAGCGCCAAGCAAGGGAGCTATAACAGTACCATTTTTTTACTTTGGTCTGTTACGGCCGGGGATCAAACCCATGACCTCCTGCTCCCGAGGCAGATGCTCTAACCACCCGGCCAGTGGGGATGGTATCTAAACAAAGAGACCCTGATCAGACAGCTAGTGCAGGACCTGTCTGATCTGGGTCTGCTCTGTTTGCCAATGTGTTAAGATGAGGTCTGTTTGAAGTAAAGTTTAAGTTTCAAAATGATTGAAATACTGTTGGTGGGAGAACAAGCCCAAGCAGACTTTTACATGATGATAATAATTATGATTGTGATGATGATCACAGGAAGGGTTGTAAAGTGTATTTAATTTTGAAACAGTTACTAATCTTAATGGATAAAAATCATTTTTAGCTCGACTATTCAAAGAATATGAGAGCTATTGTAGTCGCCCTTGTGTTGGCGCTGCAGCTTTTGGTTTGAAGTACTATCAATCTTATATCTCAATAACCATTCATGGTATTGACTTGAAAGTTTATGAATATGTTTAGGGGCATCAGACAACCAAGGTAGATAACTCTTGATGGAATATATTACAAATTATGGCCCCTTTTTAACTTAGAAATTTTGGATAAAGTTTTGCTTGCAAGATACTCTTATGCTTATATCTCAGAATCCAGGCATGCGATTGATTTGAAACATCTTGAATATATTTAGGGGTATCATACTTTCAAGGAAGATAACTCTTGATGGAATATATTACATATTATGGCCCCTTTTTAACTTAGAAATTTTGGTTAAAGTTTTGCTTATGCTTATATCTCAGAATCCAGGCATGCGATTGATTTGAAACATCTTGAATATATTTAGGGGTATCATACTATCAAGGAAGATAACAATTGATGGAATATATTAAAAAGTATGGCCCCTTTTTAATTTATAAATTTTGGTTAAAGTTTTGCATTCAAGCTACTATCCAGCTTATTTCTCAGAAATTGTTTATGGTATTGACTAGAAAGTTAAGGAGTGTATTCAGGGGCATCAGAAAAACAAGGAGGATAACTTTTGGACTGAATTTTATACAAATTTTGGCCTTTTCTAACTTGGATACTTGGTTAAAGTTTTGCATGCACAGTGTCTCAGTAACTAGGCATGTGATTGAATTTTTACTTCATAAAGATATAAAGGGGTATCAGACTATCAAGGTATATCATTTTTAATTATTATTATATACAGGGTATGTGAAGGGCAATAACTGAAATAAATTTCATTTGATTTACCAACAAGCATTTTGAATAGTCAAGTGTGCTGTCCTCTGACAGCTATTGTTTTTATTCAAGTTTTAAGTTAGCTTTGGGTTTGATGCAACCTTAATTGTATACAACAACTTGTAAGCTCATGCTTGTTAATATTGCTAGATACATGTTTGTGTTACAGAAGCGGTCCTTGCTGTACTGGCAGCCGCTCATCCTGCCTCACACTGACTATGTCCTCACGAACCTGCGACCTACAACACTGCTGAAGGTTCATTGATCTCTCTGTCTCTTACCCAGTCTCTATTTCTATCTTCATCTTATTTTACTCATAATTTTTTTTCCCCCCTTTTATACATAAACTTTTTTAACTCCATCCATTCCCTTTTACACTTGTATTTTTTTCTTTTTCTCTTTCCCTATTATACTCTCATCCCTGCTGCCCCTGATTGGCTGAGTGGCTAAAGCATTCACCTCAGGAGCAGGAGTTTGTGGGTTCGATTCCTTTGCTGCGACATACCAAAGTCGTAAAAAATGGTACTGGTATAATACCAATAGCTCCCTTGCTTGGCACTCAGCATATAAGGGTAGTTCCAGGACTTGTTGGCCTGGTGTCAGGATAATGTGGCTGGGTTTAAGAGAGACTGTGTGTCAGGGTTCGACATTAAGGCCCGAGTAGATTGATGGTCCGGTCCAGGTAGGTCCTAGGCTAACACGACCAACTGGTCGTGTTCTAAATTGGTCATAGTTCGCAGAAATTTTATCTATTGACACATCAAAAGCACAAAAATAACTGTAATAGCCAAACTATTGACCCTTGTTGAAACAGTTTCTTGGAAAACCAGTGTGTGCTATATTTAGTGGCATTTTCAGTAACAACCTTGACACACGTTCACTCATTGGTTTGTGTTTTCAGAACGAGGCTATTTCCCCCACGCACTTGCCAATTTCAATGTCGTAATACTAAGCTAAGAATGCTTATTTCTTCATCTAACTTTTCATTTTATATTGTTTACGAAATCTTTGTATTATAATGAATAAAATTTAATTCAAAAATGCTAGAGATGCAAGCTAATGCATGAACGCTAATCTTTTTATTATGCTGGGATCCCATGTAAAATGACAAAAGACATTTCTACAATTTGTTTTACCACAATGTGCAGCCGATATGAAAAATGTCAAATAGCTTTTTCATCCAACAAAAAAAGACAATGTCAGTAATGAACGAAAAAGGTAGAGAGGAATCAGAGAAACTGTATGAATAGATGACAAGAAACAGATCGTTTTGCTTTAAATGGAATTGCTTGAAAATCATTTAACAATAGACATTATCCGGAACTCGCATATATGGGGATTTCCATGTAAGTACAGTCAATATGTTCATGCAATGTTAATGAAAAGCATGTAACACAAGAGTTATTCTAGTATTATCTTTGTAGACCTTTATTCATTTCTAAAGGTAAACATGGAAAAAAACACCGTTAGATATTCTGAAGTCAGTATATTGATCTAAGTATGACATGTACGGGTTTTACACTTCGGTCTTGTTCAGTTAAGGTCAGGTCTAGTAGGTTTTCTAAGTTACTGGACCACTGGTCCAGCTCTCAAAAATGTTCATGTCGAACCCTGTGTGTGTGTTGAAAAGTTTTTTGTACACCCTTTTTCTTGAAGTTTCTTTCCACTGTAAATTCAGATGGTTATGACCTTGACCTCTGGCCTGTGTTTATTTCAGGGCTGCGACAACAAGTACCGAGTGTTCACTGTGACAGACATGAGTGAGCTGTTATTGGCCCAGTCCATTGTCATAGTAACAAAGAGTCTTCAGGATTTAATGGCAGAATGTGGATTACAGGAACAGCAAACATTTGAAGGAGAGGGGGACAACAGTGAGGACATGCCTTTCTCATTCAAGGTGAGATGGTTTGCACAGGTCTTTAAAAACCCTTGAATTTGATGGCTGTCTTGAAAAGCCCATGAATATCACATTTTGCCTTATTAACCCTTGAAAAAAAACTTAAAATTAAATTAAAGGTCTTGAAAACCCCTTGAATTTGAAATTTCAATATCGATCATAAAAAAAAAGTGTTTATCAAGTTGTTCAAAAATCGAGGTCCATCCCTTAAAATTTACAGCATAAGTTGTGGTTTATGTAAGCCCTTAATTTTGAACTTTAAAGCCTTAAAAAAACCTTGAAAAACTCTTAAATTTTGCTTCAGGAAATTTGTATGAACCATAGGTGAGATAGGATTGATTTTTAATCACAGATAGTACATGTATGTCAGTCACATAGAGACTGTATCTACATGAGAAGATATAATGCCACCACACTGCAGTTTTACACAGAAGACATGAGGCATGATAACAAACATGTAGAGCTTTTTTTTCCCCTTCTTTATTTGGGGCTATTCAAAGATGCCTTCCCCTAAGAAAATTTCTTTAAAATTCATGCAGTTTTTCCCAAAATTGTTGATTACCCTAGAAATTATCGTTCCCAGTGTATAGCAAGTGGCTATTTTCCCCCAATAACATACTAATTTTTTTAAAGATTTTCATAAAAATGAAAGCCATGCTAGTCTAAAAATTTTGAAGATCTATGTATTTCAGTAGTAAATGAAAAAGTTAGCTGTATACATGTATTGAACACTTTGCACAAATTCGAGTTTTATTCCAAAATGTTATTTAACCCTTTCCCTCATAGAGGACACCATGAAAAGACCTATGCGAACAGCATAAAACCAGATCAGCCTGCGAGTAACTCACAGGCTGATCAGGTTTTATGCTGTTCGCTGCTCCTCAGTGGTCTGGAAATGAGGATTTTGTAATTAAATTTGGTAAGGTTTAACTGTGGTTTTCTGCAGATCAGGCTTCATGTGGTACCTATTGAGTGCGTCAAAATGAGTCTATATGAGGGAAAGGGTTAAGATGAAATATCCATGTGTTCTCATGACAATTATGTTTATTTCAATTCCTATATGACCATTGTAAAAAGAAAAAAAAGTCAGTCAAAAACAATTTGTTATGGGTATATCTGTCTAATTTGAAACATAGCATATAAGGATGGTACCAGGAGTGGTTGGCATGGTATCAGGATGGTACCAGGAGTGGCTGGCATGGTATCAGGATGGTACCAGGAGTGGTTGGCATGGTATCAGGATAATGTGACGTAAGGATGTGGTGTCATGCTACTTGTCTAAAGAATGATACCATGTAGAGGGAGTCTTAAGGTAAGATACCTGTAATGATTCTGCTACATTTCGGACTTTATGGCCTTTTACGGAGATAACCAAGGTTTCCTAATGTTTCATTAGAGAACCTTGGTTATCTTGGTAGAGGTTAAGTGGTCCGAAATGTATCAGAACCATTACAGGTGTCTTAACTTAAATGACTAAGAATAACGAATGTTAAACCAAAACAGACTTTTTTTCTGACAGGGAGAAGTTACAAAAATCCTGGATAGCAGTTTGGGTGTGTATGAACTGGATAAAGAAGTAAGGTACAGAACAAGATAAATGTAGTTACCATGGAAATAAGTGTTTGGAGTATATGTGAAGCATCATGAAGCTGTTAGATTTTGACATGTTGCATAGGGTCCTGTTCTGCTAAACCTTGTACTAATTTAATCTTAGTCATAAGAAAGCCTCCTCCATTGTTCACTTCCTTACTTACACATTTTGTAAAGAAAATATTTTGACTGATCCCAGTAGCCTAGTGTTTAGAGCTTCTGCCGCAGAACCTGGAGGTCAGGGATGCAATCCCTTGCTGTGACATACCAATGTTGTAAAAATTGTACTGGCAGGAACACTTGCGCTTCGCATATAAGGGTAATTCCAGGACTTGTTAGCCTATGTCAGGATAATGTGACTGGGTATGGTATCATGTTACATGCCTATGGCCTGATGCTGCAGTGTGGCAGCAATATATGTCTAATGTAGACATAGTATCCAAATGACTGAAATACTGTTTTTAGGATCTTAAGAAAACAGTGTGCATTGGACAAGTTATTACCAACATAAACTAATACAATGTCTTAATTGATCTTCTGAGTTTATGATTTATGCATTAGTTTCAAATTCAGAATTCTAGATTTATGAAATATCAATATTTTTTATGGTGATTAAATTAATTCATGTTATAGAATCTAGTGCTGACTTTTGAAATTAATTCAGTTGAGTAGGAAGGGCTTTAACCATATGTCTACCAAAAATACACTTTTGAATTATGAACCAATCTGGGTCCCTACTAAATAGTAAATGAGTCCTGTAACGCATAAAAGTTATAGAAGGAAAAAAAAACACTGACCTAGAAATTCACCATTGTGATTATTTCAGGCTGTATGCTGGCCTGGTCCCAGCCACACACAAGTTCTGTGACCTCCAGGTGGGGGCCAAGGTCACTGTCCATAATGCTCATTACCACATGTCCAAACAGGTATGTATCCACACCTTTCCAGTATTGCCCCCAGTGGCCAAATGGTTAGAGCAACCCTGTAACTGAAGTCATGGGTTCAAATCCTGGGCTTTTGACTCACTAATGTCATCAGCAATGATACTGGTTTATCTGCCTTCTGCTTGGTGATCAAAATATAAGGGTAGTTGCTAGTTTGCACAGTACCAGAATAATGTGGTATCATGCAGGGCCTCCGCTGTCGATCGCCAATGGCGCCATTTGTGATTATTTTGAGATTCTGGCGCTAAATTTTGCCAGTTGGCGAAAGTAAGTGGCGCATGCTTTTTGTAGAGCATTGCATATTAAAAATGCTGGTGTTTACACAGGAAGTATCCCGTTAAAGTATACACAGTAAATCTCATGCTGTGAGAGGAGCCAAAAAAATCGATAATTGAGGGCGGAGTCAGATTTATGTCACATTATCCAATCGACGCTGGTTTTGCTGCGGAACACTCGGATCGTATCGTTGCGCCTATATGTTTGTTTACATGATTCACACGCATGCTACAGACGAATAAGGTGTGAAAACTTGTTGTTTTCGGCAACGAGGATTGATTGCGTAAGTATGTGCAATAAAAGTCCAATTTGTCCATTACATAACACCTTGTAGCTGTTCTTCTTGAAGTGTACCGATATTCTGGCAAACTAGCGACAATTACGAATCACTTAATGACAAAACAAACATCGACAGATTAAGGTTAAAAACACCGATAGTCTTGTTTGCCATCTGACTTGTTAATGAATGGAAGATATTAGTTACGAACGTTGTCTAATTGATGCAAACATTTTTTAATGATGCTTAATTAAAATATTCCCGAAAAAAATAGACAAAGAACGTGAAAAAAAACTTTCAACAACTTTTAAATTACTTTAATTGCCGTCCTGACCATTTCTGTATAAAATGTCTCGTAAGGTAATGGAATGTATCAATTGCCATCATGGCAGCAAAGAGGCCTTTAGAAGGGTGTTTCACCCCACCCTCCAAAGTATCTAAAATTCAAAATTCTCCAGTTAGGAAATTCAAATTCTACCAAATTCTAAGGAAATGTTTTGTGACATTTGTATCAAGGCACAAAACTCAAATTCTTTCGTGACTGGTTGCAATGTATTGAAAAAGGAATCTGTCACTAAGCATGCAAAAATCAAAGGTAGGATACAAATGAAAATATGGAATTAAATAAATATATATTTTTTAATAATATTGTTATAATATCTAAAGTAGTAAGATCTAGATTTATGTTTTTTTAATTTAAATATAAAAATATAAAAAAAAAAACGAAAAAGATGTGAGACTAAGAACATATTTAAA
>CM037784.1:19218583-19268583 GCA_021229015.1 Solen grandis
TCTATCCATCTCTGCATATTGCCAAACTCTCTCGTGAGTGTTTAAGGCAGCAATTAATTTTTGTTTCGGTTGATTGCTAAACAACTCACCTCCGAGCAGAATAACCTCAAAAGTACACTGGTTGTGTCTTGCCATTTTCCTCTCGGAATGCCTTTATCCATCGCAGATATTTTTATATTTTTGCTTTGGGTTCGGGAATATCATAGATTTAATGCTTTTCATGGGATCTGGGTATCTGTTGCACATAGCCCTCGCATTACTCCATACCAATCATAAAATTTAGAGAATCTAGATCTTTGACGTTTGGTTGCTGTGTAGTAGCTTGTGAGCACAAGATGGTGGATAGCAACAAGTAGAACGCACTCAATGTTTAGCGGTAATCTGATTGGTTTAAAATTCTCACCTCGGAACCGTCCATCGAACTCAATCGAGACATTATGGTCATAAGCATTGCCATAAAGTTTGAAGATGATTGCTCAAAAGATGAAGATGCTAGAGTGTAAACAACGTGAAATATGGCATTTTTTTAATATTAAAAGGGGCTTAACTTCTGACCTAATAGACGGATCTCAGCCATAATCAAGTTTAATCGAGACCTTATGGTCATAAGCATTGCCATAAAGTTTGAAGATGATTGCTCAAAAGATGTAGATGCTAGAGTGTAAACAATGTGAAATATGGCATTTTCTGAATATTAAAAGGGGCATAACTTCTGACCTAATTGACGGATCTCAGCCATAATCGAACTCAATCGAGACCTTATGGTCATAAGCATTGCCTTTAAGTTTGAAGATGATTCCTTAAGAAATAAAGGTGATAGAGTGTAAACACTAAAAATTGTTGACGCCGCACGACGCACACCCCACGACGGACACTCACGGGATCACAATAGCTCACCCTGAGCTTTGCTCAGGTGAGCTAAAAAGATATTAGATGGAACTGACATGTTTGAAGCATATCCACCCACTTTAATGCACTTTGGCAAGAAAAAGTAAGAACATAAGATTTTCCTTATGTTCCTAAGACTTTGTTTCTATCAATCACCTTTATGAGAATATAAATGTTGAATGCTATATTTTCATACAGTGTTTCAACATACAGTTGACAGGGATAAATGTTTAAACTGAATACATCTTAAAACATGAGAACATTGTTCACCGGAGTATTAAATTTTCATAAAGATATAACAATTTTTATGCCATTAACATTATAACAAAGGTTGATCAAGACTTCTTAATAAATACAGATGCTAGAGTGTAAACAAAGTTAAATGTAGTTTTCTATCATCCAAGGGCAATAACTCTTGACCTTTATCAGCCATAGTCAAACCTGGTTGAGAGATTATAGTCAAAAACATGTTCACAAAGTTTGAAGAAAATGCTTTATAAATGAATATGCTAGAATGTAAACATGACAAAACTGAGCAATTCCCTGAAATTTCAAGGGCCTCTAGATTTATAAATCAAATAACTTGTTAGTATTGTCATTGTGTACAAATTTGACTTTTGATTTGACGACATTCAACTTCAGAAGATTGAACAAACTTTCTACACAATATAATTATAGAAACAAGAAAGATCTTAACTTACACTTTCACTGAAGGTGATTTATAACCCCATATACAGTTTGACACAGAAATAAGCCTTTATAAAATTTCAGTTAAAAACTTAACAAGTTACAATGAAACATCCTGTAACTGAAGTAGTTTGCAAAACAATCTTTCTTTTTAATTCTATCATATGTAGATAATGGGTCATAACTATAAAATTTGTTCATAAGCAAGATCCAAAAGAAGTCATTTACAACTACCCATCATGGTGATCATACATGCAAAGTTTCAAGACTGATGCTCTAACCACAAGGCTACCTGAGACAGCCTAATTCGTGAGTACCTTCAACTTCCAAGATGGCTGACATAAAATGAGGTCACAGAAAACTTGTGACTTACCGCAAATTTCACCTCTTCTGATGAAGTCTCCCATAGTTAATTCACTGAGATTGATGGTCCAACCACCTTTCCTCATCGGACATGGAGAAATAACTCGCACCCTGTTTTGGCATAAGCGTCTTCAGCTTGATGCACAATCTATCTTCATTGTTTGTGTAGTACTGTAATGATCAGTAAGACTTTTTGTGCTAAGTTTTACAAAATATTCATGTACATGTCTAAGTTAAAATAAGTCATTACCTTAATATTTAACAATATTTGTTAGAAATGAAATATTTGGGACTTTTTATTGGGAAAACAAGGATGATGAAATTCTCCCCTACATATTTAAGTATTACATCACACTAAGTATGGAATGTGGAATATGAGCTATGTATAATTTTACATGACGAGGTAGTGTTCCATATCAACAGATCTCAAGGTTGCTAGTTAAAGCACAATGGGGTGAGATTTTTTTTTTTTTAATATAGTGCAAAGCAATGGTACAACCCAGGAACTATCAATGAAGGTAAGCTGTAAAATTTACACTAAAAAATGAGTTTTAAATTATTTTTTTTTACAATCCTGTAAAATCATTGTCAATACAATATCTATCATTTAATGTTGCGTCTGACATTTTCAATGTTACTGAAAATGTCATTTTTTCATATTGTCATCATATCATCTTTACTGTGCAACGACGATTACTTTCTCAACAAGTTTCTTCTATTGTTTATCATTAAGACAAAACAAGAAAAGGCCTGTATAACATTTATCTTAAAGAAGTATATAACAGCTTATCTTAACTTTTATCATCTTTTTTTTATAACTAACATATATATTCATAAACAAGAGGGCCAAGATGGCCCTATAATCGCTCACCTGAGAAACACTGCCTTCATTACCTGTATTGCTGAAGAAATGAAGATGCTAGAGTGCAAACAAAGTGAAATCTGGCATTTTTTACATTAAAAGGGGCATAACACCTGACCTAATTGGCTGAAATCAGCCAAAGTCAAACCTGAACAAGAGATTAAGGTCATATGTCATAATGTTTGAAGATGATTGTTCAAGAAATGAAAACGCTAGAGTGTAAACAAAGTGAAATCTGGCATTTTTTTATATCAAAAGTGGCATAACTCCTGACCTAATTGGCCGAAATCAGCCATAATTGAACTTGAAGTTCATCAAAACAATAAAGTCACAAATATTTTCATGAAGTCTGAAAATGACAGCAGCGACATTACATTTTGGTAAATGAGTATTTGATAGTACATTTATCACTGTTTAATTCACGTAACATGAAAGGTGATGTATGTAATGTTGCAAAGATATACAAAAGTATTTCTGCTGGCATGAATGTGCATCATACTGATGGAGTAACTAATAAATACAACTGTGTAGAAGTTTTGCTTATCTTTATTATGCTTTATTGATATTATAATTAATTATGTCCATGATGTATCTGGGCCTTCGTGGCTAAGAGGGTTAAGTCGCTGATTTTAGCACTCACTCAGCCCATCACAGCGTGGGTTCAAATCACGGCAAGGTCATTCGGATTTTCCTGTGAGGAAGCCTTCCAGCTGGCTTGCAGTAGGTCGGTGGTTCTACCCGATGCCTCCGTGCATTCGGGGTCTTCCTCCACCTGTAATTAGCTGGACGTCGCTATATGACTGAAATACTGTCAAAGCGACGGTAAACTCAAATAGTCAAGTCTAGTCATGATGTACAGTAGAACCTTGTTAAACCGAAGTCCTTGGGACCAAGCGGAAAACTTCAAAATAACGATTATTCGGATTAAAAATCCAATGGAAATTATAGTTTTTGTGCATGCATGTCTGCGTTTTCATTACCAGTGCAGATCTTGGAATTCGTTCTGCCATGAAAACAACCTTTTACGTATATAGATCTTAATACTGTTTGCATGTTATGAAAAGTAATAAGAATATTTTATAATCTACTGTGGTGTTTCTGATTAACATAATCATTCAAACATGTCAACATAGTGATACATATTTTTACCATCCATCTGCTGCTTCAGGTAGCGTCACATGCCGGTGACGAACACGATGATATGGAATGTATTCAAGATCTGACACCTGGGTTTATCTCTTGACACGTGCATATTATGTAACCTATTAGACATTGATTAGCAATTATCAACATTTCGGACACACATTATCCAATTCAATCTCAAAAAGAAGTGTGAAAAACTTGTCTGAGCCATCATGCCGCAAAATAAACTAGGTTACTGACCGGATACGAATGATGAGAATGACAATAATTGGTTCATGAAAATTTATGAAAATCGACTTCGAAATAAAAATAAAAATATACATGAATTGCAACCTCGGGACCGGGATTTTACTTTGAAATAGCTAAAAAATCTAAATAGCGAAATTCGGATTAAACATTTTATTTTTTAAGTTAAAATAAAAAGGGAAGAAATCGGGACCTAAAATAAACTTCGAAATGGCAGGGAATTCAGTTCAATGATGTTTGGTTTGGCAAGGTTCTACTGTATCTATATAAAAATTCACCTTAATGTTGGGACAGTTTTCAGGCCTTTTTCTGGAGTATCCAGCGTGGGCACGGGTCCGGTAAATGGACCCATTCCCCATAAGAAATCATACTTTTTTTCCCCAATTCTATTTAAAAAAATCCCAATTCTGGTTAAAAAAAATATCCCAACCCAGCCTCTTTCATTGATTCAATATGATTGACAGGCATTTGCTGAGTCTGGTAGATGTCTGCATTGATTACAGTGGCTAATGACCTACCATAGTTTAAATAAGTAAATATGCAATAATCACAATTAATCTGAAGTTAAATTACTTTGAAATTCAAATGGACATAAGCATACAACAAAGACAGATGTAAAATATTAAGGAAATGGCATTTAGAAAGCAAATGATATGAAATTCTCGTAACCGCAAAACAACAACAACAAATCTAATTAGCATTTAAACATTTGCTCTAGAGCCGGAAAAGTGAAAGAAAAAAAAAACAAGAGGCCCATGATGGCCCTAAATCGCTCACCTGAGATAAATAGGTTGACCCAAGGAACATCTGTACCAATTTATTTTAAAATCTGGCCAGTAGTTTTGAAGAAGATGATTTTTAAAGTTTTCATATTTTTTTTCTTTTTGTTGCCATGGCAACCAGAGTTCTATATGGATTAAGTTTATTTTAGCAACTTTTGTGAAGGTTGACCTAAGGATCATTCCTGCCAAATTTAATCAAATTCTGTCCAGTGGTTTCAGAGGAAATGTTGATTAAAGTTTTCCCTATATACATATAAGGCAAATAAGCCCCGCCCCTGGCGGCCATGTTTTTTACGGATCGGAATTTTTTTTAGCAACTTCGGTAGAGGTTGACCCAAGGAACATCTGTACCAATTTATTTTAAAATCTGGCCAGTAGTTTTGAAGATGATTTTTAAAGTTTTCATTTTTTTTTCTTTTTGTTGCCATGGCAACCAGAGTTCTACATGGATCAAGTTTATTTTAGCAACTTTTGTGAAGGTTGACCCAAGGATCATCCCTGCCAAGTTTAATCAAATTCTGTCCAGTGGTTTCAGAGGAGATTTTGATTAAAGTTTTCCCTATATACATATAAGGCAAATAAGCCCCGCCCCTGGCGGCCATGTTTTTTTACGGATCGGAATAATTTTAGCAACTTTGGTAGAGGTTGACCCAAGGAACATCTGTACCAATTTATTTTAAAATCTGGCCAGTAGTTTTGAAGAAGATGATTTTTAAAGTTTTCATTTTTTTTTTCCTTTTTGTTGCCATGGCAACCAGAGTTCTACATGGATCAAGTTTATTTTAGCAACTTTTGTGAAGGTTGACCCAAGGATCATCCCTGCCAAGTTTAATCAAATTCTGTCCAGTGGTTTCAGAGGAGATGTTGTTTAAAGGTTTCTCTATATACATATAAGGCAAATAAGCCCCGCCCCTGGCGGCCATGTTTTTTTACGGATCGGAATAATTTTAGCAACTTTGGTAGAGGTTGACCCAAGGAACATCTGTACCAAATTATTTTGAAATCTGGCCAGTAGGTTTGAAGGAGATGATTTTTAAAGTTTTCAAATTATTTTTCTTTTTGTTGCCATGGCAACTTTTGTAGAGCCTCACCCAAGGAACATTCCTGCCAAGTTTCATTAAATTCTGTCCAGCAGTTTCAGAGGAGATGTTGTTTAAAGCAAATTGTTGAGGACGGACGACGGACGACGGACGACGCACGACGACGGACGCCGGACGAAGGGCGATCACAAAAGCTCACCTTGAGCACTTTGTGCTCAGGTGAGCTAAAAAGAAACAAGCTTGAGTAGATCTACTCATTTGAACTATTCTTTTCTCAATATATTTTCTAATTTTGCATTAAAGCCTGCACTTAAACTGCAAAATTGGCAGAATTTCAGGTAGGTGAATTGCCGACTTTGTTTTTGAAATGGTTAATGGTAATGCATTTGAATATAAGCTATAAAGACATATTTTTGATTATTTGCATAGTATCTTTAACATTTTACAGAGTAGATGCATACCTATTTCAAACCATGTAAATAAGCAGTAGTGAAAAATTAATTATTGAAAGTGTCATTGGTTTTTGCGGATTTTCTTTCACTTTTGAAAACTTGAAATTATAATTGACTGCACACAAAATGAGTGAGAATGCTGTCATGACACATTATTGGAAAATTCCTTTTTAATTGACTGCACACAGAAGGATTAGTTAAAATTGATTATATAATTTTAAGTTAAAAATGTTTTTGTTTTTTTGTGTATAACTTAATCACCTTTTAGAGCTGATAAATTTCATAATGAAAATAATGCAAGAAATCTAATCACAAAATTGATTAAAAAAAGAAAAGAAACTAGCTTATTTAGTGTATTCTTCCCAAATAGTCTAGTTAGTTTTCGCATGAAAAAATTCCCAGTTCCAAATTTTCAATTTTCCCAAAATGGTCTGAAAATGGCGAAATGTTTATTGATATAGTTAAATGGTTAGAATAATATAAATATCTTGGAGTAAGGTAAAAAAATATTATTAGGTAAAGCTGTGCTTATCATGATGTATGTTAAAATTGTTTATCATTTGTAACTTAAAAGAATGTAAAAAATAATAAAATAACTTTTTCGTTTGATTTTTTTATACCCATGATTGTATGCATGCGTATGTGCAAATGAATGTGTGTCATGAGTGGATGAGTTATCCATTAAAATAGTCATATCTAAAATACATATTTGTAACATTGAGCAACAAAGTGATCTAATCTCTACTGAGATCCGCTCCAGTTATTTTTTTTGTATTGGCCTCCGCTGGCGGAACATAACGAAAAATATAACCGGAGCGGATCTCAGTAGAGATTACAAAGTGATCAACACATGATAATACGATAATATACATATCGCAGAACACATCATAATAGGCCGAGTTGGACAAGGCCGACTTGGTTAGTGGGCCGACTTGGACTTAATCTCTACTGATATCCGCTCCGGTTATATTTTTCGTTCTGGCCTCCGCCAGCGGAGGCCAATACAAAAAAAATACTTGGAGCGGATCTCAGTAGAGATTAACTTGGACTAAACCGAATAGGTAATTGGGCCGAGTTGACCCTAATTTATAATCGCGGTAAATTTGAAACGTTTACGGTCGATTCGACCGAAAATAAGTGGTTACGAATGGTTTGGATATGAATGGACCTGTATTAGTATTGAGCGAATGGAAATTTGGGCGAAGAGGTCCATAATCAATACCTTCTGCAAATTCAGGTTTTGGTCCCATTCTATGTAGTAATAGGTGTTTATTTGATGTCTCAGTGGAATAACGCAACAGCGGGAATATTTAAACCGGAAATGTGGATTACGTCATGGAAATTGTGGTGTTTATATTGCGACATCACGGAGGAAAATCGGTCTCTGGATGGCGTGAATTTTAACTGTCGACTGAGCCCTTTCCATCACCCAGTATGGCTTCTACCAGGGTCTCTTAATACTAAGTATATAAAGAGAGACCCTGCTTCTACTTAGGAAAACTATTCAAACGCGTTACTTAACGGGGTCTCCTCATATTTTAATGTTTTATGCAATTTAACTGAATTTTCAATTAAATTTCCTGATTGAAATACTATCGCAGCGAAGGTAAACCCCAATACAACAACAACAATTAATTTTCCCTTACAGTTAAAAAATAAAAAGTTGAGCAATTATTTATTTATTTTTTACATTTTCAGAAAGCATATAACCTGAGCTGGAGCTAGCTACGAACGTGCAGTGCCCGATCAACACTGTAGCCCCACCATACTAGAGTGTCCTGGGATTAAAGGGGCGAAACACTCGATGATGTATGGTTCCCAGCTGATGATGTTCGCTAGCTTTCAATGCAGTACGACAACTGTATTCAACATATAATAATATCAGTGGATTGAATCTGCAGAAATTAAGAGCATATTTCCGTTGAAATTAAATTTTTATTTTAAGAATATATGTAAAATTTCAAAGCTTTGGGGTATTTTGGTATGCATTTTGGTCCTGGCATAATAGTTATTATATAACTACTTATGTGCAACAAATTAGAATAATCTTTCCTCTAGAAAAGAAAAGTCGTTTTTATACGTCCATCTTAAGATGGGGCGTATTATGTGAACACTCACGGCGGGCGGGCGTGGAACATTTGTTGTCCGGGCTCTAACTTCAATACCGTTTGCCCAATCCTTGTCAAACTTTTCACACATGTGCATGGCCATAATATCTCGGATGAGTTCGATATCCAGCATTATCGCGTTGATGACTTAGAAGTTATGGCCCTTGACGTACACAAAATACTTGAAATTGTGATTGTCCGGGCTCTAACTTCAATACCGTTAGTCCAATCCTTTTCAAACTTTTTACACATGTGCATGGCCATAATATCGCGGATGAGTTCGATATCCAACATTATCGCGGAAATGACTTAGAAGTTATGGCCCTTGACGTACACAAAATACTTGAAATTGTGATTGTCCAGGCTCTAACTTCAATACCGTTAGCCCAATCCTTTTCAAACTTTTCACACATGTGCATGGCCATAATATCACGGATGAGTTCGATATCCAGCATTATCGCGTGAAAGACTTAAAAGTAATGGCCCTTGACGTACACAAAATACTTGAAATTGTGATTGTCCGGGCTCTAACTTCAATACAGTTTGCCCATTTCTTTTCAAAGTTTTCACACATGTGCATGGCCATAATATCGCGGGTGAGTTCAATATCCAGCATTATCGCGTGAATGACTTAGAAGTTATGGCCCTTGACGTACACAAAATACTTGAAATTGTGATTGTCTGGGCTCTAACTTCAATACCGTTAGACCAATCCTTTTCAAATTTTCAACATGATTGTTTTAATAAGTAACATTCATTAACTAATGGGATTTAGGAGACAATAGCTTGTTTCTCTGAGCTATTTCTGAGAGTCCCCATACTGTGATGGGCGTATTTTGTGGCAGTCCTGACCCTTGTTTAGAACTAATATCCACCTTAGAAAATGAAGCTTGGTTCGAAATAGATTTATGAAATTTGACTTACCTGTGTCACATGTCCTATGCTGCTAACGTTGACACCAATCACAATTAACCGCCTTAATGATCACACGCAATACACAGGCAAGACATAGTAAGAAAAATAATCCGAAACATACATAAACAGCCCACATGTACGACACTATCACCATAAACACAGGCATACCAGAATTTTTCAACGGGGATGGGGTGGGGGGGCTAAAGACATGATTGTGATACCAGTGCTAGGGGGGTCCGGCATGCTCCCCCGGAAAAAATGATTCTAGGATGACGGAGATGCATTCTAATGGGGTATCTGGGGGGAATATGGTAGCTTTTTTAAAGTTAGATATATGATTTATATATTGAAATCTAAGCCTTGGGCTAATCTCTACTGAGAGACGCTCCGGTTATTTTTTCCGCTGAGGCCAATACGAAAAAAAAATAACCGGAGCGGATCTCAGTAGAGATTAAGCCTTGGGTGGGCATGCTCCCCAGGAAAAAGAAAATGATTCTAGGATGTCGGAGGTGCATTCTGAGGAGTATCTTGGAGGGGAATATGGTATTTTTTTTATAATTAGATAGATGATTTATATATTGAAATCTAGGCCTTGGGCTAAGTAGTTATATTGCTTGGGGCAAAATTTTACATCAGCCTTTTTTTCATTTTTATGCTTTTTGTCCTTAAAATCAATTTCATTGCACCTTATTTTCTTCTGTTTTGACATGATTCTTGACCCAGGCGGGCAGTTAACCTAACCATCGTTCTTGGAAAGGACTAATACTAGACTCACATCCTCCGTAAAGATTTCTCGCATACAAAAACCATAGATGGTAGCCTTGGCTCGAACTCACAGCCCTCTAAATCAATATATCTAGATCCGTGAAAAAAAAAATTCTGTACGATTTATATTGCTATAAAAACAAGAGGGCCAAGATGACCCTTGATCACTCACCTGAGAAAGATGATTGCTTAAGAAATAAAGATGTTAGAGTGTAAACAAAGTGAAAACTGGCTTTTTTTATGGTGAAAAGGGCATAACTCCTAAATTAACTAGTCAATATTAGTTATAATTGAACCCGATTGCGAGATTATGGGCATAAACATTGTCTTAAATTTTAAAAAAGATTGTTTAAAAAAATTAAGTTGGTAAAATGTAAACATTGGTAGAGAGTAAACAAAGTGAAATCTTGCATTTATGTATTAAAAGGGGCATAACTACTGACCTAATTGGCCCATCTCAGCCACAATTGAACTCAATTAAGACATTATTGTAATTAACAATGTCGTAAAGTTTGAAGATGATTGCTAAAAAAAAGTGAAGATACTAGAGTGTAATCAAAGTGAAATCTGGCATTTTTTTATATCAAAAGGGGCATAACTCCTGACATAATCAACAGATCTCAGTTTTAATCAAACTCAGTCAAGACATTATGGCATTTTTTGAATATTGTAAGGGGCTTTACTCCTGACCTTATTGACCGATCTCAGCCACAATCAAACTCAATTGAGACATTATGGCCATAAACATTGCCATAAAGTTTGAAGATGATTGCTCAAAAGATGAAGATGCTAGAGTGCAAACAACGTGAAATCTGGCATTTTTTTATATTAAAAGGGGCTCAACTCCTGACCTAATTGACTGATCTCTGAGCCACAATCAAACTCAATCAAGACAGTATGGTCATAAACATTGTCATAAATTTGAAAAAGATTCTCAAAAGATGCTAGAGTGTAAACAAAGTGAAATCTGGCATTTTTATATTAAAAGGGGCTTAACTCCTGACCTAATTGACTGATCTCAGCCACAATCAAATTCAATCAAGACAGTATGGTCATAAACATTGTCATAAATTTTGAAGAAGATTCTCAAAAGATGAACATGCTAGAGTGTAAACAAAGTGAAATCTGGCATTTTTTTATATTAAAAGGGGCTTAACTCCTGACCTAATTGACCGATCTCAGCCATAATCGAACTCAATTGAGATATTATGGTCATAAGCATTGACATAAAGTTTGAAGATGATTGCTCAAAAGATGAAGATGCTAGTGTGTAAACACAGTGAAATCTTGCATTTTTTGAATATTAAAAGGGGCATAAGTCTTGACCTAATTGACGGATCTTAGCCATAACCGAACTCAAACGAGACATTATGGTCAAAAGCACAGCCATAAAGTTGGAAGATTATTGCTCAAAAGATGCAGATGCTAGAGTGTAATCAAAGTGAAATCTGGCATTTTTTTTATATTTAAAGGGGCATAACTCCTGACCTAATAACGATCTCAGCTAACAACTCAACGAGACATTATGGTCAAAGCAGCCTAAAGTTGAAATATTGCTCAAAAGATGAAGATGCTAGAGTGTAAACAAAGTGAAATATGGCATTTTTTTATATCAAAAAGGGGCTCAACTCCTGACCTAATTGACTGATCTCTGAGCCATAATCGAACTCAATTGAGATATTATGGTCATAAGCATTGCCATAAAGTTTGAAGATGATTGCTCAAAAGATGAAGATGCTAGAGTGAAAAAATTAAAATCTGGCATGTTTTAATATTAAAAGGGGCAGAACTCCTGACCTAATTGATCGATCTCAGCCATAACCGAACTCAAACGAGACATTATGGTCATAAGCACTGCCATAAAGTTTGAAGATTATTGCTCAAAAGATGCAGATGCTAGAGTGTAATGAAAGTGAAATCTGGCATTTTTTTATATCAAAAGGGGCTCAACTCCTGACCTAATTGACCTATCTCAGCCATAATCAAACATAATCGAGACATTATGGTCATAACATGCATAAGTTTGAAGATATTGCTCAAAAGATGAGATGCTAGAGTGTAATGAAAGTGAAATCTGGCATTTTTTTAATATTAAAAGGGGCTTAACTCCTGACCTAATTGACCGATCTCAGCCATAATCGAACTCAATTGAGATATTATGGTCATAAGCATTGCCATAAAGTTTGAAGATGATTGCTCAAAAGATGAAGATGCTAGAGTGTAAACACAGTGAAATCTTGCATTTTTTTAATATTAAAAGGGGCATAACCCCTGACCTAATCAACCGATCTCAGCCATTAATCAAACTCAATTGAAATATTATGGTCATAAGCATTGCCATAAAGTTTGAAGATAATTGCTCAAAAGATAAAGATGCTAGAGTGTAAACAAAGTGAAATCTGGCATTTTTTTTTATATCAAAAGGGGCTAAACTCCTGACCTAATTGACTGATCTCAGCCATTCTCATATACAATTGAGACATTATGGTCATAAACATTGTCATAAAGTTTGAAGATGATTGCTCAAAAGATGAAGATGCTAGAGTGTAAACCAAGTGAAATCTGGCATTTTTTTATATTAAAAGGGGCTAAACTCCTGACCTAATTGACCGATCTCAGCCATATTCAAACTCAATCGAGACATTATGGTCATAAGCACTGCCATAAAGTTTGAAGATGATTGCTTAAAAGATGAAGATGCTAGAGTGTAAACACAGTGAAATCTTGCATTTTTTGAATATTAAAAGGGGCATAAGTCTTGACCTTATTGACGGATCTTAGCCATAATCGAACTCAATCGAGACCTTATGGTTATAAGCATTGCCATAAAGTTTGAAGATGATTGCTCAAAAGATGCAGATGCTAGAGTGTAAACACGTGAAATCTTGCATTTTTTGAATATTAAAAGGGGCATAATCCTGACCTTTGACGGATCTAGCCATAATCGAATCAACGAGACTTTTGGTATAACATTGTCTTAAGTTTTAAGATGATTGCTTAAGAAATAAAGTGATAGAGTGTAAACACTAAAAATTGTTGACGCCGCACGACGCACGACGGATGCTCACGGGATCACAATAGCTCACCCTGAGCTTTGCTCAGGTGAGCTAAAAAAGGTTAAATATGAAAATGAAAGTGATTGAGAAGGTTATTATTTTCTTTGTACAATACAGTATTACATATATATTTGGGCTCTATTAAAAAAGCATAACTTTGTTAAATATACATTCTGTTAAATTTTTTAACATTGACATGTCTGTTATTGCCCATTTGTTGTTTTAAATATGATTCCTTTCTATTTAAATACATATACATGCATTTATGTTCACCTTATAATCTGTAAGACAGAGACAGCACTAAAGCCGTCCATTAAATCTTAAAATGAATGTTGATTTTTTTTATGTCGCATTTCAAAAGTGTATATAACATTGACTTGACTATTTGAGTTTACCGTCGCTTCGATAGTATTTCAGTCATATAGCGACGTCCAGCTAATTACAAGTGGAGGAAGACCCCAAACGCACAGAGGTATCTGGGTAGAACCACCGACCAGCTGGAAGGCTTCCTCATATGAAAATCCGAATGCCGGGATTCGAACCCACACGGTGAGGGGCTGAGTGTTAATTTTAATCCTCTCGGCCACGAGGCCCCGTATATAACACTGAACTTGATTTGATCCTTGTTGATTAATTTTACTATAATATGCACAATAAAAATGACTTAGAATTTATACTAATCGCTATCAGTGTGTTAATTGACGTCTGTGACATGCACACAAGCGTCCGACTGATTCAGATTAGAGCAGACACAATGACGTTGCCAAGGTGACAGCTAAGATAAGTGTAACAGAAGATGCTCTCACAGCAGGGGTCGGCCTGGGTGACGGTCATTTAGCGAACTTTTATTTCAGTAAGGGGCTCACAATGGGGATTTCTACTACTTACTACAAGCATTTACCAAATCAAAGCAATTTCACCTAGGAAATTGTATGATCAGGCCAGCTGGGTGGGGGGCTTCAGCATATATATATTGGCCAAGAGATTATGGTAATAAATATTGTAATTAAGTTTAAGGCTGATTGCTTAAGAAATAAAGATGCTAGAGTGCAAACAAACTGATTTTCCAAAGGCCGATATCAGCCATAATTTAACTTGGCTAGAGATTATGGAAATGAACATTGTCATAAAGTTTGACGATGATTGCTTATGAAATGAAGATGTTAGAGTGCAAACAAACTAATTGTGGACGACGGACGGACCGACAGATGACGGACATTCACCGATATTCATGGCTCATCCAGAGCACATGTGTTCAGGTGAGCTAAACAAGAGGGCCATGATGGCCCTGGATCGCTCACCTGGTATCATTAGGCTATGTAAAATCAAGTGACCCCTGGGGCAGAGCCAATTTTGACCTCAGGGTCATGATTTGAACAAAGTTGGTACTACCACACTCTATTTGGTAGAGGTCTATTAGCCCATGTTACATACCAAATATATAAACTCCAGACCTTGAAGATTTTTCTAGTTTTTTTTCCAATATAAGTCTATGTTAAATCAAGTGATCCCTGGAGCGGGGCCAATTTTGACCCCAGCGTCATGATTTGAACAATCTTGGTAAGAAATGACTAGACAATGCTACACACCAAATATCTAAACTCTATCTTTGGGTGTCTGAGAAGAAGATTTTTCAAGTTTTAAACCAATTTTGACCCCAGGGTCATAATTTGAACAATCTTGGTAGAGAGTCATAAGATCTGCTACTATTAAAAAAAAAGGCCTTGGTTTGGAAAATTTTTAAGTTTTTTTCTATATGTAAAATCAGGTGACCCCTTGGTTGGGCCAAATTTGATCCCAGGGCTATGATTTGAACAAACTGGTTGTGATCTACTAGACAATGCTCATACCAAATATCTAAACTCGAGGCCTTGTGGTTTCTGAGAAAATTTAAGTTTGTTTCCATATTAGCCTATGTAAAATCAAGTGACCCCTGGGGCGGGGCCAATTTTGACCCCAGGGTCATGATTTGAACAAACTTGGTTGTGATCCACTAGACAATGCTACACACCAAATATCTTAACTCCATGCCTTGTGGTTTCTGAGAAGAAGATTTTTCAAGTTTTTTTTCTATATATGCCTATGTTAAATCAAGTGACCCCTGGGGCGGGGCCAATTTTGACCCCAGGGTCATGATTTGAACAAACTTGGTTGTGATCATAAGACCATGCTACATACCAAATATTTAAACTCCATGCTTTGTGGTTTCTGAGAAGAAGATTTTTCAAGTTTTTTTTCTATATTAGCCTATGTTAAATCAAGTGACCCCTGGGGCGGGGCCAATTTTGACCCCAGGGTCATAATTTGTACAATCTTGGTAGAGAGTCATAAGATCATGCTACATACCAAAAATCAAAAGGCTAGGCCTAGTGGTTTCGGAGAAGAAGATTTTTTAAATTTTCATTTTTTAAATCTATTTTTAGCTCCTGTGACCTACTTATTTACCCAATCAAAATAATTTGAACAACTTTGATAGAGGTCGTGATAAGGATGATTCCTGTGAAGTTTGGTCAAAATCCATCCAGTGGTTTAGGAGGAGAAGTTGTTTAAAGGAAAAGTTGACGCAAGACGCACGCACGCACGGACGGACGGACGGACGGACGGACGACGGACAAAAGGCGATCACAAAATCTTACCATGAGCACGTTGTGCTCAGGTGAGCTAAAAATCAACAACCTTATAATATACTTAGTAATCTATATTTAGGGATCCAACCCACGACCTCCAGCTCCCGAGGCGGCCTTAATCGTTTATGATATATGTCAAAATATATTTGAATATAACCTTATTATGCAAAATACAAATGTATGCAGAAGTGGATCAGTATTTTTTTTCAATTGATTGGTCTCACCATATTTTCAATTGTGGAAACAAGAGCTGTCAGAGGACAGCACGCTCGACTATTCAAAATGCTTGTTCATAAATCAAATGAAATCTTTTTCAATTCTAGCTCTTCACATACCCTGTATATAATAAGAGTCAAAACTGATATAACTTGATAGTCTGATACCCCTTAATATTTTTATGAAGTCTAAAATCAATCCCATGCCTGGATAATGAGATACAAGCATGAAAGTACATTGCATACAAAACTTTAACCAGAATATTTCAGTTTAAAAGGGGCCGGAATTTGTAATATATTCCATCAAGAGTTATTTACCTTGTTTGCCTGATGCCCCTAATCATATTCATAAACTTTCAAGTCAATACCATGAATGATTATTGAGATACAAGCTTGATAGAAGCTTGCATGCAAAACTTTAGCCAAATTTTCTATTACATGCAAAACATTAACCAAAATTTCTAAGTAAAAAGGGGGCCATAATTTATATTAAATTCAGTCAAGAGTTATCTTCCTTGGTTGTCTGATGCCCCTGAACATATTTATAAACTACCAAGTCATAACAATAAATGGTTATTGAAATATAAGGTTGATAGTAACTTGCATGCAGAAATTTAACCAAAAGCTGCAACGCTAACGCTAACGCAAGGGCGACTACAATAGCCCTCATATTCTTCTAAAAATTGAACTAAAAAATGGACCTCTATAGTATGATTTAATTGAACACATTTAAGAAGTTTCAAATCAATCGCAGGCCTGGATACTGAGAAACAAGCATGAAAATACATTGCATGCAAAACTTTAACTAAAATTTCTAAGTTAAACAAGAGGGCCATGATGGCCCTGAATCGCTCACCTGATTATAAATGAGCAACATATGTTGGATTTTTCATATAGACCTACTTTTTGACCCCACATGTCCCTAATTCAAACTTGTCTAAGATTTTATAGAAACAAACATTCTGACCCAGTTACATGAAGACTGAGCCAAAAATGTGGCCTCTAGAGTGTTGACAAGGTTTTTCTAAGATTTGACCTCATGACCTACTTTTTGACCCCACGCAACCCAAATTCGAACTTGTCCAAGATTTTATGGAGAAAAACATTCTGACCAAGTTTCATGAAGATTGGGTAAAAAATGTGGCCTCAAGAGTGTTAACAAGATTTTACTAAGATTTGACCTCGTGACCTACTTTTTGACCCCACATGACCTAAAAAGGGGTCTTAATTTGTAATATATCTCATTAAGAGTTATCTACCTTGGTTGTCTGATGCCCCTAAACATATTCATAAACTTCTAAGTCAATACCATGAGTGCTTATGGAGATACAAGCTGGATAGTAGCTTGCATGCAAAACTTTAACCAAATTTTCTATTGCATGCAAAACTTTAAGCAAAATTTCTAAGTTAAAAAGGAGCCATAACTTATATTCAATTCAGTCAAGAGTTATCTACCTTGATTGTCTGATGCCCCTGACCATATTCATAAACTTTCAAGTCAATACCATAAATGGTTTTTAAGATATAATGTTGATAGTAACTTGCATGCAAAACTTTAACCAAGAGCTGCAATGCCGACGCCAATGCAAGGGTGACTACAATAACTCTCATATTCTTCGAAAAGTCGGGCTAACAAAACAAAAGGGAAAAGTTTAGAATTTCCTTTTTTGTTGTATTATTGTTCTTACAACATGAACGATTTGCAAAGAGTTTTGAACAAATCTGTTCTATTCTGACACTTTGACATTATCAAATCCTATTGCAACATTTGTAATCCAGTGTATCAATGTCAAGATGAATATTTATACCAAAAATAAAAGTTGTATATTGAATAGTAGAGAAGTTATGGTCAACGTTAAGATTCTGGACGACAACAATGCAGATGCTCAAGTTAACAACAATAGCTGGTATTTTTTCTCACAAATATATACGAGTTAAGAAGGGGCAAAACTCTAAAAATGTAGCTTTCAGAATAATGACCTTGTCATACAGCTGCGCCTTGTCATGAATGTCAAGTATTCCAAGTTTGGTGTTGCTACCTTTAAAAGTGTTTGAGTAATAGGCTACGTTTAAGTTTATAAGCTTATCAACAACGACAAGAACCCGGCAATCATTATAGCTTGACTATTTCTTCAACACAAACAATTATGGGACAAACCAGACAACTGTACTATTTAAGGTGGAATATGTTGTGTACTTACATTTAGGTTTTTATCAATATATTTAATAATGTTAAACGTTGCTTAATTTCATTATGAGACCCAAGGAAATGAAACAAGGGGCCCATGATGGCCCTAAATCACTCACCTAAGATCAATAGGTTGACCCAAGGAACATCTGTACCAATTTATTTTAAAATCTGGCCAGTAGCTTTGAAGAAGATGATTTTTAGCTCACCTGAACACGAAGTGCTCAAGGTGAGCTATTGTGATCACCCTTCGTCCGTCGTCGTGCGATGTGCGTCGATAACAATTTTCTTTAAACGACATCTCCTCTGAAACCGCTGGACAGAATTTAATGAAACTTGGCAGGAATGTTCCTTGGGTGAGGCTCTACAAAAGTTGCTAAAAAAAAGTTGATCCATGAAGAACTCTGGTTGCCATGGCTACAAAAAGGAAAATAATTTGAAAACTTTAAAAATCATCTCCTTCAAAACTACTGGCTGGATTTCAAAATAATTTGGTACAGATGTTCCTTGGGTCAACCTCTACCAAAGTTTGTAAAATTATTCTGATCCGTAAAAAAACATGGCCGCCAGGGACGGGGCTTATTTGCCTTATATGTATATAGAGAAACCTTTAAACGACATTTCCTCTGTCAACTTGGCAGGAATGTTCCTTTGGTGAGGCTCTACAAAAGTTGCTAAAATAAAGTTGATCCATGAAGAACTCTGGTTGCCATGGCTATAAAAAGAACAAGAGGTCCATGATGGCCCTAAATCGCTCACCTGAGATAAATAGGTTGACCCAAGGAACATCTGTACCAATTTATTTTAAAATCTGGCCAGTAGTTTTGAAGAAGATGATTTTTAAAAATACCATATTTTTTTCTTTTTGTTGCCATGGCAACCAGAGTTCTATATGGATCAAGTTTATTTTAGGAACTTTTGTGAAGGTTGACCTAAGGATAATTCCTGCCAAATTTAATCAAATTCTGTCAAGAGGTTTCAGAGGAAATGTTGATTAAAGTTTTTCCAATATACATATAAGGCATATAAGCCCCGTCCCTGGCGGCCATGTTTTTTTACGGATCGGAATAATTTTAGCAACTTTGGTAGAGGTTGACCCAAGGAACATCTGTACCAATTTATTTTAAAATCTGGCCAGAAGTTTTGAAGAAGATGATTTTTAAAGTTTTCTTTTTTTTTCTTTTTGTTGCCATGGCAACCAGAGTTCTACATGGATCAAGTTTATTTTAGCAACTTTTGTGAAGGTTGACCCAAGGATCATCCCTGCCAAGTTTAATCAAATTCTGTCCAGTGGTTTCAGAGGAGATGTTGTTTAAAGGTTTCTCTATATACATATAGGGCAAATTAGCCCCGCCCCTGGTGGCCATGTTTTTTACGGATCGGAATAATTTTAGCAACTTTGGTAGAGGTTGACCCAAGGAACAACTGTACCAATTTATTTTAAAATCTGGCCAGTAGTTTTGAAGAAAATGATTTTTAAAGTTTTCATTATTTTTTTGTTGCCATGGCAACCAGAGTTCTACATGGTTCAAGTTTATTTTAGCAACTTTTGTGAAGGTTGACCCAAGGATCATCCCTACCAAGTTTAATCAAATTCTGTCCAGTGATTTCAGAGAAGATGTTGTTTAAAGGTTTCTCTATATACATATAAGGCAAATGAGCCCCGCCCCTGGCGGCCATGTTTTTTTACGGATCGGAATAATTTTAACAACTTTGGTAAAGGTTGACCCAAGGAACATCTGTACCAATTTATTTTGAATTCTGGCCAGTAGTTTTGAAGAAGATGATTTTTAAAGTTTTCATTTTTTTTCCTTTTTGTTGCCATGGCAAGCAGAGTTCTACATGGATCAAGTTTATTTTAGCAACTTTTGTGAAGGTTGACCCAAGGAACATCCCTGCCAAGTTTCATTAAATTCTGTCCAGTGGTTTCAGAGAAGATGTTGTTTAAAGGTTTCTCTCTCTATATAAAAGGCAAATAAGCCCCGCCCCTGGCGGCCATTTTTTTTACGGATCGCAATAATTTTAGCAACATTGGTAGAGGTTGACCCAAGGAACATCTGTACCAATTTATTTTAAAATCTGGCCAGTAGTTTTGAAGAAGATGATTTTTAAAGTTTTCATTTTTTTTTCTTTTTGTTGCCATGGCAACCAGAGTTCTACATGGATCAAGTTTATTTTAGCAACTTTTGTGAAGGTTGACCCAAGGATCATCCCTGCCAAGTTTAATCAAATTCTGTCCAGTGGTTTCAGAGGAGATGTTGTTTAAAGGTTTCTCTATATACAAATAGGGCAAATAAGCCCCGCCCCTGGTGGCCATGTTTTTTACGGATCGGAATAATTTTAGCAACTTTGGTAGAGGTTGACCCAAGGAACAACTGTACCAATTTATTTTAAAATCTGGCCAGTAGTTTTGAAGAAGATGATTTTTAAATTTTTCAGTTTTTTTTGTTGCCATGGCAACCAGAGTTCTACATGGTTCAAGTTTATTTTAGCAACTTTTGTGAAGGTTGACCCAAGGATCATCCCTACCAAGTGTAATCAAATTCTGTCCAGTGATTTCAGAGAAGATGTTGTTTAAAGGTTTCTCTATATACATATAAGGCAAATGAGCCCCGCCCCTGGCGGCCATGTTTTTTTACGGATCGGAATAATTTTAACAACTTTGGTAAAGGTTGACCCAAGGAACATCTGTACCAATTTATTTTGAATTCTGGCCAGTAGTTTTGAAGAAGATGATTTTTAAAGTTTTCATTTTTTTCCTTTTTGTTGCCATGGCAAGCAGAGTTCTACATGGATCAAGTTTATTTTAGCAACTTTTGTGAAGGTTGACCCAAGGATCATCCCTGCCAAGATTAATCAAATTCTGTTCAGGGGTTTCAGAGAAGATGTTGTTTAAAGGTTTCTCTCTATATATAAAAGGCAAATAAGCCCCGCCCCTGGTGGCCATTTTTTTTACGGATCGCAATAATTTTAGCAACTTTGGTAGAGGTTGACCCAAGGAACATCTGTACCAAATTATTTTGAAATCTGGCCAGTAGTTTTGAAGGAGATGATTTTTAAAGTTTTCAAATTATTTTTCTTTTTGTAGCCATGGCAACCAGAGTTCTTCATGGATCAACTTTATTTTAGCAACTTATATAAAGCCTCACCCAAGGAACATTCCTGCCAAGTTTCATTAAATTCTGTCAAGCGGTTTCAGAGGAGATGTCGTTTAAAGCAAACTGTTGACGACGGACGACTCACGACGACGGACGCCGGACGAAGGGCGATCACAAAAGCTCACCTTGAGCTCTTTGTGCTCAGGTGAGCTAAAAATAATTTTAAAACTTTAAAAATCATCTCCTTCAAAACTACTGGCCAGATTTCAAAATAATTTGGTACAGATGTTCCTTGGGTCAACCTCTGCCAAAGTTGCTAAGATTATTCCGATCCGTAAAAAACATGGCCGCCAGGGGCGGGGCTTATTTGCCTTATATGTATATAGAGAAACCTTTAAACGACATCTCCTCTGAAACCGCTGGACAGAATTTAATAAAACTTGGCATGGATGATCCTTAGGTCAACCTACACAAAAGTTGCTAAAATAAACTTGATCCATGAAGAACTCTGGTTGCCATGGCAACAAAAATCATCTTCTTCAAAACTACTGGCCAGATTTCAAATTAATTTGGTACAGATGTTCCTTGGGTCAACCTCTAGCAAAGTTGCTAAAATTATTCCGATCCGTAAAAAAACATGGCCGCCAGGGGCGGGGCTTATTTGCCTTATATGTATATAGAGAAACCTTTAAACGACATCTCCTCTGAAACTTCTGGACAGAATTCAATGAAACTTGGCAGGAATGTTCCTTGGGTGAGGCTCTACAAAAGTTGCTAAAATAAAGTTGATCCATGAAGAACTCTGGTTGCCATGGCTACAAAAAGAAAAATAATTTGAACAAGAGGCCCATGATGGCCCTAAATCGCTCACCTGAGATAAATAGGTTGACCCAAGGAACATCTGTACCAATTTATTTTAAAATCTGGCCAGTAGTTTTGAAGAAGATGATTTTTAAAGTTTTCATATTTTTTTCTTTTTGTTGCCATGGCTACCAGAGTTCTACATGGATCAAGTTTATTTTAGCAGCTTTTGTGAAGGTTGACCCAAGGATCATCCCTGCCAAGTTTAATCAAAATCTGTCCAGTGGTTTCAGAGGAGATGTTGTTTAAAGGTTTCTCAATATACATATAAGGCAATAAGCCCCGCCCCTGGCAGCCATGTTTTTTTACGGATCGGAATAATTTTAGCAACTTTGGTAGAGGTTGACCCAAGGAACATCTGTACCAATTTATTTTAAAATCTGGCCAGTAGTTTTGAAGAAGATGATTTTTAAAGTTTTCATTTTTTTTTCATTTTTGTTGCCATGGCAACCAGAGTTCTTCATGGATCAAGTTTATTTTAGCAACTTTTGTGAAGGTTGACCCAAGGATCATCCCTGCCAAATTTAATCAAATTCTGTCCAGTGGTTTCAGAGGAGATGTTGTTTAAAGGTTTCTCCATATACATATAAGGCAAAAGAGCCCCGCCCCTGGCGGCCATGTTTTTTTACGGATCGGAATGATTTTAGCAACTTTGGTAGAGGTTGACCCAAAGAACATCTGTATCAAATTATTTTGAAATCTGGCCAGTAGTTTGAAGGAGATGATTTTTAAAGTTTTCAAATTATTTTTCTTCATGGATCAACTTTATTTTAGCAACTTTTGTAGAGCCTCACCCAAGGAACATTCCTGCCAAGTTTCATTAAATTCTGTCCAGCGGTTTCAGAGGAGATGTCGTTTAAAGCAAATTGTTGACGACGGACGACGGACGACTGACGACGCACGACGGACGACGACGGACGCCGGACGAAGGGCGATCACAAAAGCTCACCTTGAGCACTTTGTGCTCAGGTGAGCTAAAACTTTTAAAAACCATCTTCAAAACTACTGGCCAGATTTTAAAATAAATTGGTACAGATGTTCCTTGGGTCAACCTCTACCAAAGTTGCTAAAATTATTCCGATCCGTAAAAAAACATGGCCGCCAGGGGCGGGGCTTATTTGCCTTATATGTATATAGAGAAACCTTTAAACATCTCCTCTGAAACCACTGGACAGAATTTGATTAAACTTGGCAGGAATGATCCTTGGGTTAACCTTCACAAAAGTTGCTAAAATAAACTTGATCCATGTAGAACTCTGATTGCCATGGCAACAAAAAGAAAAGAAAATATGAAAACTTTAAAAATCATCTTCTTCAAAACTACTTGTAACATTTATATCAAACAATTCCTATTATTCCTACTTTTTTATTTAAAAACTTCCTACTTTTTCCTACTTTTTTCCCAGAAACCCTCCTACTTTTTTCCTATTTTTTTGATTGAGGCCAGTTGAAGGCCTGTTTCAAGCACTTTGTGCTCTGGTGAGCTAAAAACAAATTGAGAAGGAGAAGTGTGTAAAATGCAGAGAAAAGTCAAAAATGCGGATCATTTAACGGTCTTTTATTTTATTTTTTTTATTATTATTTTTTTTTTTTTTTGGGGGGGGGGAGGATTTTCACCTACAGTTGAGGAAAAATATATACTTTAACAGATGGGAATGGGGCCGAATTTCGGCCCCAAATTGGCCTTTGCACAGAAGAAGAATTTTGATGTTTTCTATATAGAGTATATAAGGGAATTAGCCAACCCCCTAGGGACCTCATTTTTTTAGGAATTAACTTTATTTTAGCCATATTGGTATACATTCATGAGGTTGGTTCATAAAAAAAGTATTTTGATTTTTCTATATAAGTATATAAGGAAATTAGCCAACCCCCTAGGGGCCTTATTTTTCAAGGGATCAACTTTCTTTTAGCAATTATGGTAGACATTCATGAGGTGACTATTTGTGCCAAAGGAAAATAAATTCTGACCATTTGTTTCAGAGGAGATGATTTTCAAAGTTTTCAATTATTTTTTCTATTTGTTGCCATGGCAACCAGAGTTCTTCATGGATCAACTTTATTTGAGCAATTTTTGTAGAGGACCACCAAAGGATCATACATGCCAAGTTTTAACAAATTCTGTCCAGCGGTTTCAGAGGAGATGTCTTTTAAAGCAAATTGTTGACGACGGACGATGGACGCCGACGGACGAAGGGTGATCCCAATAACTCACCCTGAGCACTTCGTGCTCTGGTGAGCTAAAAATATGCCCTGTTTTGGGAAGATTTGGCCGTCTATCGCATCTTAAAGATAAGAGGTACCAGACATTTTTTTTATATTTTCTTACAACATGTATATACAGGCCTTTCATTGCATGTCTTACAATTGTGAAAATAATTTGAAGATAAATTTATTTCACTCTGTAACACATAAAGTCTGTAACTGACCTCACTCTTTGGGACATGTTGAAATCGAGGGGTGAGAGTGAAACTAGGCTAAGTGCTAATATATATGCACTTAGCTTAGTTTCGCTCTTACCCCTCAAAATGAATAATTTAAACAAGAGGGCCAAGATGGCCCTGAAACGCTCACCTGAGTACCATTGCTACAACTGATTACAAGGTTTTTAAACAGACAAGAATTCTGATATAACTCAATCTTAAACATTTTAGCCCTGACAATACTACACACCAAATATATAAGCACTGGGCCTTATGGTTTCAGAGGAGAAGACTTAGTGCGGGGTCATTTATCTCCAAAGGGCCACCATTTTGAAAATCTTGATAATGAACCATTAGATGATACTACATACCAAAACCAAAAATCTAAGCTCTAGGCCTTATGGATTCATAGTAGAAGAAGATTTTTAAAGATTTTCCTATATAACTCTATGTAAAACAAGTGACCCCTGGTGCGGGGGCATTTATGACCATAGGGTCATGATTTGAACAATCTTTGTAATGAACCATTAGATGATGCTACATACCAAATATCTAATCTCTAGGCCTTATGGATTGATAGAAGAAGATTTTTAAAGATTTTCCTATATAACTCTATGTAAAACAAGTGACCCCTATTGCAGGGGCATTTATCACCGTTTGGCTATGATTTGAACAATCTTGGTAACGAACCATTAGATGATGCTACATATGAAATATCTTATCTCTAGGCCTTATGGATTCATAGAAGAAGATTTTTAAAGATTTTCCTATATAACTCTATGTTAAACAAGTGACCCATGGTGCGGGGGCATTTATCACCATAGGGTCATGATTTGTACAATCTTGGTAATGAACCATAAGATGATGCTACATACCAAATATCTAATCTCTAGGCCTTATGGATTCATAGAAGAAGATTTTTAAAGATTTTCCTATATAACTCTCTTGTAAAACAAGTGACCCCTGGTGCGGGGGCATTTATCACCGTAGGGCTATGATTTGAACAATCTTGGTAATGAACCATTAGATGATGCTACATACAAAATATCTAAGCTCTAGGCCTTATGGATTGATAGAAGAAGATTTTTAAAGATTTTCCTATATAACTCTCTTGTAAAACAAGTGACCCCTAGTGCGGGGGCATTTATCACCTTAGGGCTATGATTTGAACAATCTTGGTAACGAACCATTAGATGATGCTACATATGAAATATCTTATCTCTAGGCCTTATGGATTCATAGAAGAAGATTTTTAAAGATTTTCCTATATAACTCTATGTAAAACAAGTGACCCCTGGTGCGGGGGCATTTATCACCTTAGGGCTATGATTTGTACAATCTTGGTAATGGCCCATAATATGATGCTACATACCAAATATCTAAGCTCTAGGCCTTGCAGTTTTGCAGAAGAAGATTTTCAAAGTTTGCATTTTTAAAATCTATTTTTAGCTCCTGTGACCTACTTTTTTAACCAATCTGAATAATTTGTACAACTTTGATAGAGGGCATCATAATGATGATTCCTGTGAAGTTTGGTCAAAATCCCTTCAGCGGTTCATGAGGAGATGTTGTTTAAAGCAAATTGTTGACGACGGACGGACGGACGCACGCACGCACGCACGGACGACGGACAAAAGGCGATCACAAAAGCTCACCATGAGCACGTTGTGCTCAGGTGAGCTAAAAACAAGAGGGCAATGATGGCCCTATATCACTCACATGAGTAACACTGCTCTATAAGCAACCTTAAGTATTATTGACCATAACTCATACAAGGCATAATAATCCTTGGTTTATTAACATTATGTATACATCTGCTCAAGATTGCTTTATAAATGTTGATGCTAGAATGAAGACAATGTTAAATATGACATTTTTTATACTTCAAGGGCCATAACTGGAGATAGTCCAATACCAAGTCAGCCTTGGCAAAATAATTGTCATTAATATTACCATCAGGTTTGTTTAAGTTTACTTTCTTAATAATTCATAGGAAGCTGTATTTTCATGTGACCAGCTTCTAGCAGTTTTGGTTGAGGGTAATGATGTGACCATTTTTGTTAAATGAAATTAAATTCTTACCAACATTTTTAGAGATGATTTATAAAAAAAAAAAAATCTGGTAATATTTATTTAGTTGCCATTGCATTCTACATGAATCAAGTTTATTTTAGCAACATTTGTACAAGGTAACCCAGAGAAACCTGTGCAAAAGAATTCTGAAATTTGGCCTGCAGTTTTGGAGAACAGCTTTCTATAGTTTTCACTATATAAATATAAGGCAAATTGGTCCCACCCCTGGCGGCTATGTTTTTATTTATTAAGGATCAGAATTATTTTAGCAATCTTGGTAGAGGGTTATCCAAGAAACATCTGTACCAAAACATTTTGAAATCTGGCCAGAAGTTGTGAAGGAGATAATTTTTTTTAAAGTTTCCATAAATATTTTATTTCCGTTGCCATGGCAACCAGAGCTCTTCATGGATCAAGTTTATTTCAGTAACTTTTATGAAGGTCATTAATTGCCCCCCCCCCCCCCCCCCAGTGGCAGCCATGTTTTTTTTAACGATCAGAGCAGAGGGTTGCCCAAGAAATATCTGTACCAAAACAGATTAAGTTAAATCAAATTCTGTTTAGAAGTTTCAGAGATGTCGTTTAAAGCAAATTATTCACGACACACGACGGACGATGATGGACGCAGGGTAATCCTAATTCCTGAGCAAAACATGCTCACGGTGAGCTAAAAAGCATGAATCATTTCAAGTCAAAAATACTTCATATAACATATTTTGGGTACAAAAAGTATATGATTATCAATCCTTTATGTGTAAATTAAGTTTTAACTGTGCCACATACCTGGAAAGAATATTTAAATAATAAAGAAAATATCATTTTTGTACCCCCTATGACAGAATATAACCTACTACCCCACCCGAATGAAATAAATAATCTATCAACAATAGACTGAAATTATATGTGTATATTAACTGTCTCATGCAAGAAAATACTGTGGACACATAATGTACTGTCATTGGGTCAGCTTTACGAGCTGAATGCTGAAGACAGCCTGTGTCACCCTTAAAGCAAGATTGAGTGACTACAGTGTTTATCATATTGATTTATATTATATTGATTGGCCCATGTATTTGCAACTTCTGCTTATCACTATGCCAGTTCATAGGCTGGACCAGTACTATGCAACTAGGGAATTTCTTGAAATGTTATTGCAACCCTTCAGATCTATATTCAATGAACACTGCCAGTGCACAATGAATTCTTTTAGTGGTGATGTTAGCTCGATGCCAATTCTACCAATTTTGGAAGGATACAATAAAATTTGGGACTAATATGTCTTATTGAACATGTATTTCTGATATCAAATTCAATAAAATACACGTCATTTTCTTTCATATTTTATTTATATTTACACTAAACAAACTTCAATACACTTAAAGACCCGTTATATTTCATAATGATATAATATTCATGAAAAGGAAAAGATAAAACCAGAGTCGCTAACGTGACAGTATTGGTTTTCACAGATACAACAGTCTTTGGTGCCTAGTAATGCTACGAAATTCCATTTAATATAACATAGAAGTTGCATGATTCGAACATTAAATTTCCAGTTTGAAACATAAAAACTTATTTACAATTGACCAACAATGGATCATACTTTGAACTGTCAGAAATAACCAAATCATGCCCAATTTTTAAAACCAAAACATCACTGGAAAGACCTCTTTATGCACTAAGACTTTTGTCCATATTCTCTCATTAAAATATTTCTAGTTTTGGAGCTATTTTGGGCCGAAGAAGAAACCTATAATCGTAATATGACCTTGACCATTGCATTTTTTTAACTTTTTAAATTGTGAGACTCTTTGAATCATAGAACTACATTACCAGTAAAAAAATGAAGATTAAACAAAAAATAACGACAGGTGCTTCAAAAAACCTAAAAAGTCATGTTTTTGAAATGTTGATTTTTTTTCTTCAAAATATTAGTGAAGTTTGATCGCATCCTGTGGATAAACCATACATATGCTAAAAAAACCCATATATTGTGTACGTATATGTCTTATTATTCATATGCAGCAAACAGAATTCTTCTATCTAATCTCAAACAAAAATGGGCAGGTTTTTTGTAGACCTACTCTTATTTGCAGTTTTTTTTGCAAGGTTGGAACATTCAACCTCTTCTAGCGCAAATATTTTCCCGTATCTGATACTTTGAAATTCATCATATTCTGTTGTGCTGTAAACAAGAAACAGAATGCTGAAAACTGCATTTGAATCCGACTTCAACTTTTTGAGTTATAAGCTAAAGAGTGATTTTAAGCAAAACGCCCCCTAGTGGCAAAATGAGAAACAAAATTGATTAAAATTTTACAATTAGGTACCTAGAAACACAGACTGAAATAAAACAGAATGCAAAAAATTGATTTCAAATCGACTTCAACTTTTTCTGTTATAAGCTAAAAAGTGATTTCAAGCAAAGCGCCCCCTAGCGGCAAAATGAAAAACAAAATTAAGTAAAATTTTACCAATAGGTCCCTAGCAATGCAGCAAATACCGTAGTTCTATCAAGTTTACAAGTCGCACTAATCGAACATCCTGTTTCTTATATATCACAATTTGAAGCATAAAAACTGATTTTTCAATTATTCCAAAAAAGGATCAAATTTTGGACTGCCGTAAAATGGCTAAATCAAATCAAATCTTCAAAAACTAAATATCACTGGAAAGAGCTCTTTAAGAACTTTTGTTCATATACTCTCAATGAAATATTTTTTAGTTTTGGAGCTATTTTGGGCCGAAGAAAAAAACAATAATTGGAATATGACCATGACCTTTTCATTTTTTTAAACTTTTTAATTGTGAGGCCCCTTCAAACATAACAATACGTAACGTGCGAATATTTAAAGAATAATGTACAAAAAATGAAGTCATATGCGACAAAAATATGTTTTTGCAGTTTTAATTTTTCCAATATTGAAGTGAAGTTTGACCATTTCTAGAGGAGAAACCATGCATTTCTTAAATTCGTCATACCATGTATTTTGTGCGTATAATTATGTCTTGCAAATTGTATACAGCAAAGATAGTTCTTCTTTCTGATATCTAACAAAAATGAATAGGTTTTTCATAGACCTACACTTATATGCACAGTTTTTTGCGAGGTTTGAACTTTCAACCTTCTGTAACTAGCTTGTTAAACATTCTGTTTCTTATATATCACAATTTGAAGCATAAAACCCGATTTACAATCATTCTAAAAGGATCAAATTTTGGACAGGCGTAAAATGACTAAACCAAGTCCAATTTTCAAAAACTAAACATCACTGAAAAGAGCTCTTTAAGAACTAAAACTTTTGTTCATATACTCTCCAGGAAATATTTTTAGTTTTGGAGCTATTTGGGGCCGAATAAAAACACAATGATTGTAATATATACAAGACCTTTCAATTTTTTTAAAAACTTTTTAATGTGACCCTTTCAACATAACAATACATAACGTGTGAATATTTCAAGAAGAATGTACAAAAAATAAAGTCAGGTGAAACAAAAAATATGTTTTTGAAATTTTAATTTTTCCAATATTTAAGTGAAGTTTGACTGTTTCTAGAGGAGAAACCATGCATTTCTTAAATTACAGAATTCTTCTATCTGATCTCTTACAAAAATGGATAGGTTTTTCATAAACCTACCCTGATTTGCACATTTTATTTTGCAAGGTCCGAACTTTCAACCTTCCGTAGCTCAAAGACTTTCAGCCACATATCCATGGAATTCTATCATATTTTATTAGACTATCAACAAGGAACATTAAGCAAAAAAACGCATTTGAATCTGACCTCAAACTACTGAGCTATTAGCCATTAATAAATTTCATGCAAAACGCCCCCTAGTAGGCAAAGCAAGAAATAAATGGAAATTTTCTGAATGTTAGAATCATCATCAAATATGTAGTACTAATTGATTAAAATTTCATACATGTGGCTTTTCTGATCATGGAGCTATGCCGTTCACAAAAAGGGATAGAAAAAAAAATTAAAAAAATAAAAAGAAGAAAAGCAATACGTTTTCGCACTGTGATGCAAAAACCTAAAAAAATAAAAGTGACAAATAAACAGAAGAAAAAATAGGTTTAGTTAAATTTGACTTCTCACTACAAACATATTCACTTTTTTTTCCGTTTGTAAAAAGTGAGTGGTTAACCTTGACTTCACTCTACAAACATAGTCACAGGGTACATTTGTTTGCTTTTCTCCGGTGTGTAAGGCAAGTAAGGGTAAAACTGACTTCCCATTTCACAGAGTACATTTGTATGCTTTTCTCCAGTGTGAGGTAAATTGACTTCACACTACAAACATAACCACAAACTGCACACTTGTATGGCTTTTCTCCAGTGTGTATACGCATGTGAGTGTTTAAACTTGACTTAACACTACAAACAAAGTCACAAATAGAACATTGTATGGTTTTTTCCTGTTGTAAATTGACTTCTTCACAAACATATTCACAAAGAGTACACTTGTATGGCTTTTCTCCAGTGTGTATACGCATGTGAGTGTTTAAACTTGACTTAACACTACAAACAAAGTCACAAATAGAACATCTGTATGGTTCTTCTCCAGTGTGAACACGCATGTGAGAGGTTAAACTTGACTTCGCACTAAAAAAAATGCCACATTTAGTGCATTTGTATGGCTTTTCTCCTGTGTGTACACGCATATGAGAGGTTAAACTTGACTTCACACTACAAACATATTCACAAAGAGTACATTTGTATGGCTTTTCTCCAGTGTGTATATACATGTGAGTGGTTAACATTGACTTCCTACAACAAACATATTCACAGAGAGTACACTTGTATGGCTTTTCTCCTGTGTGTACACGCATGTGAGAGGTTAAACTTGACTTCGCACTACAAACATATTCACATTCATTGCATCTGTATGGCTTTTCTCCAGTGTGTACACGCATGTGAGTGGTTAACCTTGACTTCGCACTACAAACATATTCACATTCAGTACATTTGTATGGCTTTTCTCCAGTGTGTACACGCATGTGAGAGGTTAAACTTGACTTCACACTACAAACATATTCACAATCAGTGCATTTGTATAGCTTTTTTCCTGCATGTTTACCCTTGTGAAAGGTCATACTGACTTATGTTACAGGGCTTTTACCCTTCTTAACTGTAGCCGGTAAAGGGCTGCTTCCCCAAGCCAAATTCCTCAAATTCCCCACTCTTAAATAAAATTCCCCATTAAGGAGGTAGCTGATCATTGAGAAACCTAGAGAACAATATTATGACGCTAATTTAACTCTGTTTAACTCTATTGATTCTTAAACAAAATATTTGATTAGACTTTATATTTAGTTTCTAGTATGTCTTGCTGTGCCAAGACCAGTTTATGCTTATATTTATGAATATGGTAAAAAAAAAAATCCCTTAATAAGTTGTAAACAAGTGGCTTGCTATTTTCCCGATAAAAAGGGCTAGGGCGCTTTCCCCAAAATTGGAAAAAAGGCCCTGTTATTAACATATATATTCACTCAAAATTTATTTGTATAGTTTTCCACTTGTAGGAATTCTCATATCAAATGTTACTGCCAATTACATTCATATTTTCAACTGAATGTAAAATCGCATGCAGCACATACAACTTTGAAGGTTTTATTCTTGTCCTGTTTGGATTCTCGTATATTTTCACACAGTATACATGTATTGCTTTTTTCCTGTGATTTATGCTTGGTGTATACTGAAATGGAAAAAAAATAATTTTGAATAAACACAAAATGTTATTTGTTACAATCTTCAAATATGCAGTAATAAATGACTAAAATTTCATACATGTGGCTTTTCTGATCATGGAACTATGCCGCTCACAAAAAAGGGTTAGAAAAATAATAATATCACGATATCATCAGTTTTCGCGAAAGCAATTTCATTCAGTTCAAGAGTCGCACGATTCGAAAAACATTTCTTCGTTCAATGGCTTGTTGATTCTGTTAACAGCGATCTTTCAACATTATTCAGGCAAACCAGCAACACACATTGCCATTCACCAAATAGATATACAACGGTGTATGTAAAATCATAGCATATATGCCTTCATTTTACTTATATATACAAATAGTACTCATTATATACATATAGGTGTTTTTTTCCTCCATTGTGAGGTGTAAAGTCATAATTGTAAAATGGTAAATGCTGCTGATCATTATTTATACTGATTTCTTGAAACAAATTGTGGCTTGTATAAGACAACTCATCATAAATATTATTACGATTATTTACTAGACGCTTGCTGTATGGTCTATATCATTATGTATGTATGTCGGTGCGATATGGGAAATGGATTCACTAACCTACTCACCATATTTTTTTAAAATACAATACAATACAAATAGTTTATTGCATTAACATGATTCATAGCAATGTACAAACAACAAAGTGCTGAATATGATTACATACATCGTCAACCATTGCCACATTACAGCTTTAACCATAACAGAATTATTTCACTACACCACTACCAGTGTCTAATGCTGCGGATCCATGATTGAAATTATGATATTATCGTTGATTAGAAAAAGAACATATCCTTCTCATATTAAGAAACGTAGCCCTTTCAAAAATCTGCTGTCTTTAAATGTCCAAAAACAGATTGTTTGTCGAGGTAATAGAAGAAAGTCACCCAGATGGAAGTTCACAGTTTTGACCCTAAAAGGCGTGTGTATTCGCATTGGCCCATTGCCAATTGAATTCGAGCATGTAATAAATTATCATTTTTTGACATACATAATGTGATAATAATAAGGGTGTAACGGTATACCGTACGACGATATACCGGGATATTTTCTTTACGGTGCGGTTCACGGTACGGTCCCAGGTCTGCACGGTACAGTACGGTATGGTTAACTTCCAAGGTTTTTTCTTTTTCTTTTTTTTTTAACAGCGGCTTCCCCTCGGTAAAAAGGTGATATTTTTCACCTCCGAGAAATAAAAATTCTTCTTACAATACGATGTTCCCATCCATTAACTTAAAAGACAACAAAAGGGAAAGTAAAGAACGCATATCGCTCTACATTGCATATTACTTAAATGAAAACACTTGCTGTGGGCAGTTAAAAAATCAGTAAAAAGGCAGAGTTATTCTTGTGCTTCCAAATTATGCAATGATTCGGAATACTCGGATAGTATCGTTCATAATGTTGGTTAACATCTTTCACGCTCTCTACCGGCTACTGTTTTACTGCTAAAATTGCGTAATCATCACAATGGTGCCAAATGCGATAAACATCAACAATGTTTGATGACCTCTGTATTTTTTTAATCAATTTGATTGACTGATCAGTTTGCCTTTTGAGTAAAAGAGCGCAATTTCAACAGGTAACTATATGAAAGATACTGATTTATACAAGTAACTGGTGTTGTATGCAACACATAAAGTCCCCTACCGGCTCCACCTTGACTCAATATGGTAATCAATCCCATTTTTTGCCATATTTTCACTATTTCCGTTACCATAGCAACCACAATTTTAGTCAAAGAACAAAAATAAAATGACGTGCTATCATCCCATTTTTTGCCATATTTTCACTATTTTCGTTACCATAGCAACCACAATTTTAGTCAAAGAACAAAAATAAAATGACGTGCATAATCTACACATTGCCATCTAGTCATATACCAAGTTTCATCAAGTTAGCTTGCTTAGTTATTAAGTTATTGCGGGATCCAGATTTGAGCGGACAGACGGACGGACAGACGGACAGATGGACAGACGGACGGACGGACAGACGGAGGGCAAACCTATAGTCCCCTCCGGTGTGAACACCGGTAGGGGACTAACAAGAGGCCCATGATGGCCCTAAAACGCTCACCTGAGATAAATGGGTTGACCCAAGGAACATCTGTACCAATTTATTTTAAAATCTGGCCAGTAGTTTTGAAGAAGATGAGTTTTCATATTTTTTTTTCTTTTTGTTGCCATGGCAAAAAGAGTTCTATATGGATCAAGTTTATTTTAGGAACTTTTCCATTCCTGCCAAATTTAATCAAATTCTTTCCAGTGGTTTCAGAGGAGATGTTGTTTAAAGGTTTATGTATATACATATAAGGCAAATAAGCCCCGCCCCTGGCGGCCATGTTTTTTTACGGATCGGAATAATTTTAGCAACTTTGGTAGAGGTTGACCCAAGGAACATCTGTACCAATTTATTTTAAAATCTGGCCAGTAGTTTTGAAAGATTTTTAAAGTTTTCAAATTATTTTTTTTTTTTCCTGGTTTGGTCAATTTATTTTAGCAACTTTGGTGAGGTTCCCAAGGAACATTCCTGCCAAGTTTCATTAAATTCTGTCTAGCGGTTTCAGAGGAGATGTCGTTTAAAGCAAATTGTTGACGACGCACGACGCACGTCGCACGACGATGGACGCCGGACGAAGGGCGATCCTAAAACCTCACCTTGAGCACTTTGTGCTCAGGTGAGCTAAAAAGAAAAGGGCTGAGAGATCTAGGACTTATATGCTTCTTTTCCAAAATCTTTTCCAATTTCAAGGAATGTATAGCTGTTCATAATTGTCTTTATCCTTCCTTTTGTCTTCCCTTTTTTTTCTTCTTTTTTTTTAATAAGAATTTTATTTTGTATCATTAATTTCCTTTTTTTTCCCTATTATCAGTGAGATGTGTGTCCATTTTTTATGGCATTTACATTTCATCCTTTTTTAAAATAATAGCCTGTACATTTATTTTTACATTTTCACTAAGTTTGCTTATATTCATAGGTAAAAATAAATGTATATATATATATTTCAATCAGACATTGATATTTTATACATTTATCAAATAATATATATTTCTATGATATAATTATCTGTTTATATGTAATGATAAATAAATTTTATAGTAATTTTACATGCTTCTTTTTACATTTCATCTTTTAAATATGGAATACAATTTGCAAAAAAACCCATCATATTTCATTTAGTTTTCTACTTGTTTTTCATTAACTATATAATATTTTTCTAATTTACTGTAAATAATTTTTTACACGTGCGACGAAATATGTTGATCTTTTTATAGTTTTTGCTGGATATTAATTATGAATACATGTCGGAATAAAATTAATTAAATTAAACGTAGTCTTGTAGCTCCTTTCCACACCAATAAAATGATATCCGTAATTTAAACTTGTCCAAGACAAGGAATTTAATTCATGCACCCAAGCATATCAATTTTCCTCATTTTCATGTATTTCATGTTCATGGCCCATCTCTTAATTAATATTCTTTATCATTATATCAGCTTTATAAAAGCACTTTAGCAATAATAGTAAGTGTTGCTACATTATTTTATGCATAAACATGTAAAATTTACGGTATATCGGTATAGACCTATAACTAGTATAAGGGTACAATGAAAATAGAGCATCATATGAAAAATCGAAATTACGCAACTGTGTGTAAACTCCAGCTTCAAAAGTCAATTTATATATTCAATTTTTTATACATTTTACACAATCTGTTCTTTCATAATAGTTTTGACAATCTTTCTTAATATACAAGGCTATTTTTCTTCAGTGATAGCTATTTTTGCTAAAATAATTAATAGGCTTTTTTCGTTATCTAAGCTATACCCACTCTTGTGTGGTTCTTCTCCTGTATGTGTCTATGCTCTGTGAAAGTTGATTTCTTATGTATTATCAAATACAGTACATTTGTATGGTTTTTCTCCTGAGTGTATATGCATTTGACTGGTTGAATTTAACCTTAATGTTAGACAGTTTTTAAGTGCTTAGTATCTACGTCGTTCAAGTGGCATTTTTCTTGGGGAAGAATGTCCCCAGACCCACATAAGACTAGGTGCATATACTCAAAATGTGTCGCCCCTGAAAACCTATACTGCAGTAAGGTTACGAATCACGTGAAAATTGATCTGTAATTTAAAAAGTTTACAAATCGAAAAAGGGGGGGGGGTATGAATTGATTGGGATAAGAATTAATCTCTATTGAGATCCGCTCCGGTTATTTTTTTTGGGGGGGGGGGGGGGGGGGGGGGCCAATACGAAAAAAAATAACCGGAGCGGATCTCAGTAGAGATTAGGTAAGACGAAAAAAAATAACCGGAGCGGATCTCAGTAGAGATTAGATAAGAATGAACATGAATTCAATTAGAGCGAATGGAAATTTGGGAGGACAGGCCCATAATCAATACCTTCTACAAAATTAGGTTTTGGTCCCATTTTATGTAGTAATAGGTGTTTATTTGATGTCTCAGTGGAATAACGCAACAACAGCGGGAATATTTAAACCGGAAATGTGGATTACGTCATGGAAATTGTGGGGTTTATATTGCGGCATCACGGAGGAAAATCGGTATATGGCTCTTTCCAGAATTCAGTATGGCTTCTACCAGGGCTCTTAATACTATTTATAAAGTGAGACCCTGCTTCTACTGAGGGAAACTATTCAAACGCGTTACTTAACGGGGCCCTTTTTTTTTAAATTCTTATCTATTTTAAGACGAATGATTAAGGAAAATCCAAATTTTAATATTCAAAATGTTAAAAATATTATTAAAAGTATATTTGCCACATTTTGAGGGTCCAAAAATATTATATTCTAGTGTTTTTATGCAAATTAGCTGAAATTTCAATAAATTTTACTTTTAGTTAAAAAAGAAGTTGAGGATTTTTTTTTTTTTTACATCTCCAATTGGTTAAAAAAATTTTTTAATTTTTTTTTTAAGTTCAGAGTATAATGGTTATTATATAACTGCTTATGTGCAACAAATTAGAATAATCTGTCCTCTAGAAAAAAAATCATTTTTAAGAAGTAATATCCACCTTAGAAAATGAAGCTTGGTCCAAAATAGATTTATGAAAATTGACTTACCTGTGTCACATATCCTATGCTGCTAACATTGACACCTATCATAAAAAAACCCCGCCTGTTGTCATTCACGTACATCCTTAATGATCACACGCAATATCTCGCCTTTTTTCATGTTAGTCAGTTAAATTATGTGGATAACAAGCATTTTTCACATAATTATCTGGAAAAAGGCATGATATCCAGTTAAAATAAGTGAATATGTGATTGGCAGTAGTGGGCACTAACAGACAGTTTAGTCCTGTTAAGATACCTAAGTAGATAACTTGAAAATTTGCTACTTGCCAGATACTAACTGAATATATGACAATTTTTCAGAAAAGTTTTAACATAGCTAAGTGGATAAGTGGCTGGCAGAAATATGCCACCATAACATATATATTTGTACAAAAAGTTAAAAAGTTTTAAAAAGTTAAAAACAGGGTATTGTCTAGAATGAATGGATGTCAGCCAGAACAGCCTTAAAACCCTCAATTGTAGTTTGGCTGATGGCATCTTGCTGTAGGCAGTTCCATAGAACAATGCTAGATGGAAAGAAGCTGTATTGGTAGATGGATTTACTGCATGGTATTTGAATAAATTGTTGATTATGGGGTCTAGTGGATCTGGAATGTAGTAGTGGGGGATCTGGGATAATATCAATAAGGTTGTGCTTTATTCTGTAAAGCATGGTGGCCCTAGCTATGTCACGTCTGTGTTGTAGAGTGTCCCATTTTAGTTCATGAAGCATGGCTGTGACTGAGCTTGTACGTCTGTAGTCATTCCTCACAAACCTAGCTGCTCTACGTTGGATCATTTCCAACTGGTTTATATGAGTGACAGAAAATGGGGACCACACAGTGGAAGCATATTCCAATATGGGACGGACATAGGTTTTATAGGCTGTTGCCTTTGCAGTGGGAGAACTAGATTTTATATTTCTGCGTATGAAAGAAATGGTGGAGTTAGCCTTTTTTGTAATATTGTTTATATGGGTTTTCCAAGAAAGATCTGGTGTAATAGTGACTCAAAGATATTTAGATTGGTTTGAACATTTTAGCTGAGTGCCATGGATGGTGTAAGTGGAATTAATAATATTTCGTTTGTTACTGATGTGGATGATTTCGCATTTATCGGGGTTGAATGACATGAGCCATTCACGTTCCCAGGCCTGCGGACAATCAAGATCGTGTTGGAGCTGTCTGGTGTCATCGTGATTTCTGATAAGTCTGTACATCAGACAGTCATCTGCGAACAGACGGACTGTTGACGTGACTCGTGAAGGGAGGTCATTAATGTACAACAGAAAAAGAAACGGGCCAAGGACACTGCCCTGCGGGACACCAGACGTGACTGATGAGATCTCTGAACTTGCACCATCGAGGACAACCTGTTGAGTTCGACATGAAAGGAAATCAGCTATCCAGGAATGGGTGGAGCCCCGGATTCCATATTAGTCAAGTTTTTGGAGGAGGCGGCAATGGCTGACTTTATCAAATGCCTTACTGAAGTCTAAAAGGATGGCATCAATCTGCTGATTTTTGTTGATGCCCTTGGCAAGATCATTTACTGTGAGAATAAGCTGAGAGTCACATGAACATCTCTTACGAAAGCCATGCTGGAAATCAGTAAGAATGTGAAAAGTATCAGTGTGACATGATGTGACTGAAGATGATGTGTTCTAAGAGTTTGCATGTTACAGAAGTTAGAGAAATTGGACGGTAGTTTGAAGGAATGGAGCGGTTTCCCTTCTTGAAGACTGGGGAAACTGTTTACCGTCGCTTCGATAGAATTTCAGTCATATAGCGACGTCCAGCTAATTACAGGTGGAGGAGGAAGACCCCGAACGCACAGAGGCATCCGGTAGAACCACCGACCTACCGCAAGCCAGCTTTAAGTCTTCCCCATATGAAAATCTGAATGACCCTGCCGGGATTCGAACCCACGCAGCGAGGGGCTGAGTCAGTGTTAAATTCAACCCTCTCGGCCATGAGGTCCCGTATATAACAATGAACTTGATTTGATCCTCGTTTATTAATTTTACTATAATATGCACAATAAATATGACTTAGAATTTATACTAATCGCTATCAGTGTATTAATTGACGTCTGTGACATGCACACAAGCGTCTGACTGATTCAGATTAGAGCAGACACAATGACGTTGCTAAGGTGACAGCTAAGATAAGTGTAACAGCAGATGCTCTCACAGCAGGGGTCGGCCTGGGTGACTGGTCATTTAGCTAACTTTTATTTCAGTAAGGGGCTCACAATGGGGATTTCCACTACTTACCACAAGCATTTACCAAATCAAGGCAATTTCAGTCACCTAGGAAATTGTATGATCAGGCCACCTGGTGCGGGGGGGGGGGGGGGGGCTTCAGCATATATATTGGCCAAGATATTATGGTAATAAATATTGTAATTAAGTTTAAAGCTGATTGCTTAAGAAATAAAGATGCTAGAGTGCAAACAAACTGAAATCTGGCATTTTTTAATATTAACAAGAGCTGTCAGAGGACAGAACGCTCGACTATTCAAAATGCTTGTTGGTAAATCAAATGAAATCTATTTCAATTCTTGCCCTTCACATACCTTGTACATTATAATAGTCAAAAATGATATACCTTGTTTATCTGATACCCCTTAGTAGTTTTATGATGTCTAAAATCAATCCCATGCCTTGTTACTGAGACATAAGCACAATAACACTGTGAATGCAAAACTTTAATCAAAAATCAAAGTTAGAAAAGGGCCATAATTTTCATAAAATTCATTCCAAAAGTTATCCTCCTTAGTTTTCTGATGCCCCTGAAGACACTCCTTAATTTTCTAGTCTATTCCACAAGCAATTTCTGAGATATAAGCTGGATAGTAGCTTGAATGTAAAAATTTAATCAAAATTCTAAGTTAAAAGGGGGTCATAATTTTTAATATATTCCTTCAAGTGTTATCTTCGTTTATAGTATGATACCCCTAAACATATTAAAGACATTTCAAACCAATCCCATGCCTGGACTCTGAGATATAAGCATGAAAATACCTTGCATGCAAAACTTTAACCAAAATTTAAAAGTTAAAAAAGGGGCCATAACTTGTAATATTTTCCATCAAAAGTTATCTACCTTGATAGTATGATACTCCTAAACATATAAAATATGTTGAAAATCAATCACATGCCTGGATACTGAGATACAAGCATGAAAGTAACTTGTATGCAAAACTTTAATGAAAATTTCTAAATTAACAAGAGCCATGTTGACATGGCCATCCCCCGCCGAACGCTTCCTCTTTAGAGGATGTGCTGGAGAATAGAATATTTTATTTTTAAAAGAAAATTTTTGGTAATGGAGACTGATGTTTAAAGTGATTATAGATATGAAACCCATGTGAAGACCTACTAATTCCACTATTTTGAGGTCTACAGGTAAGTGTGATAAAAATTAAGCCTGAAAAATAACAAAAGGCAATAACCAAAACATTATGAAAGGTAGAGTTATCATACTTGTGCACTGCACTCCTCCTCAATGAGATCTATTCACCTATGAAGTATAAAGTTGATACCTCAAATACTTTTTGAGTTATGCTCCGGACAAAAATTAAGTCTGAAAAATAACAAAGGGCAAGAACTAAAAATTTATGAAAGATAGTTATCTTGCTTGTGTACTGCACTCCTCCTCAATGAGATCTATCCACCTATGAAGTATCAAGTTGATACTTCAAATACTTCTGAGTTATGCTCTGGACAAAAATTAAGTCTAAAAAATACCAAAGGGCAATAACTAAAAAATCATGAAAGGTAGAGTTATCATTATTGTGCACTGCACTCCTCATCAATGATATCTATTCACCTATGAAGTATCAAGTTGATACCTCAAATACTTTTCGAGTTATGCTCTGGACAAAAATTAAGTTTGAAAAATAACAAAGGGCAATAACTCAAATATTATGAAAGGTAGAGTTATCATTCTTGTGCACTGCACTCCTCCTCAATGAGACTATCCACCTATGAAGTATCAAGTTGATACCTCAAATTCTTTTAAACTTATGCTCCGGACAAAAAATAACAAAGGGCAATCACTCAAAAATTAGGAAAGGTAGAGTAATCATTTTTGTGCACTGCACTCCTCCTAAATGAGATCTATTACCTATGAAGTATCAAGTTGATATCTCAAATACTTTTTGACTTATGCTCCGGATAAAAATGTCGGACGGACGGACAGACGGAGACTATAACCAAAAGGTGGCGGGGGATAAAAAGGGCAATTATTTGTAACATATTTCATCAAGAGTTATCTACCATGAAAGTATGATACCCCTAAACATATTAAAGATGTTTCAAATCAATCCCATGCTTGGATACTGAGATATAAGCATGAAAGTACCTTGCATGCAAAACTTTAATCAAAATTTCTTAAAAAGGGGCCATAACTTGTAATATTTTCCATCAAAAGTTATCTACCTTGATAGTATGATACTCCTAAACATATAAAAGATGTTGAAAATCAATCACATGCCTGGATACTGAGATACTAGCATGAAAGTAACTTGCATGCAAAACTTTAACCAAAATTTCTAAGTTAAAAAGGGGCCATAATTTGTAACATATTCTATCAAGAGTTATCTACCATGAAAGTATGATACCCCTAAACATATTAAAGATGTTTCAAATCAATCCCATGCTTGGATACTGAGATATAAGCATGAAAGTACCTTGCATGCAAAACTTTAATCAAAATTTCTAAGTTAAAAAAGGGGCCATAACTTTTAATATTTTCCATCAAAAGTTATCTACCTTGATAGTATGATACTCCTAAAAATATAAAAGATGTTGAAAATCAATCACATGCCTGGATACTGAGATACTAGCATGAAAGTTCCTTGAATGCAAAACCTTAACTAAAATTCTTAAGTTAAAAAGGGGCCATAATTTGTAACATATTCCATCAAGAGTTATCTACCATGAAAGTATGATACCCCTTAACATATTAAAGATATTCCATCAAGAGTTATCTACCTTGGTTGTCTGATGCCTCTAAACATATTCATAAACTTTCAAGTCAATACCATGAATGGTTATTGAGATACAAACTAGATAGTAGCTGGCACGCTAAACTTTAAACAAATTTTCTATTGCATGCAAAACTTTAACCAAAATTCCTAAGTTAACAAGGGGCCATGATTCATATTAAATTCAGTCAAGAGTTATCTACCTTGGTTGTCTGATGCCCCTGAACATATTTATAAACTTTCAAGTCAATACCATAAATGGTTGAGATATAAGGTTGATAGTAACTTGCAGGCAAAACTTTAACCAAAAGCTGCAACGCCAAAGCCAACGCCGACGCCAGGGCGACTACAATAGCTCTCATATTCTTCAAATATTCGAGCTAAAAAGGGCATAACTCCTGAGCTAAATGGCCGATATCAGCCATAATTAAACTTGGCTGAGAGATTATGGAAATGAACATTGTCATAAAGTTTGACGATGATTGCTTAAGAAATGAAGATGCTAGAGTGCAAACAAACTAATTGTGGACGACGGACCGACAGACGACAGACATTCATCGATCCAACGAGTAATAGCTCATCCTAAAAAAATCAACAACCTTATAATATACTTAGTAATCTATATTTAGGGATCCAACCCATGACCTCCAGCTCCCGAGGCAGCCTTAATCTTTTATGATGTATGTCAAAATATATTGGAATAAAATATTTTTTTATTCAAAATACAAATGTATGCAGACCTGGATCAGTATTTTTTTTCAATGGATTGGTCTCACCATATTTTCAATTTTGGACACAAGAGCTGTCAGAGGACAGCACGCTCCGACTTTTCAAAATACTTGTTCGTAAATCAAATGAAATCTTTTTCAATTCTAGCCCTTCACATACCCTGTATATAATAAGAGTCAAAACTGATATACCTTGATAGTCTGATACCCCATAATATTTTTATGAAGTCTAAAATCAACCCCATGCCTAGTTACTGACACATAATAACACTGTGCATGCAAGACTTTAACCAAGTATCCAAGTTAGAAAAGGGCCATAATTTGTATAAAATTCAGTCCAAATGTTATCCTCCTTGGTTTTCTTATGCCCCTGAATACATTCCTTAACTTTCTAGTTAATACCATAAACAATTTCTGAGAAATAAGCTGGATAGTAGCTTGAATGCAAAACTTTAACCAAAATTTCTAAATTAAAAAGGGGCCACACTCTTTAATATATTCAATCAAGTGTTATCTTCCTTGATAGCATGATACCCCTAAACATATTAAAGATGTTTCAAATCAATCCCATGCCTGGATAATGAGATACAAGCATGAAAGTACATTGCATGCAAAACTTTAACCAGATTTTTTCAGTTAAAAAAAGGGCCAAAATTTGAAATATATTCCATCAAGCATCATTTACCTTGTTTGCCTGATGCCCCTGAACATATTCATAAACTTTCATGTCAATACCATAAATAGTTATTGAAATATAAGGTTGATAGTAACTTGCATTAAAAACTTTAACCAATAGCTGCAACGCCAACGCCGACACTTACACAAGGGCGACTACAATAGCTCTCATATTCTTAAAAAAAATGAGCTAAAAATGGCCCTTGAATCTGCATTATATTCAGTCAAAAACTATCTGCCACTATAGTATGATTTGATTGAACACATTTAAGAAGTTTCAGATCAATCGCATGCCTGGTTACTGAGATACAAGTATGAAAGTACATTGTATGCAAAACTTTAATTAAAATTTCTAAGTTAAACAAGAGGGCCATGATGGCCCTGAATCGCTCACCTGATTATAAATGAGCAACATATGTTGGATTTTTCATATAGACCTACTTTTTGACCTCACATGACCCAAAGTCGAACTTGTCCAAGATAATATGGTAACAAACATTCTAAACAAGTTTATGAAGATTGGGCCAAAAATTTGACCTTTAGAGTGTTCACAAGGATTTTCTAAGATTTGACCTCATGACCTACTTTTTGACCCCACACCACCCAAATTAGAACTTGTCCAAGATTTTATGGAGAAAAACATTCTGACCAATTTTGATGAAGATTGGGCCAAAAATATGGCCTCTAGTGTTAACAAAGTTTTACTTAAATTTGACCTCATGACCTACTTTTTGACCCCAACCCAAATTAACTTGTAGATTTTATGGAAACAAACATTCTGACTAAGATTAATGAAGATTGAGCCAAAAATTTGACCTTTAGAGTGTTCACAAGGATTTTCTAAGATTTGACCTCATGACCTACTTTTTGACCCCACACGTCCCAATTTCGAATTTATCCAAGATTTTATAGAGAAAAACATTCTGACCAAGTTTCATGAAGATTGGCAAATTAATATGGCCTCTGGAGTGTTAACATGCCAAATTGTTGACGACGCATGACGCACGACGGATGCCTGACGAAGGGCGATCACAAAAGCTCACCTTGAGCACGTTGTGCTCAGGAGAGCTAACAAGAGGGCCATGATGGCCCTGAATCGCTCACCTGAGTACCATTGCTTCAACTGATGTCAAGGTTTTTAAACAGACAAGGATTCTGATATAACTTAATCTAAAACATTTTACCCCTGACAATACTACACACCAAATACCTAAGCAATGGGCCATATGGTTTCAGAGAAGACTTGGGCGCAGGGTCATTTATCACCGTAGGGCCAAGACTTTGAAAATCTTTGTAATGAACCATTAGATGCTACTACATACCAAGAATCTTAGCTTTTAAAATTTTTTAAGATTTTCCTATTTAACTCTATGTAAAACAAGTGACCCCTGGTGTGGGGTCATTTATCACCATTGGGCTATGATTTGTACAATCTTGGTAGTGGCCCATAAGATGATGCTACATACCAAACTTTATGATTGGGATGATTTGTACAATCTTGGTAGTGGCCCATAAGATGATGCTCATACCAAATATCTAAGCTCTAGGCCTTATGCATTCATGGAAGAAGATTTTTTAAGATTTTCCTATATAACTCTATGTAAAACAAGTGACCCCTGGTGCGGGGTCATTTATCACCATAGGGCTATGATTTGTACAATCTTGGTAGTGGCCCATAAGATGATGCTACATACCAAATATCTAAGCTCTAGGCCTTATGGATTCATAGAAGAAGATTTTTTAAGATTTTCCTATATAACTCTATGTAAAACAAGTGACCCCTGGTGCGGGGTCATTTATCACCATAGGGCTATGATTTGTACAATCTTGGTAGTGGCCCATAAGATGATGCTACATACTAAAAATCAAAAGGTTAGGCCTTGTGGTTTCGGAGAAGAAGATTTTTTCAAGTTTTTCCTATATTAGCCTATGTGAAATCAAGTGACCCCTGGGGCGGGGCCAATTTTGACCCCAGGGTCATAATTTGTACAATCCTGGTAGAGAGTCATAAGATCATGCTACATACCAAAAATCAAAAGGCTAGGCCTTGTGGTTTCAGAGAAGAAGATTTTTTCAAGTTTTTCCTATATTAGCCTATGTGAAATCAAGTGACCCCTGGGGCGGGGCCAATTTTGACCCCAGGGTCATAATTTGTACAATCCTGGTAGAGAGTCATATGATCATGCTACATACCAAAAATCAAAAGGCTAGGCCTTGTGGTTTCGGAGAAGAAGATTTTTTCAAGTTTTTCCTATATTAGCCTATGTGAAATCAAGTGACCCCTGGGGCGGGGCCAATATTGACCCCAGGGTCATAATTTGTACAATCCTGGTAGAGAGTCATAAGATAATGCTACATACCAAAAATCAAAAGGCTAGGCCTTGTGGTTTCAGAGAAGAAGATTTTTTAAATTTTCATTTTTAAAATCTATTTTTAGCTCCTGTGACCTAATTATGCGATGGACCAGAACCATTTATACAACTTTAGTAGAGCTTCATCCAAGGAACATTCCTGCAAAATATTTTTCAAATTGGCCAAGCCGTTTAGGAGGAGATGTTGTTTGAAGCAATTGTTGACGCCGGACGCACGGACGACGGACGCCGGACAAAAGGCGATCAGAAAAGCTCACCTTGAGCACGTTGTGCTCATGTGAGCTAAAAAGGGGTCATAATATGTAATATATTTCATTAAGAGTTATCTACCTTGGTTGTCTGATGCCCCTAAACATATTCATAAAATTCTAAGTCAATACCATGAATGCTTTTGGAGATACAAGCTGGATAGTAGCTTGCATGCAAAACTTTAACAAAATATTCTATTGCATGCAAAACTTTAAGCAAAATTTCTTAGTTAAAAAGGGGCCATAATTCATAGTAAATTCAGTCAAGAGTTATCTACCTTGGTTGTCTGATGCCCCTGAACATATTTATAAACTACCGAGTCATTACCATAAATGGTTATTGAAATATAAGGTTGATAGTAACTTGCATGCAAAACTTTAACAAAAATTTCTAAGTTAAACAAGAGGGCCATGATGGCCCTGAATCGCTCACCTGATTATAAATGAGCAACATATGTTGGATTTTTCATATAGACCTACTTTTTGACCCCACATGACCCAAATTCAAACTTGTCCAAGACTTTATGGAAACAAACATTCTGACCCAGTTTCATGAAGATTTAGCCAAAAATGTGGCCTCTAGAGTGTTCCCAAGGTTTTTCTAAAATTTGAGCTTATGACCTACTTTTTGACCCCACACTACCCAAATTCATATTTGTCCAAGATTTTATGGAAACAAACATTCTGACCAAGTTTCATGAAGATTGGGCCAAAAATGTGGCCTCTAGACTGTTTACAAGGTTTTTCTAAGATTTGACCTCATGACCTACTTTTTGACCCCACACAACCCAAATTCGAACTTATCCAAGATGTTATGGAGAAAAACATTCTGACCAAGTTTCATGAAGATTGGGCCAAAAATGAGGCATCTAGAGTGTTAACAAGGCTTTTTCTAAGATTTGACCTCATGACCTACATTTTGACCCCAATGCCCAAATTTTCTGACCAAGTTTCATGAAGGTTTTTCTAAGATTTGACCCCACTTGACCCAAAATCAAACTTGTCCAAGATTTTATGGAAACACATTCTAAACCAGTTTCATGAAGATTGGGCCAAACATGTGGCCTCCTGAGTATACAAGGTTTTTCTAAGATTTGACCTCATGACCTACGTTTTGACCCCACCTGACCCAAAATCAAACTTGTCCAAGATTTTATGGAAACACATTCTGACCCAGTTTCATGAAGATTGGGCAAAACATGTGGCCTCCTGAGTGTACAAGGTTTTTCTAAGATTTGACCTCATGACCTACTTTTTGACCCCACACTACCCAAATTCGAACTTGTCCAAGATTTTATGGAGAAAAACATTCTGACCAAGTTTCATGAAGATTGGGCCAAACATGTGGTCTCTAGAGTGTAAATAAGGTTTTTCTAAGATTTGACCTCATGACCTACTTTTTGACCCCACTCTGACCCAAAATCAAACTTGTCCAAGATTTTATGGAGACAAACATTCTGACCAAGTTTCATGAAGATTGGGCCAAAAATGTGGCTCTAGAGTGTAAAGGTTTTCTAAGATTTGACTCTGACCTACTTTTTGACCACACATGACCAAATTTTGAACTTGTCCAAGATTGTATAGAGACAAACATTCTGACCGAGTTTCATGAAGATTGGCTAAAAAAATATGGCCTCTGGCATGTTAAGAAGCCAAATTTTTGACGACGCACGACGGATGCTGGATGAAGGGCGATTATAAAAGCTCACCTTGAGCACGTTGTGTTCGGGTGAGCTAAAAAGGGGTCATAATTTGAATATAAAGTCGATACCATAAATGGATAGATATAATGTTGATAGTAACTTGCATGCAAAACTTTTACCAAGAGCTGCAATGCCGACGCCGATGCAAGGGTGACTTCAATAGCTTTCATATTCTTCAAAAAGTCGGGCTAACAAAACAAAAGGGAAAAGTTTAGAATTTCCTTTTTTGTTGTATTATTGTTCTTACAACATGAACGATTTGCAAAGTGAAAGTGCACGTTTTGAACAAATCTGTTCTATTCTGACACTTTGACATTATCAAATCCTATTGCAACATTTGTAATCCAGTGTATCAATGTCAAGATGAATATTTATATCAAAAATTAAAGTTGTATATTGAATAGTAGAGAAGTTATAGTCAACGTTAAGATTCTGGACGACAACAATGCAGATGCTCAAGTTAACAATAGCTGGTATTTTTTTCTCATAAAAATAAACGAGTTAAGAAGGGGCAGAACTCTAAAAAAGTAGCTTTCAGAATAATGCCCCTTGTCATACAGCTGCGCCTTGTCATGAATGTCAAGTATTCAAGTTTGGTGTTGCTACTTTTAAAAGTGTTTGAGTAATAGGCTACGTTTAAGTTTATAAGCTTATCAACGATGACAACAAGAACCCGGCAATCATTATAGCTTGCTTTTTTCTTCAACACAAACAATTATGGGACAAACCAGACAACTGTACTATTTAAGGTGGAATATGTTGTGTACTTACATTTAGGTTTTTATCAATACATTTAATTATGTTTAACGTTGCTTAATTTCGTTATGAGACCCAAGGAAATAAAAAAGGCGGAAAGTTAAAAAAAAAAAAAAATACATGACAGTTATGGCAAAATAGTCTCATAAGTGATGTCTCTTACATTAATGCAAAATTTAATTTGACGCGCATAACTTATCTCAAAATTACGCCTCATAACTGATCTTAAAAAATATGCTCTGTTTTGGGAAGATTTGGTGGTCTATCGCATCTTAAAGATAAGAGGTACCAGATATTTTTTTATATTTTCTTACAACATGTATATACAGGCCTTTCATTGCATGTCTTACAATTGTGAAAAGAATTTGAAGATAAATTGTGAAAAGAATTTGAAAATAAATTTGTTTCACTCTGTAACACATAAAGTCTGTAACTGACCTCACTCTTTGGGACATGTACAAATCAGGGGTGAGAATGAAACTAGGCTAAGTGCTAAGATATATATATACTCTTACCCCTCAAAATGAACAATTTAAAAAACTAGAGGGCACTGATGGCCCTATATCACTCACATGAGTAACACTGCTCTATAAGCAACCTTAAGTATTATTGACCATAACTCCCATGCAAGGCATAATAATCCTTGGTTTAATAATATTATGTATACATCTGATCAAGATTGCTTTATAGATGTGGATGCTAGAATGAAGACAATGTTAAATATGACATTTTTTATACTTCAAGGGCCATAACTGGAGATAGTCCAATACCAAGTCAGCCTTGGCAAAATAATTGTCATTAATATTACCATCAGGTTTGTTTAAGTTTACTTTCTAAATAATTCCTAGGAAGCTGTATTTTCATGGGATCAGCTTCGAGCAGTTTTGGTTGAGCGTAATGATG
>CM037784.1:19268683-19318683 GCA_021229015.1 Solen grandis
TGCATAACAGAGATGAAATTACCTTCTTTTTCTCTTTAGTTTCTTATCCTCCTTTTGCTTCTCTAATAATCGACTCTGAGCATCTTTCTTTGCTAATTGTTTTTCTCTTAGTTTGATCACATCTTCTTGTTTGGCTCTCATCTCATTTAGTGTTACAAGACCTGAAAAATAATAGCACAGCATACGAACCCACATGACTTTTTTTCTTAAATTTGTAGTCTGCATCAGTTTTTGTTCAAGTTAATCTGATATACTGGTGGTAGCCTACATGTCTGCAGATCTGAAAGCTCCAGGTTTGAACCCTGTTGAGACCAAACATCTTTTATGACCTACAAGATGAAAAGGTACTGGTTAAACCCAGAAACTGTCATGAAGGATTAGTTTAACTTTGTAGTACTTATTTTGAATGAAAGTGAAAAGAAATATGTTTAAAATTGTCAATAATAAAAGATAAAATGGACAGCTGATAAACATCTGACAATATAATAAGGACATGCAAGTGGTTCCATTCCATAGCCTGCATAGAGCTGATCAGTCTATTACCACAAACTCATCTATTCTTTTTTGTATTGTGTTATTACAAGAGGAGCACTGGTGCTGCATCTTTTCAATTCCTTCTCAAATTTTTCTGATCATTATCATAGATGAAATAGAGCTATTCATGCTGGAACTCAAACTACCTCACTGTGTATAATTATAGAGAGTTCCAAGCCATAGTAGCAAAATATTACACTCATACCCATATGATACACAGGCAGGATATTCCTTAAGAATCAGCGTATAAGGCTAATTTTAAATTGTAGGAGACAGGGGGGTCTGGGGATCCTACATTTCCTTGTGATTTTTTCATTTTCTTTGAATTATTCCTTTTTTTTACAATTTGACAAATTTGAGCTAGCCAGAAAAGGATTTGAGGCAGTTCAATCTGTCATCAGACACCTCTTAAGGAAAACCCTGTACAGGTACTGATTATAATACTAAATTTAAGAATAACAACATGTGTTCAGGAAACACAATGCCCCCGTCTGAGCAGGTCAGATGTTAAATGACGTTGATTGAAAGCCATTCATGAGTGGAGTAAGTATGTCAAATATATAGTCTTTATTCCATATAGTAATGGATGGAGTAATGCTCAGGAGAAAAAAACAAGAGGGCCAAGATGGCCCTGTGTCGCTCACCTGAGTAAGATTGCTGTGTTAGGCATGATGACAAAAAATATGGCATCTAAAGTGTTTTTCTAACATTTGACTAAGTGACCTAGATTTTGATAGTACCTGAATTTGCACTAAATTAGGAATTCATGCAGTCATCATTCTTATCAAGTTTAATGAAGACTGGTAAAAAAATGTAGGCCTCTAGAGTGGTGACCTGGTTTTTGACCCCACATGACCTAATTTCGAACTTATCCGAGATATCATGTAAACAAACATCCGAACCAAGTTTCATGAAGATTGGGCCAAAACTGTGGCCTCTAGAGTGTTCATGAACAATTGTTGACAACGTACGACGGACCACTGACAAAAAGCGGTCACAAAAGCTCATCCTGAGCACAAGAGCTCAGGTGAGCTAAAAAGTGGCCAGACAGAGTTATGGTTCTTAATCACTGCACTTCCCCTACCCGCATTCATATGTGAAGTTTCAAGTCAAATACCTTGCATGATGTTCAAGTATGGCCAATGTTTTAAAGTTGCTGACTAGCCAAAAAACAGACAGGGCAAAAACAATATGCCCCTGATCACAGATCTCAGGGGCATAAAAATATTTAAATGAATCACATAAAAGAATCCAAGAAAATAATCTAATAGACTGACTAAGAGTCACAGTACATGATCATCAGTAATCATACCAATCGTGTTGGACTTCAGCTGCTGTTCCACAGCATCGTAATGGCTGGCAAATTTATTCTGGATGCTACCAACATTTAAATCTTCTTCAATTTTCTTCTTTTTTATCTCCATCTCTTCCTGCTCCTTCTGCCTTTTCTTCATCAATATCTGGGCTCGCCCCCCTTCGGAGGCAGCTCCTTTATAGTGAGCCATTGTTGCCTTGCCTTTTTCTTATATCAAGGGGGAATGTACAATCCAGAGATGATGTCTGCTTTTAGAACTCTTTCTGCAAAACAATAAAAAACACATTTTATATAATAATTCCATTTCAATAGCTTGTTTAACCTAAAAAGAACTTTTGAGTAAACAGTATTGTAGACTCATCTGTCTTGTCTATAACTAGCTTCATCTGAGAACAGGTGTACAGCACATACAAGGGATATTTTTTGTATTAATATCAAACAAGTACATAACCATAAAAAATAACACTGCTATTCAAATTTTTTCTGCTATGACAAGGTAAAAGGTTTCCGGCTCTGTTCCACAGAAACTCAAATCCCTTTGAAACAACAACCAAAACTCATCCTAACTTTGATCAATCTTCTAAAACAAGGTCTCATATTCTGCCTTTAACCTCATAAGCAATGAATTCTATTCAAGTCAAACCATGCTATGTAAAATCATAAAGTTAACATCTGCCCATTACTGCAGGTGCTTGGTGCAATGGAAAGTAAAATTGAAGCAAGCATCTGCAGTGATATAGATTGCACATTTTCAAATGAAAAATTTGGGGTTTTCTGCATTTTTCAGTAGCTCATGAGTGTGTTAGGGCACAGTTTTCTGACACAGCAATTATTTACTTAAGGCAGACTGCATATTTGTATAGTTTTACTTTTAGTATTTAGGCGAATGTGTAGATGGTAACATTAGAATAAATAGTTGTAGGAATTCATCCAGCGTTGGATACCAACAACTGCCTATTACATCTGTCAGCTGTAGGATACTTGGCTAGCTTTTATCATATTCATAAAAGGTATGTTGACCAATCAAAATACTGCTTACACAAATGAGTACTCTACAGTTGGAGAATTAAAATCTGTAAGTCAGTAACACGCTCATCGCAGGGATTACATCACGCTGCGCTATGTAAGTAGGAGAATTTCTATTGGTAAATAAATCCACACTACCTAATGGGGCTGCAAATGGTGGCATGGCTTTTCAAATAATCGATAACAAGCAAATGCTAACTATTTAAACTAATAATACCACAGACTAAGAATGAAGTTATGGAATGTGCGCTTGAGGGTTTCCAATGCTGAAAGTGATAAAGCTGCCAAAACAGTTCCCATAAACCAGTTCCATAGCTGACCAGACCTCTCACACACTAAGCACATGTACGGTATTTAATTGCAGTGGACAGAGACTGGACACACAATCATGGCAAAGCACACAAACATAAAGCAGCTCCTACAAGATGATCAAAAGATATAAAAAAAGTATTTCTTCATGTTGCTGAAGTCTTTGTTTCCTTACAAATAAACTTTGCAAGTGTTGGTTACATTGCACAGCAAAGCACTATTTTGCAACTTCAGGAAAATCTTTTAAACAGAGAATACCGGTACATTATTCCTGAAGCAGGGGCTTACAATACCAAGTGAGGCATTCACATGACATCTTCATCAGCTCGGTGTAGCTAATTTGTGCAAGATATTTATTTTTCAGCCCGTGGAGCGAGTGCATGTGCCTGAGAGTGAATGTGATCAGTAACACGACAAGAAATTTTAAACGTGGATTTCATCGTTCTAAATATACATTCAATACCATTTATAATGCTAATACTTGTACTGGAGAAATCCCTTATTTTTTAACTCTCAAGGAATGTTACATTAGGTTACCATGCATCCTTCAGTTCTGCAGATGAGTATTTATAGACGTAATGCATATTTAACCCTTCCCTCATATAGACTCATTTTGACGCCCTCAACAGGTACCACTAAAGCCTGATCTGCAGAAAACTACAGTTAAACCTTACCAAATTTAATAACAAAATCCTCATTTCCAGACCACTGAGGAGCAGCGAACAGTAACAACGAGTAACTCGCAGGCTGATCAGGTTTTATGCTGTTCGCATAGGTATTTTCATGGTGTCCTCTATGAGGAAAAGGGTTAACAGTAAAAAATCAAATTCTTAGCTATTGACCAGGCTGGCTACCATAGCACAATAAATGAGAAATAATGAAGCCTTGGTAGCAAAAGAAAAATATAAGATAATGTAGCCAATGTTTAAGTTAAATCAGGGTCTCTGTATATACATATTTGTTAACATACAAAAGTTTTGAAATAGCACTAACAGTATCCCTATATAAGAAATGATAACTTACATATTTTTCAAATATATTATCTTCCCATAATTTAGAAATCGAAATATATGATAACATGCCAATAAACTTTGAATTAAATATAAATGCTTATTATGAAGATTAAAAAAAAGGATTGCATTCTATTACATAATTACGGACATGCAGCTGGTGCGACAGTGTGTCATTAAGCATGTCAGCTGAATGACTCCACTATACACAGTAGCAGTTAATTGACACATGCCGTTAAGTATGGCCAATAAACACATCAGGTTAGCAACTACTTAATGAATAGGACCATATACTTACCAGCTTTAAATACACAATTAACACTTTTATCTGTTTATTCAGCATTAAACATATTACAGAACAGAACATGTTTATAGCCTATACACTTTTACACTTTTTGACATTACATAACATATTCTTCATTTGGCATAGAATTGTACAATACACATTTATAGCCAATACATTATGCTTTTTGAGTGAGATAGTCCAATTTTTGTAAAAGTAAAACTTACTACAGATACTACTGATATGATATTATTAATAAATCATTAATTATTACTAGTGAAAAAAATGGGATTCATTCCTATGACATTGATAGTACATTTTGTGCATTTTCTGTCTAGAAATTCTATTGTGTCTGCCTTTTTCTATTGTTAGTTTGTGCGAAGATATTCTAAATTTTGTTAAGGTTTATTCCGAATTTATTTATACGACTTTTCTTTAAGTATTCTTCCAAAATAAATCATGCTAAACAAATTACATGTTTCTAATCCATTTGAATCACCAGTATTTACATTAGAAAACCAGTTTTGTTTATATACATTTAAAATTTTATTTTTAATATTTCCTAATTTATGATACATTCATTTAGCATGACCACAAGTGTTATAGGCCAAATTCATTCAGTGTTATTTTTATTGATATGCCCAGTTTTTACCATTATATATCATTCATCAGCATTTGAAAGATGTTCAGTATTAATTTATAGTGAAGTTTAAATGTGAAACGTTGAGGCAAAAGTCTAACGAAAGTGGGGTTCATGTAAATCATCATTTTGTACACAACTTTATTATACAAATTAATAAGCTATCAAGAAAGACTCTAAAATCTCTAGACAACTGCAAATATATGATAAGAATTTAAATATTATTAACATAAATATTCTAAGATACATAAGTGATTAAGGAATCATAATTTTTACTATATAACCTCTGTTAACTAGACTGTAGTGTGTGCATCATGTAAGAAATGGTGATTAATGAGTATCATAGATGTATTGCATATGTTATGTAAGTTATACCAAGACATGGTTAATTTATATTTCAATATACATAAATGATAAAGCCATATTAATATCTAACTATGTAAGAAACGAAAATTTGAGTTTTGTTTGTCTATTCAGTTGTTATATTAATCTGTAAATATATATTTGTGTTGTTTTACTTTTTATATTTAAAACATATTTCCAGTTAATTTTGTTATTTTTTTATATCCTATTTTCATTTCAAACACTCACACACACCTTATTTTTTTTTTTTTTTTTTTTTTTTACACATATTTGATTCATTCAAGATTTACCAAGTCCTTAAATATGTTTAGAAATGATCATACTTATATTTACATAATTACACAACATCAAATGATATGTTTAATAAGTATTTGATAAAGCATGGTTGTACATAACATCTATGTCCGTGATTATGTGCAATGAAATACCATTTATCTCTTAATATTTTTTTTAATCTTAAAACTAAACATTTATCTCTACAGAGATGCGCTGGAGGAGGCCAATGTGAAAATGAATAACCGTAGCCGATCTCAGTAGAGATTGAACTAAACATGTAACATTAGATAGTTATAATTATCTTTTTGAAAAAAATAATAACATTTCAAGTATATATAAGGGGTGCGCAGATCTTTGAAAATGTGTTAAACACTTGAAAATTGTGGTTAGTTGAGTTTTCTGGTAAAAAGGTGAAAGTTGAAATTCTGTATCGGTTAGCAAACACTTCCGAGTCATTCGGATCGTCCTACATCTGAAAAGGGGTATCGCCTATAATTAATTAATAAACAAAATGGATATTACAAAATGGGATGAATATTGTATTGGTATTTCAAAATAATATCACGAGGAAACACTTATTAATCCGATTAGATATATTCTATTGATTTTTAACAATAATAGCATGAATTAATTACTTGATCATCAAGACTTACTTTGCAAACACAACGAATAATTAGAAAATAATTAGTAATCAAAGCAAGTATTTAATCAGTTTGCATATAGTCTTTCAAATATATGTTTCAATTTAGGACAATTTACAGATAATTTGTTAATTATGATAAGTAGGGATGCAAATGAATTGAATAAGCTGTAAAACGAAAGAAACGGTATTTATTTATTTATAAATACACCGCCAATGTTAGGGTATATAATATGTAAAAAAATCTGAAACTGTCGTTCCGAGAAGGATGTTTCATTATGTATCTCTTGTACAACACAATATGATAAATGCTATATGAATATATACCCATTCAAACATACATGCATACAACCGAATACACAAACATTTATATATTATTTCATTCAAATCCACCAAAATTACAATAGGGCGAACAGACTCACAGTTTAGGGCGAAAGGGTATAGGGCGACAGGGAATTAGGGCGAAAAGGTATAGGGCGAAAGAGCATTGGGGCGAAACGACCCATAATCGAAATTCCTGACAAGCGACTCACTAGTTTTCATGAAAAATCAGGATTGTATCTTCATTTCCTATATCATCACTTCCAATTTGACACTTACAAGTCAATGCAATCCAAGAAAACTAGCCAACGTTGATTGTAATTTGTTTTTCTATGGGGGAAAAATACATCCTAGTTATATAGACGCATCCGTTATCTGATTGCAATGAGCGGCTAAATACTCTGACTTTTGACGATGATTTTAGAAGTTTTCCGATTCAAGCACTTCCCGTGGAAACAAACATGGCGCTCGCTACGCGTCTTCAGCAACCAGTCGAAGATAAAACACCTGCAGACATTACCTTAAATCTATCTACCCTGCAGTTTGAAAGTGCTTTGAATGAAGAGGAGAAAGAATTACAATATCTCAGAAAACAAGCCCATGCCCTCACTGTGACTTCGTGTGCACAAGCAACATTTCTAGTGCATGCATTGAATGAAGCAAGGTGCGTGTGTCTTATTGCTTTTCTGTTATTATTATTATGATTTGTAAAACAAAGCAAGGACAGCGTTTTTTTAAATTATATTGACTTTGCTTGTGCCCCCCCCCCCCCCCCCCCCCCCCCCAATTTCCTGACCCATATTCAAAATTTGACACAAACTAACCTGCGGTTGATTGTGATTTGTTTTTAAAGAACATCTCTTGATTAAAGTCTTTAAAAAGTACTTTCTTTTTCTATAATGACTTTTTAACAGATTGACAGAACATTGAATGAAGTTGTTAGTAAATAATAATAATGAAATTATGTAAGGAAACATAGGGAATAGAAATTTATTTTTATGTAGAAAACAAAAAACATAATTTTTCTTAAAATTAGTAAAAGAAATTAATAAAAAGTGAAAATTGAAGACAGGATAATTATATGCAAAACAAATACATGTATAAATTCTATTTGCTTTGGAAAATATGTGATTTAACTGTAAAATATCCTTATCTGAACCGCAGATGATCAGCTTTTAATTTCCCAGAAGGCCAACACATTAATCAAGAGTTATAATTATTTCAAATACTGCATAACTTGTAGAAGACTAAATAACCAACAACCCCTGTGATGGCAACTGTCAAAAGTTTTCAGTTGTTAGCATCTGAAACAAGAATAACAATACTTTTACACATTATCATAGAGATGGTTTTGCAAGTTCACTATGAGGTTGATTTATTCCAGGACACAGTAGTTATAGCTAAAATAGTGTTCACTTACATCAGATGTTAATTTTCAGACAATCCCAGTCAGGACAAGACTTTTTTCAATATCTTCCCAGATTCAAAGCACTGGTTGTAAATATTTATTTCTATACTGACATAAATAAGTTCAGAAAAAAAAAAGATACACTCTTTGCATTCTAATGAACACTTAATTCTACGTTTTGTTCCAGACAGCAAAGAAAAGGTCCTTTGAAAAGATCCACAAGAATTCTTCAAGATTCAACACCTAGAGATCCACTCAAAATAGGAATATTAGGCTGTGGCCGTCTTGGGAGTCAGCTAGCCAGTGCCTTTATAACATTTGGAAACATAAGTCCAAAAGATGTGAAAATTTCCACAAGGAGGCCAGAAACACTAGGTAAACTCATTAATTACTAACTAAACAACTAACTTTTTAAGAGTTATGGCTTCTCATTTGGACTATTTAATGCATTAACCCTTTCCCTCATAGAGGAAACCATGAAAAGACTTATGCGAACAACATAAAACCAGACCAGCCTGCGAGTAACTCGCAGGCTGATCAGGTTTTATGCTGTTCGCTGCTCCTCAGTGGTCTGGAAATGAGGACTTTATAATTAAATTTGGTAAGGTTTAAGTGTGGTTTTCTGCAGATCAGGCTTTATGTGGTACCTACTGAGTGCATCAAAATGAGTCTGTATGAGGGAAAGGGTTAACTGACTGAAATTAGGTGAAACTAAATGGGAGGTTTCGCTAATTATGAGTTGATGAGCATATCACATGTCAAATTTTGTTTAATTACTGCTCTTAGCTTCACTCAAAAACTGAAAAGAAAAATAGATCTCATTTGGCCAAAATAATAAAGAAATTGTGCATATCCAATGAGAGATTAAAAATCTATGCATGATGGGTTTACATTTTTACAAGAAAATTTTCTCTCATTTAGCAAATATGTTGATTTTTTCTGCTATACATAGAGCAAATTGCTCAAATTCTTGCTCCTGGATTTATTACTACTCACCAACCACAGGCTGAAAATAGGGGTTTCACTACAAAGAGAGAGAAGTGCCTACTTTATCAGCGTTTTCTGGTTTGGTGATTTTTCACAGTTATGTCCCTTTGATTATCATTAGGCGTCTTGATCTTAAGCAACCACATGCAGGAAATCCAGTGAAACACCATTACAAAAGGATGTGAATATTATCAGTATAAATATCCAAATTCTTATCCAGATTTTTTATTATAAATCACTCTCTAAAATTCAGTGAAACTTCACTGTAATTAAGCTCTATTAAGAGGAGATGGGCATTATTTGAGCATATTTAAGTATTACACTTTACTACTGATCAAATCTAATATGTTGTCTAAGCAGGAGATATTCTATAAATAAATTATAAAGGTCCTGGTCTAAGTGACTTCTCAGCAAGCAATCACTGGCTAAAATTTGATGAAAGTAAATGAGAAAGAAAATATGTATGTGCATATTATGGGTATGCTCCATCTGGTTCATTTCTTTTACCCAGATTTATTGCACTTCAATTTGATTTCCATCCAGAATCTAGACTATTTCTTAAGATTTAAAAAACTGTTGTCTGAAGAGATACAAAATAAATGTGGCAGCTTGTTTTGCCTATTTGTTGCTCAGTACAATTGGTTCTTGGTACAGGGATTACTAGTTTTGCTTCTGGAGCATCACTCTTTAATTGAAATTCTTTGATGCATTCAAATTTGTAGAGCATGTTAAAAATTAACTTCATTTCTTTGACTTTATTTTTCTTGTGTTCAATTAATGAATGAGAGAAAATAAATTGATGTTTTTCAGGGATTTTTTCACTTACATGTATAAACATTTTTCAAACCTAACTGATAAATGCTGAAGAAAATCTATTGTATTCCATGTTTACTATTTTCAGAATACTTACTAAACAAGGGTGTGGACTGCTTCTATGACAACATTAAACTTGTCTCCACAACTCATGTGATATTCCTTTGTGTACTTCCATCCCAAGTGCCAGCAATAGCCGATGAAGTGAAATCTGAGATTCCACAGACTTTATTCATATATAGTTTTGCAAGTTCAGTCACAGCTAAGAAACTGCGACAGTTGTTTGGAACAACAAATATAATCAGACCAGAATATACATGGGAAAGAAATAATAACACTGAATGGGACTACACTATCAATGTAAGCAAAGCTTTAGAAATCCCTGAAATTGTGACGGCAACCTGTCCACTTAGTAGGAAAGAAGGTACTCATGCAAAAGTTTATTCTTTTTTCTTTATCTAATAAATACTTATGTCATCAAGCATATTCCTCTTCATAAGCTAAGCCATAATTAATTTATACAACCATCAGCTCTAAGAAAAATGAGATCATTTACAGAAAGAAAATCTTTTTTTTTTTATTCCTCTCTCCATCATTTTGAAGAAACCATAAACAAATAATACAATTCCATAAGAAAGTAAGTTGTTACTGTTAAAAAGGACTGGTGGAATAGTACAAATACATGTAAATGTTTCTATACCTGATAACTTATTAAATAATGCATAAACTAATTTTCATTAGTTCTGTAAAGCCCCATTGGTAAAATACAATAACCTATAGTTTGTCCCCTACCGGTGTTTACTACAAAGGGGACTATAGGTTTGCCCTCTGTCTGTCCGGAAATCTGGATCCTGCGATAACTTAAACCTTTAGGATAACATTATGAAACTTGGAATATGTAAGGATGGCAGTATGGAGATTCTGCACGCCACTTTTTTTTTCTCAGACCAAAATTCTGGTTGCTATGGTAACGAAAAAATTATGCACCCCACCAGTAGGGGACTTGTGCATGCAACACCAGTTTCTTGTTTGATGATGGTTTAGTTATTTTTCCTTTTTTTCATAACCAAGTTCAGTTCTTTCTGAACTAAAAGTTAATGACTTTATTTATATAAAAAAAAAATGAAATATTGCTTCTTTTTCTCTTTCAGGTGTCATAAAGACTAATCCCAAATTGGCAGAATTAATGATATTTGCATTGGTAAATATGTGCACTCATTTAAGGCTAGCCAAGTTAGATGTTCTGGATTTACTCCATTCAGTTTTGTTCAACAACACAGAGTCAGGACGGTTGGAAATAAATGACTTTGTTAGAAAGGCTGCTGATAAAGATGAGTAAGTTTCAGTGACATTTTCTACTTCAAAAATGTTGTGGTGTTGTTTTTAGCTCACATGAGCACAACGTGCTCAAGGTGAGCTTTTCTGATCGCCTTTTGTCCGGCGTCCGTCGTCCGTCGTCCGTGCGTGCGTCCGTGCGTGCGTGCGTCCGTGCGTGCGTCCGTGCGTGCGTCCGGCGTCAACAATTGCTTCAAACAACATCTCCTCCTAAACCGCTTGGCCAATTTGAAAAATATTTTGCAGGAATGTTCCTTGGATGAAGCTCTACTAAAGTTGTATAAATGGTTCTGGTCCATTGCATAATTAGGTCACAGGAGCTAAAAATAGATTTTAAAAATGCAAACTTTGAAAATCTTCTTCTGCAAAACTGCAAGGCCTAGAGCTTAGATATTTGGTATGTAGCATCATCTTATGGGCCACTACCAAGATTGTATAAATCATAGCCCTATGGTGATAAATGACCCCGCACCAGGGGTCACTTGTTTTACATAGAGTTATATAGAAAAATCTTAAAAAATCTTCTTCTATGAATCCATAAGGCCTAGAGCTTAGATATTTGGTATGTAGCATCATCTTATGGGCCACTACCAAGATTGTATAAATCATAGCCCTATGGTGATAAATGACCCCGCACCAGGGGTCACTTGTTTTACATAGAGTTATATAGAAAAATCTTAAAAAATCTTCTTCTATGAATCCATAAGGCCTAGAGCTTAGATATTTGGTATGTAGCATCATCTTATGGGCCACTACCAAGATTGTACAAATCATAGCCCTATGGTGATAAATGACCCCACACTAGAGGTCACTTGTTTTACATAGAGTTATATAGGAAAATCTTAAAAAATCTTCTTCCATGAATCCATAAGGCCTAGAGCTTAGATATTTGGTATGTAGCATCATCTTATGGGCCACTACCAAGATTGTACAAATCATAGCCCTATGGTGATAAATGACCCCACACTAGAGGTCACTTGTTTTACATAGAGTTATATAGGAAAATCTTAAAAAATCTTCTTCCATGAATGCATAAGGCCTAGAGCTTAGATATTTGGTATGAAGCATCATCTTATGGGCCACTACCAAGATTGTACAAATCATAGCCCTATGGTGATAAATGACCCCGCACCAGGGGTCACTTGTTTTACACAGAGTTATATAGGAAAATCTTAAAAAATCTTCTTCTATGAATCCATAAGGCCTAGAGCTTAGATATTTGGTATGTAGCATCATATTATGGGCCACTACCAAGATTGTACAAATCATAGCCCAATGGTGATAAATGACCCCACACCAGGGGTCACTTGTTTTACATAGAGTTAAATAGGAAAATCTTAAAAAATCTTCTTCTATGAATCAATAAGGCCTAGAGCTAAGATTTTTGGTATGTAGTAGCATCTAATGGTTCATTACAAAGATTTTCAAAGTCTTGGCCCTACGGTGATAAATGACCCTGCACCCAAGTCTTCTCTGAAACCATATGGCCCATTGCTTAGATATTTGGTGTGTAGTATTGTCAGGGGTAAAATGTTTTAGATTAAGTTATATCAGAATCCTTGTCTGTTTAAAAACCTTGACATCAGTTGAAGCAATGGTACTCAGGTGAGCGATTCAGGGCCATCATGGCCCTCTTGTTTGTTGTTGTTTTAAACATAGATTTCCACACATGTGCCATGTAATACCTAAAAATAATTTCCAGTTAAGTTTTCTAATAAGAAAAAGTATTGGGGGATTTATCTAATTTTAATTTTAGAATACTGGTAAATCAGATGTTACGTTTTTAATTGAAAAAAAAAAATGCTTGGTACTTCGTAAAGATTTGTAAACAAAACAAGAACAAATAAACATCAATAAAGATATATGTATTTATTAAGTAAATAAGTATGATGTCATATCCAAGTATAATGTTCATTGACTGGCTATGAAGGTTGCAAGTTTAATCCCTGGGGAGCAGGTACCTCCGAAGTGCAAAGTACTGGTCCCCAGAAAGAAAACTTTAAGAGAAAAATTTGCTTCCCCACTGACATAAAAGTAATGTATAAAAATAGATTTTGGATTAGAAAAGATTCTGTATACACTCATTTTCTTTTTCAGACTATTCCCTCCATTTGACTTACTGAAGGTCCTGGAAAGCAACACAGCAGTGTTAAAAAGACTGAACCAGTATCCTGGTCTTTTTGATGCATTTGTCGAGAGATACAACCAAATGTTTCAGGATTACCAAAAACAAAAACTTTACAATGAGATGTACAGCTCATGAAATGTGCTCAATATACATCATATGTATATGCATTCAAATATCTTTGAACTAGTTGTATCAGCTGCTACAGATATCTCTCTCTGAGGTTTTATCATAAAGGTGGAAGTAACATATATTGATATTCAGGTTCTGTTTATAGACTATATTTTATGAGAAACAGTGCCTATGCATGAATACACCATGACAATATTTGAGTGACCCAGTAAATTTAGAAGGTGTTAATGGTTGATTTGGTATGTTCAGATTTTGATCTGACAGTTTTTCCTTAAAAAAAAACAAAAAACAAACAAACTAGAAGCGGCTTTCCGTTTGCTTATTTCAAAGGTATTGAATATATAAATTAATACAAAGAAAATGCAGAAAAAAAGAGAGAAAAAATTAAGATAAGACTATCCTCAAGATTTTTTTTCTTAAGTTTTAATTTCAATTTTAAAAGTTTTTTATTATTCTTTATTTAATATCCATTTCTTTGTAAGGATATGACTTAACAAATATTCATTGCAGTTTGTTTCACATAATTGAAATTGTAAAAAAGAAAAAAAAATCTTGACTTTAAACTGATTGGGTTTTACATTTGCAAAACTAGATGGAAACAAAATCAGAGGTGTAAGCAAAATCATAAAAATACTTTCTTATTTCTATGTAATTAACGTTAAAAACGTCTTGAAACTTTCAACAATTCATTTGCTTTATATATTGGCTTTTTTTACAGATTGAAAAAAAACAACAAAAAAAAACAAATTAAATCTTAAGAAAACATAAAAAATCGTAGATATACATGTATTTGTCACTTTCTTCAGGTTGCAGAAAGCCGTGATAGCAAATGCAATAAGTTTTCCGTATAGGTTTTCTGGCTCTAGTATAATCATACTAATTCATCGTAAATGTGACTCATTTACTCAAAAACGTATCACAATTCACTATTCAACACGGGCACTCTTTCTTGCAAAAGAACAAACAGATCGCTTTCATTTCTTTCTTCAAATTAATAGATTTTCAAAAATTATCCCTATTACGAAAATTATGAATAAGTCATGTTTGATGACGTAATCACTTGAAATTTTCTGGACCTTTTGCGCATGTTAAGGTACGGCAATATTACTTATTTAAAGTTAATATATCCAATCTTATGATCTTTTTAATATATTTTGCTTACAAATCAATGTTGTCATAAGCAAGTGACACACACGTAAATTCCTTAAGGTATGCTTAAGATTGGCATCAACACTCATGACGCTGGAGTGCGAATACAAATTGAAATGAATGATTTTTATATTTCGACGTCAAAATCACGTGACTAAATAAAAATATCTTTTTTGAAAGGACATGTTCAGCTAACGTTCTATTAATCAAGAAATGAATATCTTCGAGAATACAATCAGGTTGGTTTTCACATTTTCAAGCAGGCATTCCATCAAACATGAATATCTGTCCTGTTTGATGACGTAATTACTTGAAATTTTCAAGACCTTATGAACATACTAAGTTTCAACATTTTTGAAAATTTTAAGTTTATTGGTCTAATTGCCGATTTTATATTTTTTTCAACAATTCTTGCTTTAGTATGCATAACGCCATAACCACGTGACGAAACATTTCTTGCAGTATGCATCACTTCAATTTTAACTCTATCAATTCTGAAGATTTAATTAAGATCGATTCAAAATCCATGATACCAGAGCGAGAGAATTTTTTTTGTCTTTTTAATGACTTCATAACCATGTGACTTAGGAGAAAATCATTCAGAAAAAAGAATGTAAACCTCTATGCCAATATGCTGTCCAATTTTTATTTTTTAACGCATCAGGGGGCTCTGTTACATTAAAATGTAATTTCAGGACAAAAGTTCAATACTCGGTATCGCCATAAAATGTTAATCTTTTCGAATTTGGAATTTTGAATGCAAAGGTGCACATCTAAATCTTAAAATACATCTTCTGTGAAAATATCAAGATGATCAGACCAGAATAAAAGGATCTAGAGCACGAACAAACTTTTAAAAAATTAAAAATAAATGAATTATTAAATTTTAAGTTTTTAATTGCTGCAATACAATTTTCAAAAAGATTGAGTCAAAAGTCATGATACCAGAGCTAAAGATTTTTTCAAAAGGATGCTTTTTGTCGTTTTTATGATGTCATAACCACGTGACTTTTAAGAAAAAATCCTATAGGAAATAGAAAGAAGACCTCTAGGCCGATATGCTGTCCAATTGTCATGCTTCTTACCCATGAGGTGGCCTTGTAACATTAAAATATATTTTTAGGACCTAAGTTCGATTATTGGTTTTGCCGTGACATCTTTATATTTTCGAATTCGGAAATTTGAATGCCAAGGTGCACATCTACATCCTAAAATACATCTGTGAAAATATCAAGATGATCGGACCAGAAATGAAGGCTCTAGAGCGCGAACAAACTTTTGAAGCCGACGTCAAATCTGACGACATTGAAAACACTTGATTTTAAAAATTTATACTTTTTTGTCAAGGCATTTTAATTTTCATGTTGCTTTGCCATTGGCAACATATATTAATTAATGATAAGAATAATAAACATAACAAACCCTATACGTTTTTCGAATGTTTGTGGAAAGCCGTAAAAAGTTGCATTCAATATATGGGTCTAATAGGGAATGACTGAAGTTAGCTTAGAAGTAATGTTACTACCTTGTGTCTCGCTAGCGCTCGATTCGCCACAAGACGTTGCGACATCGTAACTAAAGTTAGCTCAGAATAAAAAACAATCAAAATCAGTGTTTTCACAGGGATCATTGTGTGTGAAAATGTTTTGTGTACAGAATGTTAACAAGGCACTCTTATATGGTATAGAATTAAAAATTAAACAAATTAAGAAGAGAAAAGGTTTTATTTAGACAACACTTAATGACAATGATTTCATATACCTGTATTTCAAAATGTTTTCATGAGTTTTGACTCTCGACTGTTGGTTTAATACTTGTATAGGTGGAGTTGTACAGCTGCCACAACTTAATAAAACACAAACATCTAAAATTCACATCTCGTTCAACATTTAGAACCTTCTTTTTAAACATTTCAATAAATTTCCCTTCTTAATAATCATGTCTACCTTTATAGTATCAGTCTTTACAGAATTGTGGAATTTTAATAGAAATAATACTATTGTCATATTGCCACACAAGATGCTTAACCTGAGAAGAACAGAAGGTTTATTTACAAAGGAGAAGTTGAAACTCTTCTGGCATGAAAATATGAAAATTACAGCATGCAAACAACAATCAACAAAACTTGAAAGTCTTCGTCCACGTAATGGCATGGTTCTGGCTAGACCTAATGATCAAGGACCAACCATAACAAATTTGGGAACAATGAGAACAATGATTATTGCATTTTATTTACACCTCTTTCTCAAACCTTTTTCTTTACATTTCAATCTACCAAATGGACTCATCCATTGATTCAGTTTTCCATATACACACCCAATTACAACTAAGTTCGTTCTTTCTTTAGTGTCATTTAGGTCATTAAATTAACTGCACAGTACAAGTATAAAGACATGTTATAATGGCTTCTTTAGGGGGGGGGGGACTATTTCCCCCAAAACAAACACAAAATGGCATAATTTTCCTTTACAATTATGTATAATACTGCAATCTCAAATATATCTTTGTGAGAGGTGGATTCATAGCTTAGGCACAGATTGGTTCAAAATGTGTTAATTCCCAGTATGAAACTGGAGGAGACTTTATACATATAAAGTAAAAATATTTACACTCTAAATACTACAAGCTATACATGCACTTCAGATGATAAAAAATACAAACACATGGAATAAGTGTTCTCTCCATCCAGATTGCGTCCATTTCTTTTTAATATATAAAAATATATTAATAAATGTTTTTACATGTAATACATTACAAAATATACAGAACAGTATTACACAATACTGAAATTTTTTAACTTCATGGTATCGACAAATTCTTTCAACTCATATCTTGAATTCAACAAATTAAAATAATCCTGAAAAACAAAAAGCTTTCTTTAAAATGTTGTGAGAAACACAACACTTATCATAGTAAAATATTTTAAACTGAAATTAAGACTGCTTAAAAATTTAAACTAACCTTTTGGTGTAAAATAAGCTAAAAGTCTTTTCATACTAAGATTTTCATAAAAACATAAAATTGGGTAAAAGGTCTATATTTCTGTCTCTAAAACCTGTTTTTGCAATAACATGAGATCATGACCCATTAAACTGGTATAAATCTCTAATCTCTACATGGAATGGCGTGGCAAGCAGCACCTCAGTAGATGTAGGGAAATATCTTGTACTTGACTCGCTCACAGTAGCGGTCCCAACTGGCCTTGTACTTCATCCTGCAGATGGCGTCGTCACGCCTCTCACGGTGGATCAGCAGGATGATGAAGTAGATGGGATAGAAGTAGGGGATGACGTTTGAGAACCCTGTGACAAAAAACAAACCTTGACACAGGTTTTCTAATGTTCGTAATTTATTTTATATACATTTTACTAGAATATAAAACACATTCATTTAAACTAAGTAAATATGGTCCTTGAAATGTCACAAAGCAACACCGTGCTTCAAGCAGATCTCTTAGATCTTACATTCACATAGTGCTGGTCCAGCCAAGGAAACATCTTAAGAGAATGAAATGATCAGTTACAAAACAAGAGGGCCAAGATGGCCCTAGATCGCTCACCTGAGAAAAGTATCATTCATTGCCTGTACAAAACAGATTGCTTTAGAATTAAGATGATGAGGTGAAACAATGTTCAGGAATTTTCTGACCCCATCCACAAAAGATATCATCATGACAAACATTCTGCCAAAGTTTGAAGATGATTGGACCAAAAATGTTGCCCTCAGAGTATAAACAAGATTTTTCTAAGATTTGACCTACTGACCTACATTTCTATCCAGCCCCACCCATTTTCAAACTGGTTCGAGATATCATCATGACAAACAATCTTTTAAGATTGATCAAAATGTGGCCTTTAGTGTTAAACAAGATTTTTCTAAGATTTGACCTATTGACCTACTTTTCGGTCCGGCCCTGCCCATTTTCGAAAGGGTTCAAGATATCATCAAGACAAACATTCTGACCAAGTTTGAGGAAGATTGGATTAAAATTGTAGCCTCTAGTGTGTAAACAAGATTTTTCTAAGATTTGACCTACTGACCTACTTTTTGATCCAACCTGACCCATTTTCGAAAGGGTTCAAGATATCATCAAGACAAACATTCTGACCAAGTTTGAGGAAGATTGGATCAAAATTGTGGCCTCTAGTGTGTAAACAAGATTTTTCTAAGATTTGACCTACTGACCTACTTTTTTATCCAACCTGACCCATTTTCGAAAGGGTTCAAGATATCATCAAGACAAACATTCTGACCAAGTTTGAGGAAGATTGGATCAAAATTGTGGCCTCTAGTGTGTAAACATCAAAATTGTTGACGGACGACAAGATTTTTCTAAGATTTGACCTACTGACCTACTTTTTTATCCAACCTGACCCATTTTCGAAAGGGTTCAAGATATCATCAAGACAAACATTCTGACCAAGTTTGAGGAAGATTGGATCAAAATTGTGGCCTCTAGTGTGTAAACATCAAATTGTTGACGGACGACAAATCAAGATACCAAAAGCTCACCCTGAGCTATGCTCAGGTGAGCTAAAAAAAGGTTTAAATTTATTTTACGAATATCAAGTCCACCAATTCAAGTGACTGACATTAAAGCAAATTCTCACTTGAATAAATGCTATGTAGTGTATATGATAGCATGAACAATAGTGCAATTACCTAGTTTACCATCAAATATTCATGATCCAATATTGAACCAATTGTCTCTTATAACTTTAACGTAAGTAGTACAAAAAGGAGTTGTCTATATGATATAATGTTCTATTCAAAGAAACATTCTGTATTTAATATCAAAATAACAAGTAACTAGTGTTGCACGCAACATGTGTCCCCTACCGTAGGGATGCACAATTTTTCTGTTACCATAGCAACCAGAATTTTGGTCCGAGAAAAATAAAGTGATTTACAGAATCTCCATACTGCCATCTATTCATATATAAAGTTTCATATTATCTTCAACAGTTTTAACACCGGTAGGGGACTAAGAAGGCCTTAATTTGCTTTAATTACTCAAAACTCTAAATTAAAAACAAGACTATCTGCACTGTCTGCTTTGTACCCTAAAACATATAGAGTATATTAGAAAACCAGTAAATACTATGAAATGACCCAAGATATTTGGAAAACAATCAATACTTTGGCTTCCTTTATGGTTCACAATACTTTTATCTTGTAGTTTTTATGCAGAGTGGACCTCTGATTTCAGAGAAATAAAGCTAACTATAAAATTTACATCACAGCCGAAGTGTGCTGCTCCAGGTGACCGTAACCTTGAAGTTTCTTATATGGCAAACTATTTGCATGTGAAATTTCATTAAGATCAATTTAAAAAAAAAAAAAAAATACTTGCTAAGTATCTTGACCAACACCAATGCTGACACCAGGGCAAGGTAAAGCAAGATGACCCTTAATGAAAGGTCCACTTTTTACTCCAAAAACCTAAGATTACAAAAGAACTATTTCTATTCCCAATTAAGTTGATAATGAAAAAATTGTCACATACCACAAGGCAATGACCAGGCCACGGCCATGATGATGTCTCCAAGGTAGTTCGGTTTACGGCACAATCCCCACCATCCAGACACTAGAAGTCTCTTGCTCTTTCCTGTTGGGATGCTCTCTAAATCTGAAAATATATTCCATGGACAATGTGAATAGAAGGGGTCTTAGTGGCCACTGGTGATGCATTTGAAAGTCATGCTAAATTAGTTGCAGTGGAACATTGGTTGGTAATTTAAACAAGAGGCCCATGATGGCCCTAAATCGCTCACCTGAGATAAATAGGTTGACCAAAGGAACATCTGTACCAATTTATTTTAAAATCTGGCCAGTAGTTTTGAAGATGATTTTTAAAGTTTTCATTTTTTTTTCTTTTTGTTGCCATGGCAACCAGAGTTCTACATGGATCAAGTTTATTTTAGCAACTTTTGTGAAGGTTGACCCAAGGATTATCCCTGCCAAGTTTAATCAAATTCTGTCCAGTGGTTTCAGAGGAGATGTTAGGTTTCTCTATATACATATAAGGCAAATAAGCCCCGCCCCTGGCCGCCATGTTTTTTTACGGATTGGAATAATTTTAGCAACTTTGGTAGAGGTTGACCCAAGGAACATCTGTACCAATTTATTTTAAAATCTGGCCAGTAGTTTTGAAGAAGATGATTTTTAAAGTTTTCTTTTTTTTCTTCTTTTTGTTGCCATGGCAACCAGAGTTCTACATGGATCAAGTTTATTTTAGCAACTTTTGTGAAGGTTGACCCAAGGATCATCCCTGCCAAGTTTAATCAAATTCTGTCCAGTGGTTTCAGAGGAGATGTTGTTAAAAGGTTTCTCTATATACATATAAGGCAAATAAGCCCCTGGTGGCCATGTTTTTTTACGGATCGGAATAATTTTAGCAACTTTGGTAGAGGTTGACCCAAGGAACATCTGTACCAAATTATTTTGAAATCTGGCCAGTAGTTTTGAAGGAGATGATTTTCAAAGTTTTCAAATTATTTTTCTTTTTGTAGCCATGGCAACCAGAGTTCTTTATGGATCAACTTTATTTTAGCAACTTTTGTAGAGCCTCACCCAAGGAACATTCCTGCCAAGTTTCATTAAATTCTGTCCAGCGGTTTCAGAGGAGATGTCGTTTAAAGCAAATTGTTGACGACGGACAATGCACGATGCACGACGCCGGACGAAGGGCGATCACAAAAGCTCACCTTGAGCACTTTGTGCTCAGGTGAGCTAAAAACACAATAAAGTCGCACAATTAAACTGTGTGGTAGTTGGTCTATTTTTCAAAAAATAAATTAATATAAACAAATAGTATCCCTCCCCACAAAATATTATGATATCAAATACAACAACAGAACAGTGTCTCACTCAGACTCAACTCTAAAGGTGGAAGATGCATTTCCTGGTCAAATTAAAAGTTATTAAGATATTAGTAGCAGGGTTTTCCCTGGCACACAAAATTGCCCTTTTTGACCCTCAAATTGCATAAATGACCCCGAAATATTTCAAAATATGTCTCTTTGCTTATATTTGAAGGGTCATTTGTCCCCTATTTGAAATATCATGAGGAAAACCCTGTGATAGTTCTTTCACTAATCCCATTAGATGATTAATGGGTATGACCAGTGCTTGGTGCTGGAAATGCCATGAAAAATCCTTGCTCTCAGTCAGTCAATGGGGTTCAAACCTACAACAGTCATGTGTGTTACTACATACCATGGCATCTCCGTATGTATTTAGGCTGATTCAGGGGACACAAAGAACATATTTAATGACTGAAACTTTACAAACAAATACTTATATTATATACTTACGAGCAAGATCAGGATTGTGAGGATTCTTTCTGAATTCATTTTTCTGTGAGTTGCTGCCTCTGAAGATGTAGTACCCAATGACTGAAAATAAAACAGTTCCTTCAATACCCGGGTAGGATTGTTTTTACATTTATTCATACATATTTCTACAATCTAGAGTAAAAGACATTTTCTACTTGCTTCTGTTTCCGATTTTTTTTCTTCTGAAAACTTAATCAACATAGAAATTAAACAATTTGTCAGTTGTTATAATTTCTTGAGTCTCTGTCAAGTTCAAACTTGTATGTTGCTATTTAAGTTTACTAAATTTGGTCAGACTACCTGCACCTGCTGGTCTTATTATTCTTTGCACCTGAATATTAAGTGTAAGTGATAACACAAGATATATTTTGAAACACAGTCAAACTTGTCTTAAGCACTCAGTCAAGGGAACAAAATAAAGTGACAACTTAACAAAGGCGGATTCTAAATGAAGGTTAAGCATATAACAAAATGCTAATTTGTTTAGGAAAAAAACAACAAGTGACAGGAATCTTCACAAAACCAAGTTTTCTTTTCGCAATGTTTCATCCCAGTGCATACCGCCTCAGTGAGATGTATGCACCTATAAAGTTTCAAATCATTACCTCTTATAATGTAGGAGTTATGCTCCGGACAAGGAATTTTATCAAAGGGGCATAACTCCATCAAAAATGGTTAAACTGCAAAACACAGGTCATATTCTCTAGGGTGACTTAGTGAAGGTACTTCTGTTAAAGTATGGACAAAATTTATTAAGAAATGTAGAAGTTGTGCATGAAAGAATATTTCCCTTTGTATTACATCCATTAAGGGGCAAAGGGCCATAACTGCATCAAAATTAGTCGAAACACAAATTCTAACAATATGCGCCAGGCCACTATGTAATAATGCTTCTGTAAAAGTTAGGGCCAAATCCGTTGAAAAATGTAGGAGTTGTGCACAGAAGAAATTGTTTACGCCCACCCACCACAGACATACCCCAATCTAATACACTTGTATTCCATTCGAAAACCTGTTAGAAAAAGTAGTTTCATTTCTATTCCAGCAAAAAGAGGTAGGAGGTAGGGTTTTTGTTGTTTTTAAATGAACAAATGGTTAAGAAGGGGGGAAATATTGGTAAAAAAAAAATAGGGTCTGTTGTTAAATAAAAGGTTGGTCGGGAGACAAAAAATTTTTTTTTGGGGGGGGGGGGGGCTTGTATAAAAAAATGACCTCTCAATGCAAGTTGGCTGCTGAAATCAGGTGGTGACAAATGCAGGTTCAAATGTAAACCTTAATGTTCAACTAACTTGATACTTACAGTTCAGAAGCACAATGGTAGCCAGACAATACCATGGCATAGGGTTGGGATGTTCCAACAGGTAGCGTCCCTGTAGGGTGTACATGAATGGAACCCAGGCAAGATCCCCGAAACTCAACATGAAACCAAATCCTTCATAAATGATGTCCATTGTCGTCAAAATGGCCTCCTGTTAAGATTTTTTTTAATTTCATATTAATATTCATTGAATTTAGATACATGGAAAATGTAACATTTATGACACAGCTATTAGAGACCAACCTTAGCTTAAATCAAACAGTTACGAAATAAAAATCCATCACCTGATTTATAACCGTCTTACTAAACAATTTAGACAGGCATACATGTGTTAACTTGTTAACACCCTTATACCATTTTTCACCATGTAAGACTTTAAAAAGACTGGCCTCAGTGAAAGCAATTTTTGCTTTGAATATGTTTCACTCTGTTCTATTTTCATATCAAAAGTTCTAAGGAAAAGAATATTACTTATCTGGATTAACACTGGTAATAAAGATCCTTCCATGACAGTTCTAAAGTCATGAAAGGTTAAGGAAGATATCACTAGATGAAAAGGGAAACATGTAAAGCTAGCAGCTTAAGATGCATCTTTCACCCCTAAGTGTGACCTTAACCATGGTTCTAGAGACCAACTATTTAGCGCAACACATCATTGAGGCAAATACTAATGCACAAGAGTGTTCTTTGGAACACATTTGTCACCTGCTGAAGCACGATGGAAAAAGTGTGATGGACAGAAGTGTGACCGACGGACAGAAAGACAAGAAAAATGATCCCTATGTGTCACCTTTGCTTACAGCAGGTAACACAACAAGAGTGTTCTTTGGAACACATTTGTCACCTGCTGAAGCATGACGGAAAAAGTGTGATGGACAGAAAGACAAGAAAAATGATCCCTATGTATCACCTTTGCTTACAGCAGGTGACACAAAAATAATAATCTAGAGATAAGCTGCAGCCCTGACAATCAACTATGCCTTACCTCAAACCAGAGGGCATCAGCTATGTATAGGGCCTGGAAGAAGGCAACAGTAGCCAATGAGTAGTCCAATTTCCCATCAGCCTGGAAGTCCTTTACCAGGAACACAAGGTTCAGCATCACCCAGCCTATCAGTCCTGGCCTCATCTCACAGAAGAACTTGATGTCAAAGTTTCCAATTCTAGGGTTCAGTTCATGTCCCATAAAGAAGTCATATATGGTGCAGCCTACAAGAGAAGAAATAGGGTCCACAAACTTTGGCTACACCAATTACATGCAATGGCCAATGTAATTCAGTTATATTCATTATACAAAATAGAAGTTTAGAAAGTAGAAAATGTTCATAAGTGACTGATTTTTTGGTTTGTTTACAGAAACTGCAATTGCAAATACAAATTGTAGTTTTAGGTCCTTATACAAAGCACAATCTTCATTAAAACTACTTTTTTCACAACTTCTTACCTGTGCTTGCTGCAGGTGACAGACTAGATTTTGGTCCTACCCTGGCCTTCACATACACAAACACAGCCAAAGCAGTGGAGAAGATGACAGCTGATGTCAGCACAGCAAGGAACTTGTCATACACCACGGTCACTGGCACTTTGAAATACAAGGCAGCCACAAATGCCAACAAGCTGACCATGTAGGCAAAAAATCCTGAAATAGACAATTTAGAATACATTACAATCTTCTTAATCACATATACCTGTAAACTGAGATTATTAAATGGATCTGGGTTCGACATTAAGGCTCAACTTAACTACATTCACTAGTAGATAGATGGTTTAGTCTAGCTAAGTTCTAGGCTAGAAAGACCAACTGGTTGTTTTCTAAATTGGTCAAAACTTGTCAAAATTTCCAGGGGTTTACTTAAGGATTTGACTATCACTTGTCCAGGGGGCAAGTTACTTTGAACATCTACTAGCCCCCAGTGAAAACAGGTTGCCCGATCTTTAAGTTAGTTGGTTTTTGTTAATGTTTAAAACTAAATAGGTGTAATATTAAGATGAATTTTAGTTTATACATATAAACTAACACATATCAAACACAATTTGCAAGCATTTCACCCCTGATATACTTTAGAAAATAATAAAAACATAAGATTTCATTTACATAAATAAACTTGCCCACTGGGCTATCTTCTTTGAAAAATCACTTGCCCACAGTGATTTTAACCCGGTGCGGGCAAGCGGGCGTCCACTTAAGAAAATGTCTGATTTCACATATGAACGAATGAAAAGCACAAAATATCTTTAATGTTCAAACTATTTACGCTTGTCAATACAGTTTCATGGGAAACCTGTGTGTGTTTTATAATTAGGGGCATATTTAATAACAAACTTGAAACACGCTCAGTCATTGGCTGGTGTTTTCTGAACAAGGCCTTTCCAAATGTTCAATGTCATAACACTTATGGTTGAGCAGCCTAAGAATGCTTATTTATTCACCTTTCTTCTTATTTTATAATATTTACAAAACTTTTATCTATTTAAAATATGCGAAGATAGAAGTTAATGCACAAACGCTTATTTTGTTTTGTTATAACATAATATATATAATAGATGAAGAGTGAATGTAAACAGACCAGTGACAGCAAATGAATATAGAAAATCTCAATAAAGGTTTTATAATTCAATCTCATATGTGAAGGTATTGCATTTGGTGGGGGAAAACACCCATTTTTTTACAATCAAAGAAGGTTGCATTGGGTGATCATGTGCCTAGAGATGGGTATTGATAGAATTCACACACATTTGGTTAAAAATCAAAGTCTTAGTCAATGGCCATCTGTGAACAAGCTGCTTTAAGGTCAGGTCTAGTAGGCTTTCAAAGTTACTGAACCACTGGTCAAGCTCTCAAAATAAGTTAACGCCAAACCCTATGGATATTCAAATACAACTTTAGGGCCATTTTTTATAGAAAAACTTGCTTAAGTACTTTAAGCTTAAGTCACTAAATAGTAAACCTGTTCTATCTATAATTAAGCAATACAGTATTATGTTTCTATCAATCTCGTACTAAATGTTTTGAAAGTGACTGTATTCCCTTTTTGAAAGTAAGCCTTAACAGACATTAGTCCTGCAATCTCCTACAATTAATAAATCAAACACCTACCATTACACCTGTATGGCAGTCGCGCATGGTTTCCAATGATCAGTGGTTGTCCCTGGACCACTTTTCCAACTGGTAAAATGTAAAGCACTGCTTGAAAGAAGAACCACCCAACAACTATCAAAGCTGCTTCCTGATCAAAGAAGGCCGACCAGTTACCTGGACAGGGTGGAATCTTCCAGATTGTGCAGCTTTTCTGTAACAGCATAAAGAAATAAATGCAGCAAATATGTAAACAAAACAGCCTTCTATTATAATATTTCTTTTAGAATTTTCTTAAGTACTTCATCAAGTGGATTAAACAAGAGCACACAGTGCGCCAAAGAATGTGTAAAATTTGTTAAAAAAAAATCTAAAAAATTTGTTGACAAGGTTAATTGCCACAATAAAACAATCTAAGTCCTTAAAAATTGAATATGTTTGCACAAATAAAAGGAATATGTGTGCACAAATAAACATCAGAAAATACAATAATTTACACATTTACAATTTCAAGGATCAAACTCACCTTAGTACAAGCCATGTTTATGTAGAAAACAGTGGTTGGCAAGAAAAAAAACATGAAGAAAGTCCCAATGGGACCACCAAATTCCTTATGGTTTGTTGTGCTTGATGAAGACTCCTGCTTTTTAACAGTAGTACTAGTATTTTCAGCAGGCTTGGTCCCATCAACCTGGATATATAAATAAAAAGATCTTATTAAACAAATTGAACTTTGAAAATATATAAAATAAAATTTATGTAGGGTCCTCACTGAGTCTTAGGACTCTTTTTAATTTTTGAAAAAGGACTCCTGTAAAGCTTTTTCCTGAGCAGCCCTTATCTATTTATATGGAATCCATTGAAGTTTCAGCTCCTTTGCACATCATCTCCATTCCCAAATCAATCAAGATTGTATTTTTTAAAGCAACAAATAAAATTCCTAAAAGGTCAAAAGTAAGATTTATTTGTTTTGATTGCTATTCCTTTTCTGCTAGTGTATTGGGTCATAACAAACATGCACAATAGTGTTGTTTAAAATATTTGCTTTAACAAAATCCTGGTCCCGGTGCCGTGGTCCAATGGTAATGTATCGGATTACGGATCAAAATGTTGTGTGTTCGAACCAAGTTGGAGGCAAGAACTCTTAATGACTTTCCCAGGCGCAAAGTACTGGTACAACCCAGGAACCGTCGAGAAGGATAAGTATAAGTTGTAGGAACTTGTTTCCCAATTAACGTAAAATAAATAAGTTTGAACTAACAAAATCCTAAAATTATTGAATAATGAATATTCTCTATGGAGGCAAAGAACAGTTTCCCAAATTACCAGAGAAATACTATACTCTGATCATAGAACCGTACAGACAGACAGATTAGGCGCACCTTACTTATACTGTTTTGAAATTCATGCCGTCAGACATTTTGACACAAACTTTCCTAAGTCACCGTGGCTAATCATACAGTGATCCATTTTATTAACATGACATTAGATTTACAGCCGATTCTGTAATCACCCTAAGTTTTGGGACACTCTTAAGTTTTGGGACAACCTTGATTTTTAAGATGAAAATTATTTTTTATGCCTCTAAATTTTGGGACACTTTTAATTTGATAATTTTTTACCGATTACCCAATGCTTTTTCCTCTCTACCATTATGCAATTTTGTATGGCTTTTTAGAAGCTGGTGCATGAAATATTCATTGTTGTGATATTTACTTAAAGCAGGTTAAGTATTCTTTGTTTATCTTAATAAACCAGACAGATACTCCAATATTTTATCCCCAATTCCCTCCCCTCTTTGCTCTTCCCCCACCCGTGACACATTGTCTGTTGCATGATAAAACAACATCGTGCCTCAGGGAACAGAATGGGATCGGATGGAAGGGGTGTACTGTATACTTGTGTACATGTGTCATTATTTGGCAATCAAGGACCAGGCTTTTTTTTCAGATGTTGGGGAAGGGGCCTTTATAACATATTTTGGGGAAAATATGGCCATTTTTTATCATTGGGGAAAGAAAAATCCTGGAATAAGATGCAAATTTTGGGAAAACTGCATGAATTTAAAGAATTTTTAAAAAGGGAAGGCACCTATGAACGGCCCCTGATGAAGAAGGGGAAAAAGCTCTGAGGACAATAAACAGATGATAACAAATGACACAGTTGTCCAATTAATAGCAGATAAATAAAGGTTCTGGGACTGTACATGTGGTTGTTTTTGACACATCTCAATAATAATGACATTAGAATAGCAGGGATGGAAATTAATGGGCCCCCACTCGCGTGGGACAACCACTTTTCCATGTGGGCAGGTGTTTTTCTAAGGTCGGTAGTCCATCTTGGCAACTAGCATTTAACTATGGCCAGGTTTTTTTCCCATTCTATAACAGTTGCCGTTAAATGGCGTCTTCCATTGGTAAAAAAAAATATTTTTCCCCGTCAAGAAATAAAAATTCCCCTAAGAATACGATTTTCCCACCCATTAACTTTAAAGAAAACAAAAGTGAAAGTAATCATATAGCATATCGCTCTACACTGTACAGCACTTGCTGTGGGCAAATAAAAAACAACCAATGGAAAGGCACAAGCTATCCAATCAAAACGCTTTCTAATGCTTCCTAATTATGCAATGATGTTGAATACTCGGATAGTACAATTCATAATGTCATCTTTCACCCTCTCTACCAGCTATTGTTTTACTGCTTAAGTTGCACAATCATCGCCATTTGCAATAAACATCAACAAGGTTTGATGGCCACTGTATTTTAAAATCAATTTGATTGACTGATCGGTTTGCCTTATGAGTTAGGGGCGAAATATTACAGGTAACTGCATGAAAGCAGTATATAAACAATGGGACCAATTTAATGCCTTTATGCAAATTCTCGCTAATTGAACAATTGAAATTTCATCCAATGATAACTGCACTGCAGGTGTTTTTCTTTTCCTTGTTTACATTTTCAAAAATTTCCCTTCTAAAGGGCCGTGGGCGGCTTCCCCAAAGATGGAATAAAAACCCTGAGTGGCTCTATGCTTTGTTTGTTGCCAAACTGTTTCTGTGTCCGAGAGTAACACATGATTAAATGTTATTTTCATGTTTTTTTGTTGTTGTTTTTCATGTTCACATGGTGTGCCACTAAATAATTTGGCGGGCCCCTGAATCCCAAAAGCTAGTAGACCACTTGGGCAACAAGACCAAAAAGGTTTATTTCCATCCCTGGAATAGCAATTCTTGTTTGCTTTACAAGTCCAAGAAAATAAACTTTTCCAACTGGCTGGAAGAAAGCAAAAATTTAAAACTTCATGTGTCAAACATTGAATCGATGTTACATAAATAAAATTTAAACTTTTAAACACAAATCTTTTTTTATTATCAAAAAGAATCGTGTATATATTGATTAATAGGTATGTGTATGATGTTCATTAAGGCACATTGAAAATTGACGATATATTGACCTTATAAAAAAAATCGGCATGTGACGCATTGTCATAACAAACATAACATGGCATTACTAAACTTTATCCCCGCATTCTAAATAACAGACTGGGGACCAATGTCACCTGTCAAAATTCCCCAGACATCACGTAACAATTGTCACCTGTAATGGAATCTCATTTGTATCAATATGGCTTCCATCATGTTTCACTTTCTTGCAATCATTTTATCATAACATTTACCAGTAGGACAACTAATAAAAACAAACTTAATAACCTGGTATTATTTCTTATGGTTTTGTAAAGACTTTATGGCATATTATCGTATTAATTGGCTTTCAGTACATCCATTTTCTAAGATCATATACCGGGTAAATTTCACTTCTAGGTGATGAGGAAAAAAAAAAGCCTGAAAACCTGTATATTATAGTTTAAGGTGCCCCCACTCTATAAACCTGAATGAATACTCTCCTTTACATTTTTAAGAAAAAATGAAAATCTGTACACACCTCACTGACACCTTTTGCTGCAATTCTGGCTGACATTCTGGTTGGTGTTGTTGCTCTTGTTGCCCTGTTTGGTGTTTCTTTACGTGGTGTTTTTGTCTGTTTAGTTGCTTCTACTTTCTTTGCCGGTCTCCCTCTTGACCTACTCCTGCTACGACTCCTGGACCTGCTTTTACTAATTTTTCTTGACCTTGACGATGATCTTCTTGACCTCCTCTGCAAATGGAACGGTTTACCATGAACAGTCTATTTAGATTTTTCAATGTATATTCATTGAACATACATATCTTTTCTATTAAAGACCTTCTATTAAAGACAACTCTGGATATAATGACATGATAATTAAATGAATATCCTTGGTGAAATTTTACATCAAAAACACATTTTTTCAAGCCATCACAGTTTTATATTTGTATTACAAAACAAATAATAATTTATTTCCCTTTCCTTTTTTGAAAATCTACTAAATTCACTTCATAATTGGAGAAAAAAATCACTTGATTTAAAAATGTCTGTCACAATACTGATAGAATTTTAACCCAACTTACAATCTTTAATGATATATGTATACATGTATGTATATTTATATAACCCCATTCAGTGGCCTGATATCAGATCTATTTATATACAAATGTATGTACTGCAGGGTAACATAAATGTCAAGGATAAGATTTAACTCAGCTCACCTTAGTCTCCATCTTGACTGAAAATCTTCAATACTCCTGCAAAAGAAAACATTCAAATTTTAACTTCTATTCTGCAGGACATGCCAATTATATCTAGTACAAAATTATCATTCAGTAAACATGAAATGCAACCAGTAGTTCAACAGTGAACTAAAAGAAAACAATGGCCATTGCAAATTATTGTCCTACAGTGTCTGTGTTATAACTTATTTTGGATTAAAGATACAAATTACTGTCAGTCCCCCCCCCTAAAAAAACACACACACACAGAGTCAAAGTAGTTCCCTGCTGGTGCCCCCCACTGTGTTGAACCACCTGGATGGTTCGGAATGAAAACATGGAACCCAAACTAAAGTAAAACTTGCTGAAAACTCAATCACATGTTTACAAATTATGATACTGAAATGTTCACAAGATTGTTATATTTATTATGGAACTAGGCAGCTGGCTATAAAGTAGGTGAAAAACTTGTTTCATTTTCAGTTCAGCACAGTTGTCTCTTTCTCATAGTCACACTGCGGTTTTTGAAAGGCACGCACTATTGCTTGAATATCATACATGAACATATTCTAATTAAAGAAGGACAAAGCATTTTTGCAATATTTAGATTATAAAGTCAAATAATAAATTCCACTATTTACAAAATTCATTCAATAAGTAGAAAGTATATTTACAAACCTTACTAGTTCCGTAAAAGTGTAATCCTAAACAATGGACGACGCTAACCTCGATTGGCGGGCCTACTTTCCATTGGCTAGAAAAACTGACAGCGGTACAGAAATGAAATTCATTGGATAATATATTTAGAAACAAGTCAGAGGCTCCCACGGTGTGATTTTCTTTTCGTTTTTATTTGTCACACAAAGCAAATCAAAGCGCCAACAGTGCAGAATATGAAGTAATACTTTTTTTAGAATGTGTCGTGTATTTATAAATATGTTACAAACTTTATCAAAACGATTTCGCCGTTGAATTCAATTTATGCTGAATGTGAGCAGTAGAAAAAAGAATTATCCACGTGAGTATGTGTTTTTTAATGCTGCAAATACGCTTAAAATGAATATAAAACTGCCCTTTTTTAATAGAGTGAGATTTTTTTCATATTTACTATCTATGTATAGAAAAATGTATGCCTTTACAAATTGGACTTGGACTAAATATATATTTCACTATATACCGAGAGAAAATAGTTTGGATCTCTAAAGCCTTTACCAGTTCTAATAGATAGCAGAATTGATGCGTAAACACATACGTATAATAAAGTCACTTATGTCATAATTTACAAATTGGTCACAGTCACACGTACTTCCTTTATACTGTTTACAATGTACGGTAATCGTTTGTAAGCATTCACGATTAATTTATCAATCCTTTATTTATTAATTTATTTATTTATTTATTTATTTATTTATTTTAAGGATTAATTAAGTACTATACGATTACAAGACGTTTGAATGGCGAACAGAAGTAAACATTTACGAAAATATGAAATGTACCACCCGAATAATAATTTCGTTAAAATCAAAGATCTATATATATGGTGTAAATCTTCTGTTCATTTTGGTAAACAAATTTAATATTCTGAAATAACCAATGCACTTGCATATAAATAAATCTCAATTACTGCAGTACGCGATATGTTCACACTCGTTCAAGCTTTAACTTAAAGCCTTACTTAATCCTTTTAAAGTCCAATGATTTTAACAACAAAACTGTCAAAAGCCACCACCGTACCTTCAAACACACCGAAATGCGGGATACAGGCTTATTGCTATGCTATTAGTTTTACGGGACTTCTGTTCAATAAACATTGGTATGTGACTTCGAACGGCACCTCCAGCCACTTAACAGTCTTAACAAAGGATATCCTATCATGTCTAAATAGAGTCGTACCCCTAAACAAATGAGCCATGTATTGACACAGAGTATCAAGAGCGACTGCGCGGAGTACCATACCTCACATCAACAGTAACTCGGTCAAGCCCTCTGAACAGGTTTCGTCCATATGATACCTCCGGGAGTTCTTTCACACCGCTGTAAATAATACCCCACCTTTTGAATCGGGTGAGAGATGAAGAATGTATTTATGTGCCGGGTAGTCCTGTAGGAAATAGCCTTGGTGAACTGTACACGAGAAATCATATGTTACGCATTAAGTACGTACTGTGGTAACATATTTACACATTCAAAGGCGAATAAAACTCACTAAAACGTATATATATGTCGAAATTACATTTTGACACTACGTCCAGCCAGGACGATAATTTGATACCTAGAACAATATCTTATAACCAATTAAGTCCTTCAGGCTTCGATTTTTGAAGAAGTAAAAAAAGACAATTTCTTCAAATGCAATATCTAGACTTGGTGAACGCTATAGCACACAAGCATTTAATATATGAACAATACAAATAAGATAGCTATAATTCTAGTATCAATATACATGTATTATATACGAACTGTAGCAAACGGACTCCAAGATTTTAAAAGTCAAACGTGAAATAATGTATCAGATAATATTTTTTACCTTAAACTTGATATGCCGTAGATAGCATAAGCGCTATACGTGGTGGAAATTACACCATATAAGTATGTATATATTAATATATTACTGGTTATTCTCTATTTTCAATTACTCAGAGGGAAGAACGATGCTGTATCGTTTAATATGATCAAGCATACATCATGCTAAGTAAGATGTGACCATACACTTGTTGTTCGGGAATGTATTGTTTAATTTTATTTCCGTATAATTTACTGTTGACCAGCACTTTGAATGGTATGAAGACTTGAAGCAATTATAAGTACGTATGTGGCTCTTCATTTATTAAGTTGTCTTTTCCGCATGTACGAATATCAAAGGAACATTGGTGTTTTGTAGGAATAAATATCACATTGCACAGTTCGCCATTATTCTGAAACCCGTAGTATGCAGCATATATAATATATATTATTTAAACCTATCAATATATATATATATATATATATATATATATATATATATAAAACAGAGTATTTTCTTTGTCCATCTAGTATGGAAGTACGGTGGCACTGAGGTGACATGTGCAATAGTTTTTTTTTTGGTATTGTTTTCCCGAGTTAATTTTTTTTTTTAACTCGGGAAAACAAAGTTATTTTTGTTTTCCCGTGTTAAATTTTTTTTTTAACTCGGGAAAACAAAAGAATATTGTTTTCCCGAGTTAATTTTTTTTTTTTAACTCGGGAAAACATTTTTGTTTTCCCGTGTTAATTTTTTTTTTTAACTCGGGAAAACAAAAAATATTGTTTTCCCGAGTTATTTTTTTTTTTTAACTCGGGAAAACAATTTGTTTTCCCGTGTTATTTTTTTTTTTTAACTCGGGAAAACAAAAAATTAAGTCGTGCGCACGACTTAATTAGCCAATCAAATCCGCTTATTATGTTGTGGCCACGACTTAATAAGTTGTGGGAACGACATAATTGGCCAATCAGAGCCCTCCGCCAGAGTCACGAGGGTTGCAAAGTTCTGTCCTAAGTTATACAATCATAATTTATCAAATTCAAAACAATAGCTTTAAAAGAGATGCAACGTTTAAAAATGTTTATTTTCTTTTTTTTCTCTTTTTTTTGGGGGGGGGGGGGGGGGGGTGTTGTTTTATTTACATAATCTTTGTTTTTGTCACTAATTGGATTCTCACTTGGCTATTTATTACCAACATTGTTTGTGATAATCATTGAACACTCATTCATTTGTGCTAAATTTCTGGAATAACAACTTTACAACAAACACAACAGTGTCAGATATTGACGCCCACTCTTATTTTTTACTTTTAGCTCATAATGTTGATATATTTCTTTCAGTTGTAAGCATTATGCTAAAAATAACATTTGGCAATACAAATTCTAATATTGTGTGTCTGTCTTCCTTTTTAACACCCAACCCATCTCCCCAGATACACTCACACTCACAGACTGCATATCTGTAGCCAGTATTTATTTATACGCACACAGTTTACTTATTTACACAGTACTTGTACACTGGTGACATTTGCAAACAAAATATACATATATGAGGGAGCTTGCTCCTACAGCAGCCATCTGATCAGGGTCTGTACAGTCTATAATTTTGATATAGAAATTCATCAAGTGCCTAAAAGGCAACAGCAAAATCATCTGTAAGTTTGCAGAAGCAGTGTTGTAAAGGGATCTAGAAACCTTTAAAGATGCATGTTGTTTAAAAAAATGTTTTAATGTACTATATAACTTGCTGAAGAGAACACCTCAACTGAGGAAAATCTTAAGAGACCACCCTTTGGTCTAACATGTACAAGTATTCAAATGGCGATAACTCTTAAATTAGTCATCCTAGAGTTATGGTTATTGTACACCGCACTTCTCCACACTGAGATCTATCTACCTTTGAAGTTTCATGTTGATACATTTTACATTTTTTTGTGTAATGCTCCGGACAAAATTATGACGAACAGACGGACGGGAAGGACAAAGCGGCAACTTTATGCTCCCCCTTCGGGAAGCATAAAAAAATCAGCATAAGATCTTTAAAAGTCAACATAAGGTTTAGGAATTCTAAACAGGATCTTGAAAATTCAAGAAAATCTTGATTATTCAAAATTTTCGATAATTAAATACAAAATCCTTGAAATTCGAGATAAAATCTTGAAAAAAATCAGATAATTCAAGTAAACTACACTAACTAGAAAGGGTATCGGACTGAGACTTGGATTTTTGCCTTTTGTATCCTAAGAATTACCAACTGACCGAATTCCATTAACTCTGTGTGATAGTTTCCCAGAATTATCTTGAAATTTCAAGACATATATTTCATACATATTTTAAGAACGAAAAGGATTAACAGAGAAATTCAAACTTTGATAAACAGACTATCTCGCCAAATGAAAAGCTAAAACCAGATCGGACATGCAATATATACTCAGAAAAAAGCATCTTTACATGCCTTTCCATTTGATTATCGTTGTCGAAACTTTCTGGATCACTTCATAGCCTAAACTTATTGAGAACGATGACCAATGCTGCTGCCTACACAATTCGTTCTCATAGTCTCGCGGTGAAGGAATATCCTTCTTATTTCAATTCAAATGGATGGTGTAATTTATGATTACATAATATTACATTATATATACATTATATAATTTAATTTACAAACAGCTCTCAGAACCTGTCCCAGAAGTTGTTTTTCTTGACCTAGACTCTGGGTTTGATGTTAAGTGCAAGAATAATGCTAAAACACGATCCCCGGAATGTTTAAGCTGACTGTAAAATGTTTTCACGTAAACAGTTATACGCCATTGTAAACAATGATTTTTGGTTGGTGACTATAAGCGAATTCAAACATATTTGCAGGTGATTATTACTTGTATCCTAAGTGTTTTAAGGAATATAGTCAATAAATGTAAAGTTTCTTTTTTGCTGAGTACATAATGCATGGAAATGGTGGGCGCTTTAAATTCTTACAGCCGGACTGGACCAGTAAACGCAACGGCCAGCTTGTTGGAGGTATAGTACTACAATTATTCAAAATATATTTTTAATATATATATATATAATAATATATAATATTTATTTATATATATATTTTAACTCAGACATTAACTCTGACTGAGGGCTCTGATTGGCCAATTATGTCGTTCCCACAACTTATTAAGTCGTGGCCACAACATAATAAGCGGATTTGATTGGCTAATTAAGTCGTGCGCACGACTTAATTTTTTGTTTTCCTGAGTTAAAAAAAAATTAACTCGGGAAAACAATATTTTTTGTTTTCCCGAGTTAAAAAAAAAAAAATAACACGGGTAAACAAAAATTGGGTTTGTTTTCCCGGGTTAAAAAAAAAATTAACTCGGGAAAACAATATTTTTTTGTTTTCCGAGTTAAAAAAAAAATTTAACACGGGAAAACAAAAATAACTTTGTTTTCCCGAGTTAAAAAAAAAAATTAACTCGGGAAAACAATATTTTTTTGTTTTCCCGAGTTAAAAAAAAAATTTAACACGGGAAAACAAAAATAACTTTGTTTTCCCGAGTTAAAAAAAAAAATTAACTCGGGAAAACAATACCAAAAAAAAACTATTGCACATGTCACCTCAGTGCCACCGTATGGAAGCCTTCGATAGAGGAATGCACGTCTGTTTGTTTAGATTAACGTCTTCTTTCATAAATGCCAATTTCATAACCTGTGTTTATGTATAATTCATCACTTCTTGGGTGGTACTCTTTTGAGAAATATTATACAAAACAGCATGATTCATTGTCCCCGTGTTTTCGAAAATACTGAAGGGCTCAAATTTGAGTATGATACTCAAATCCCTATTGAAACCAATGGACATAGTTTGAGTCTGAGTATGAGAATCATACTTAAGTACCAGTTTTTTTTTTTGTTTTGTGTTTTTTTCCTTTTTTTGATTTGTTTTTTTTTTTCGAGAATACGGGACTTGGTCTCCTTCTTACAGATATATGCAAATGTTTTATCTGCAACTATACAGAAGTTGCCGTTGATTACAGAAAACCACACCGAGGAAGACGTAGTCTGCAGTAGTCAAGGTCTTATGAAAGTTTGAAAATAAAACCATTCGCTACTATACACTTTGCTTGATAACGTAGTGTCCTAAACAGTAAACAGCGTTCCATTCAATTTTAATCTTCCATATCAGCACGCTGAAATGGATGTCCATAGCGTACCCGCTTAACCTCTTGTATTTTTTGAATTTGACCATAATTCTATTGAATATGGCAAAGGGTTAACCATGAATACATGTATTTATAAAAGATATACAGGATGAACACATTTTTTCTCTCTCTCTTTTTTTTTAAGGTCTCGAATTTACATATATAAATTTGTGGTTTCAGACTGATTTCCGAAGCTAAAACTAGTATTTCCAATAAGAGCCACATGGCTATATCACTCTTAATACAGCACAGGCAGCAAGAAACGTACGAGTATTTTCCCAGTCGTATACATGTATTCTAATTTGCTTCTACAGGGATTATGAACTTGGAGCAAATTTTACGAGCGTGCGCGATTATAAATCAAAACATACATTATACAATATACATATTCATACATATTCATATGACAAATACATGTTTACATGTTTATATAGTGCTCATTCGCTAAGTGATAGACCTTCAACTTGAATGTCTATATATTAAGTTGCAAACTATTCTACCTTGCCCCAGGTAACGTAGCATCTAGAAGATTGACAGCTGACGATCTGATATGATAAAGTTACCGACTGTCAAGTGGGTTGTTCTAATGAACATATCTCGCTCTTAGACATGTTAATTGATAATATTTTGATTAAATTCCATCTGTAACTGAAATAGGGGCAATTAATTTGGATTGTCTGTTAGTTTGTTTTGATAGTATACATTTGCATACTACGTGAATGTATTGAGAGCATTAATTTCATGTTAATCTGATTGTTGTTAGTTTGCTACGACAGCATACATTTGCATACTATGAGAAATATGTTTTGAGAATCTTGATTTCAGTTAATCTGATTGTCTATTCTAGCTATCTTTAAAAAATGTTTACATATAATGTTCTAATTGCAGAGTAAAGACTTATTTAATATTTTTACACCTTTGTGGGACCTAAAAAAGAATATCAAGATTGTTGTAACTATATAAATGTGCATCTTTTTAACATGTCACACGAAGGTCTTAAAAAACTTGCACTTAAAAGGGATTGAACTCGTAACAGTGGAACGTTAAATCTTTTTTTTTTTTACCGGAAAGGATGTTAACTTTTTATTATTTTAAGAAAAGTTAACTTATTAACAGTTTTGACTGCATCTTTAAATGCAATACGTTGTTATAAGCTTAAGTGAAGATCCGTCTGAGGCCTTGATCTTCTTATTAAAATTATAACGCTCACGTCTTATATAAATTTGTAGTGTGTGTGTGTGTGTGTTGGTGATTTTTTTTTAGGATTTAACGTTATGTTAAAACATGTCATAGATAAATAAACTGACAGACAATATATTTTATTGACGTAAACTTTACAGTTTCTTATCATATCAATTATAAACATAAAAATAATTGACTTGACTTGACTATTTGAGTTTACTGTCGCTTCGACAGTATTTCAGTCATATAGCGACGTCCAGCTAATTACAGGTGGAGGAAGACCCCGAATGCACGGAGGCATCCGGGTAGAACCACCGACCTACCGCAAGCCAGCTGGAATGACCCAGCATAAATATAGTTAATCAGAGGATCAAGTGTAAGTATATCAAAATATATCATGCAGTGATTTTTATATGGAGGATAGATATTAATTGAAAATGTCACTTCACAGAATAGATTAAACGATACCTTCCGTACGTTTAACAACCGAGTACAAAGAGACATTTTATCATTGCAACAAGTCAGTAGATTTTAGGACAGTAGTTATAAAAGGATACAATACTAAAGATCCACGTTCGATTGCTTTGATATCTTTTTTGATTGAGCAATAAGATGAACAAGTAAATTATATGTTCATCAAGGAGGACAGATATATGTTTCAATGTATACAATTTTACAATGTACAGGTATTGAAATGTTGTTGTTGTTGTTTTACCGAAACTTACCAAAAGAAAGAGGCATTATGTGTTTGCAAGGATTTCTTGCAAAGGATTTTTTACTTTTTTCCACTATTGCCAGATTGTGTCTTACCAAGAGTGTCGCGGTCCAGTGGTTATGTGTTTGACTGTAAATCCGAAGGTTCTGTATTTGAACCCAGTTTGGACACAACCTTCCAGGTCGCAAGGTACTTTTCCAATCCAGGAACCGTCGAAAATGACAAGTAAGTTGTAAGCACTTGTTTCTCAATTGACACAAGAGGAACACGATCCATAGCATATTGTAAACATACATACATGATCAAATGACATAATGTTAACATTATAAAGAATAGATCTCCGTATACTCACTGTGGCCATCAAATCGGCACATGAATCTAATGAACATGTGTTATGGGGTTTTCTTATAATACAAAATATTAATTAATTAATTAATTAGTTAAGCGTAATAATAAAAGTTAATTGTGTCCACTAACCCGACCGACCTTGTTTTTTTGCCGACCCTAGACTTTTTCGTAGTTTTCGGGCTATTACGGTTGGGAAACGCTGTTTTTCGTCAATTCCTCTAAAAAATAAGGAAAATGGGAAAAGTTAAAAAAAAAGTTTAGCCGACCTACCGACCCTTTTTTTTTCGACGATGTTAGTGGAAACAAGCAACTTTTTTCACCTTAATTAAAAATTTGTCAAGTTAATCAACACTGTGCAACTCTGGTTTCAGCCATGACAATTAACCACAGGTACCCAGTAGGTTGCTGCCCATTAAAAAAAATCAATGACCTTATACATGTATATATGGGCAGCAACGTACCGGGTACCTTTGCAATTAACAGAACCGACATTATCCTCGAATAGCGTTTGTTTGTCTGAATGTGTTTAATGACCCACCAACAGCTTTTCAGTCATTTGGAGACGTCTATCTACCTGGGGCTAGAGAAGTACTTCTCATCTCAACACGACGCGCATGATACCACGTCCAGTCCAACTGGCACTAGAACCGCGTATCCCTTCCTTTTTGTTTTCCTGCATTACATACATTGAAGCATGGTAAGGAAGAGAATCAGACATCGCTTCATTACGGAGGTTGTAACTTTGCATGCATTTAAGTTACCACTGATTTCTATGCAAATTTCCATCGTTCTGATATCATAAAATAATATATGTATATATAATGAATAATCACCAAAAGATACTCTTAACGCAGAAATACAGCGAAACATAAACAGAGTGTACTTTAAACAAGTCAGAAAACCTTTTAACTTCCGGGTGATGTCACTGATTTTGTACCAAGCTATCCGATTGGACGCTGTTAAAACACTCACAATTTCCCGCAATCTGTCAACGCTACTTGACCTGTAGTCAATTACAGTCTCTCTTTTGTAGATATTAACAATGTCTTCAGATCAGTAATGTAATATATAGATATTTAATCATTTAAACTTCCACAACATTTTTTTTCGATCGAATGCGTGATACTTTATATTTTATTTTCTTTCATGTCTTCAACTACCAGCAATCTGTTTACTTTTTTATTTTCAAAATTCGCGCCGATGTCAGCTTCACGCCAATTTCAATGACGTACTGTCAGATCGTCCGCTTAAAAAAAATCAGAGATATAAATCGGAAGTTGAAGGGTAAGCCGTTTTTATGTTGCGTATGTAACGCAACATGTAGGAATCGATTGCGAAATTGACAATACCGGATATCCAAATTCAATACTTTCTAGCGTGCACATGTTTGCGTAGGCGGGAAAAAATATCAATGAAAATACTATGAATGAAATTGTGTGACGTAAGCCAGTGAAGTGCAGCTGGCATATAATGTGTCCTTGGTTAACAAATAATAAATATGGCAAATAAAACTATGTCGTTCGGCCCTCACAGCTACAAGATCCATTTGATGAGGGTGTTCAATAAAACGGTTCCAAATTATAAGCCTCACTTTCTCCTTTACTGTTCCAGTTTATGCTTAACGCAACATAATGACTCTCAGTCCTTTGTTTGACTTGTTTACAGTACAAACTGTGGACATTTCTACGCTAAGGATGCACAACAGGTCGAATCGTGCATGTGTGCAAAATAAGAACATCCGTAATCAAGCAATGTCTGATTCCGCTCCTTACCACGTTTCAATATACTTGTATGTTATGCGGGAGTAAAAGGAGGGACGGGGTATGCGGTTCTAGTGCCAGTAATCCAGTCACAATATCCTGATACTAAGCCAACTAGTCCTGGAACAACCATATGAGCTGCATGCCAAGCAGAAAGGAAATGGTATACTTGTACCGGTACCTTTATTTTTCAATGACTTTGTCGTGCATGGGTATACCCACGACCTGCCGGTTAAAGGGCGAGCGATCTAACCAATCAACCATTTGAACTGGTCTTATTGTGTATCTTGCTATTTAAATAATTTTATAGATATACCGAGATGTATACACAGATGGACATATCTCATTTTATGATATATAATGAAAGTTAAAGGAAAGTAAGTGGGGGTGGGGCAGAGAGATATATACAGAGAAAATACAGAACAGTTAGATCTGTACAGTCAATGTTACCCACCAGTAGCAAAGCAATCGGAAATCGACAAAAGATGAATACATTTGGATTGACACATTTTCTTAAACTATACAATACTTAATCAGACGATGAACAATACTCATTTAAACAACAAATCAGTGCAGAGGGGTGTGAGGGGGTTAATAAGTTTTAAAATATTGCCGAAATAGGAGTGTTTGACTACTGGGGGGTATGAAATGTATAGAAATATTTGTTGATTCTTTCTTCATTCAACAGTCTGGCTATACATAGAATTGAAAGTATCTTTATTTCAAGTGTGTCATCTTACTTGGAATTTATTAGTACACATGTATATCCCTGTAGCTGAAGATCCAGTTGTGTTTATCTCCGTACGCTGATAAACTTGACTATAAAGGCAGACCATATATAATGGTTAAGGTTTGTCGAAAGTGTGTGTGTGTGTGTGTGTGTGTAATACTCACTATTAACTGGATATCGTGCATTTTTGAACTTATATTAAAGTAATAATTGACTGTTCATTGAAGGCTATAGAAATATAGTGGAAGTAAGAGTGGCAATGTGTTATCAATCTGTTGAAACAAATGGTGCGTTCATCTAATGACCACGTTAACGCAACTTTAAAGCGGTGTTATTGGCATTGTGCGAAAATTTGACCGCCGTATATTAAATTTACTGTGATAAACAAAAGAAAAGAGACATATTGTTCTCTTAGCACTATCAGCGCTTTGATTTGTAGAACCGAGCGACGGCACAGTTTCTATTTATAAATGCAACTCAGTGGCTCTCTACTGTGTTTTAGTAACACTTGGGATAGCAGATATACACCTGTATCAGTCATTCTTTAGAGCAACAAATAACCCCTGGAGATATCTCTGATGTATCTGAGATAGATAGATGTGATTATAAGGAGGTTATACGGATTTTTATCGAAATTCAAGCTTTCTAAATGGACCATTGAAACACTACTAAATAACCGAAACCTGCACATCCACCATCCAAATTCAGACATGAGCTTTCATTGCATTCGAAAGAAACTATACTCCTCCGCGTGGTAAAGTGAGTTACGCAACATCCTACGGAAAATAGTTTTGTAAGTTCTGTGCGTTACGAAGTATAGCACAGAACATATGTTTTAGCGATGTGTATCGTAAACTCGGGTAGTGCGGGTCACTGTAGCGTGAATGTCACGTGAGAAATATTGTCCAATAAGGCGAAGTTAATATTAGGGTACTACGTGGTCAGTTCTACGCAGAACACCGTGCTGTTCGGTTCTATTTTAAACCAAAACTAGTATTTAGTTTAATACTTGCTTTTATTGTAAAAGTATGAATGAATGTGCAAATTTATCTTTATCTGTTTAAGAAAGCAAATTTTGCATTCTGAAACTAATATATTGTGGTTTATTGATCGTCTGCACAGTTTCCAGAGTTTTTTTAGCTCATGAGCACGTGTGTCAGGATGAGTTTTAGGGATCGAAAGTCGTCGTCGTCGTCCGTCGTCCACATTTGTTCGTTTGCACTACTAGCATCTATTTAAGAGAATATCTTCAAACTTTAAAACATGTTTAACATAAAATCTCGGCAAGTTCGATTGATGGCTGATATCGAACATTAGGTCAGGAGTATATGCCCCTTTTAAATTTCAAAAAAGCTGATTAAACAATGTTTGCATCTAGCATCTCATTATGACAATTATCGCAAACTTTATAGCAGTGTTTATAACCATAAAATTACGCCAGTTCGATATATGTGATATCGTACCTAGTCGGAGTTATGCCTTAAATTCAAAAATGCATATTAGTTGTTTACACTTAGCTCTTCATCTTTGTACAGCATCCTCTTCAACTTTATGCAATGCTTATACCAGGTCTCGATTGGTTCATTATGCTAATCACATTGGCATGAGTGCCCATTTGATGCCATATTCACTTGTTAACTCTAGCATCTTCATTCTTTGAGCAACCCTCTCAAACTATGGCAACCCTGGACCATAATGTCTCGATTGATTGATTGACTGAGATCAGTTGATTAGGTCAGGAGTTAACGCTTTTATATAAAAAGCATATTCACGTTTTTACACTTAGACTTCATCTTTGACAATCAACTAAATTATTAGAATTTTTATTACCATAAATGTCTCGATGAGTTCATTAATGCTGAGATCTCAATTAGTTCAGAAGTTATGCCTTTGATATTACAAAATGCCAGAAATCACTTTGTTGTACATCTAGATCTTCATTTTTTAGCAAATCATCTTCAACTTTATGACATTGTTAATACCTAAACTCGATTGAGTCACTTGTGCTGAGATGGTCATTTAGGTCAGGATTATGCCCTTTAATAAGAAATGCAATAATTTATACTTTGTTGTCATTCTACCAGACATTCATTTTTTACAATCATTTTAAACCTTAAACAATGTTTATGCCATTAATTCACAATCGGTTTCATTTAAAATTGAATATGTCTGAAATTTAGAGTATGCCATTTCATCATAAATAAAGCCAAATTTCACTTTTAACCAACTTTATTTCTTAGCAATATTTCTAGTGAGGACAGGCATCTTGGCCTTTTTTTTACATTTCCTAGGAAGTGAGTTTTCATCTGGCTTTGCGCATCATAATGAAATATATTGGGCGTTTAAGTTTTAGGTTTTGTGTTCATACGTTGAATTTGACATATAAATGTATTTACTTATGCATGTGCGACACAATGTATGGTCATTATTTAAATGTATTAACAGATTTACATGTAAATATGTATCTTCTCTTGCCCAATAATAAATAGCACGTCCTGCTAAATGCAAATGTTGTTTGCAGTAAACATTGATAAGACCTTCTGTGCTTTTATACTACATACAATTATTGTGTCCCGTAAATATTTATTTGGGGCCACCGTGGCCGAGCGGTTACAGTCATGGACTACAAATCTCTCAGCCCCACACCGCTGTGGGTTCGAATCCCGGTAGGGACTTCGGATTTTCTCATGTGAGGAAGCTTCCAGCTGGCTTTCGGTAGGTCGGTGGTTCTACCCGGGTACCTCTGTGTACTCGGGGTCTTCCTCCACCTGTAATTAGCTGGACGTCGCTATATGAATGAAATACTATCGCAGCGACGGTAAACCCCAATACAACAACAACAAATATTTATTTTTTACTCAAAATTGAGTTTTCACTACTTTGGCTGAATCTCAGCATATCTGTAAAGTAGAATTGTGTTCAATTGTTCGGTCATTCATACAAAATTGAGAGGTTATTCGGTTTTAAGAACGGACACTCAGAATGTAGGTACTCTAGTTGTGAGTGACTACGTCACACACAACTAAAAATTGCACGATATCCAGTTAACCTAGGTGAATATGTGGTTGGCAGAAAAAGGCCACCATACTATCGTATGAAAAAAAAAATCTGGTGTTCCATATTATGATTTTACTGACATATTTACCCAGTTTAATTTTCTGTTGTATCTTTTCAAATAAATGCCCATACCAGGGATTGTATATACATGTACTGTATATAGAATCCCTGCCCATACATAATTTGATTTAAACAGTTAATTATATAAAAAAAAAATAGATGATTTAAATAACAACTTTCTCGCACAAAACATTACACTTATACGAAATTTTAATCAATGTTAACTTCTTCAACTATGATTTTTCAATTTCACAAAGGTTGTGAAAAACAAGTTATTCAACTCCTGGATGAATTAAATGTAATCTTCAGTTGATGAATAATATGAGTATTTTTATATGATTTTCCCGTGCAAACTAACATAAACAATCAAGTTTATTTCATTCTTGAAAGAAATAAAGATAAATGAATTTTATGATTTGCTCGCAACAATTGTATTTACTTCTGTATGGATCAGGTGTCAGCTTTTGCAGTATTCATTATAAAATCCGCGGTGTTGTCAATGCCTTTTTTTCATGTCATTATTTCAGAGTTAAAATTTTAAAATTTTCAATTGTTTTAAAAAATTTTTTCTTACATGCCTTATACCATGTATATAATGTAATGCTTTAAGGAGACACATTTCTCCAGCCATTTACGCACATTCCCAAAGTATTTAATGTACATGCACAAGATTGAAAAGACCCAGGCATTCTGAAAGGTAAATTATCCTCGAAGAAAGATAAACCCCAAAAATACACACCATATATGTTAAGTCATTTCAATCACTTCCAAGCTAGATCATCGTATCTGACATCTGTACCCTCAACATTCAGCGTTATCTACCTTTCAACAAAAATGTGGCTGCACGAACTTCACAGGAAATGGTACTAATGTGACTTGAAATAATCCGAGGGAACCCACGATATAAAAAAATGGACTTGTTCAATACTAATGTTACATAAAATAATCCGAGGGAACCCACGATATAAAGAAATGGACTTGTCCAATACTAATGTGACATGAAATAATCCGAGGGAACCCACGATATAAAGAAATGGACATTAAGGAAAACGCATTAAATGCTAACAACATTTATAGCTAACTGATACATTATGAGATAACATGCGTATTTTTAAAGAAAATACTCCATGCTTGTATCAAATAGTCAAAACTTCACGCTTAATATTTACTTAATTTGATAACAAAGTAAGGAGATTAATTCGACACAAAAGATATAAATCAGTCTTTAACTCGCTATAACTGAAAGTGGTACATGTACTCATTTTCTACAGCAAGTACATATTTCGGGAAATTTGCGATTTTAGGCAGAGATGATTATCTCTCACCCAGTATCGTCCGTGCTATTGAGCACGAGGCATACAAATTTCACAGGTTATGTACAGGAGAAAAATACGAGTATTTGCAAAATAAGAACGAAGGGACATGCACAAAGTAATGTATGCAAACGATAATACGCATAATAATTAACATTGCCCATTGACTTGTTTAAGAAATTCAAGCTTTTTTATGAACTGTGCAATGAAGTCGAAGGCAAAAAAATATCATTTGAATTTGGAGATACATACTCATACAATATGCAATATGTTAAAGAATTAAAGACACACTCTCTTTCTGTTTTATTGCTTCCTATCAACCCTTAACCCAGTATGACATGACATTACTGTTACTTGCAAACTTTGTATTTTTATCAGAATATACTGGATTTCCTTTATTCCTCGGTGAGTACATTAGGTACCTACCCACCAAGCATAATCTGTCTCGGGTACAATGCTTCTTCATATTGTGTTTTTTGCACGCGTCAGTCGACTGGATGCCGATAGCTTTCCCCGACAATCGGGTATCTTGTTCCACCACAGCGATGTTTACCTTAGTAATCAAGGTATTGGGTGTCATCTTTGAGAGACAACTAACCTGTTTTAAGAGTTTTAACCCTCCTACCCACCTAAATCTGTATACATTTAAAAGGAACGACGCCCTTATATCACACAGTTCACTCAATGCCTGGTATGCCGAGCGCGGCATATTTCAGGTGTTTTTTTCTCTGTGTATCTTGGTGTCTTTTAAAATGGACCATGAAAATAGCTACATCTCTCTCTCTCTCTCTGGTATCGTTAGCAATAACATAATTAATGTAAAATGAAGTGGTTTAAGTAATACAAATTTCGGATTAAACTACGGATTTCCATTTTGCAGGACCCGCATATGTATTATTTCTGATTAATGATAGGTTGATATATATGTGGCATTGGCATAAACTGTGTTGTTTATACGAAACAAAATCTGTAAAATTTAGTAAACACATTTTATTCTTAATCAATTGCGTACCCATGCAGTTATTACTGCTCGCATTCATGCCATCGCAACGATGGCTATTACTTGCTACTAGCATCCTACAGTTGAAGTTTCGTGATACTGACCGAATATTTAAAACTACAACTATGCAGGTCTGTATAACAATGAAATATATTTACATCAAGTGAAAAATCACATTTGGACCACCCCCATCAACATAAACTGAAATAATGTCGAAGTGACGTTTGACACAAGCCAATTACCATGCTTTAACGACCGACCCATAATAAAATATCTTTTCTTATTTTGAACCACCACAGAACTGCATTGTCTCTGACCCAAACCAAGGAAAAAAGGTCGCGTACTTTGGGACACACCAGATTGTGTCCATCGACCTCCACACCTTGGTCACCTGAGACCTGATAAAACAGAGATAGAAGACACTGTTAGGAAACTAGTTACCAAGTTACTAACCGGTTGATTGAAACAATTGATTATCCGATAACATAGTTATGTAAGTTTTGTTAGTTCGTTTTGAAGTTCATATTGCTATGAACTAAGTAAACTGTTAGGAACCAGATCAGCCGTGAGAATCTCTGATATTTAAATATTATTTTTCTTATTCGTAAGATCTCAAACTCCGAAAGTAAACTTGATTCCATAATATAAATAATATAAAAGAATAATAATAAACAAACTTTAAACATACACACGTAGTTTTGTATTTATATTTCAGTGAAGTATCCCGTTTGTGACCCATACCTCACTAGTAAGGTAATTTGTACCTCGATTGGTATGCAGAGAGTTGTCATGGCGAGGTATATCTCGGTATGTATTTCAAATTTAAAAGTAACCATTATTTCAGCTCATCAACTCTAACTCTAATTAAGCCCAAACACCGAACGCTACAATGTCAAATATAGCAAATCACACATACACAACCTCTCACACACACGCAGACGTTTGGGCTTCAATTAATAACACGATTAAATGCTTAAAGAGAATATGTTTAGAATAAACTTGCATACAGTCTAACAAAAAAAAAAAAACATGATCGTATATAGCTCGTAAACGATGAATTCAAATTGTTTGTTTATTTAACCTATTAACCGATAAAATAAAAAGCTATGATTACATATTAGTAAGCTCTGAAATTTTGCCAAGTAATGTGACAACATGTGACAAACTTGATAAATGTCTATATGTTCCGGCACAAGATAAAGTACTATCTATGATCGATATTGACTTTCACCCCCGAAGCGCACCAATTCTAGTCTAACTCCCTGGACCTGTGTGGCAACAGGCATGTCATTATATAATTCTACCTTTAAGTCTGCCTTATCACAGCTTCCTTTTCTATAGGCAATCCGTATGTACAGACATGTCTTTAGTATACATATTGGCGGTACTCTCAGTGACTCCGTTAAAAAAAAGTAAATTATGCGACAGCGAATAAATCGCAAGTAGTTCGTCATTGGCTGAAATTTCGCCAGGTAATCAATATACATATACTTGAAAAAATGTCCAAATTTCATTGTCCCAATGGTCCAGAGGGTAAGATAGTCTGGCAAAGTGACATCAGTGCATTGTACGAGAGGATTGTGGGTTCTATTCTATTGTATTATTGAGTATACCGGTACATGTACTCAATTTATAAAGTATATATGTAATCTGTATATAAAATCACAGGCATATGCTGGTGAATATGTCTATGATAAAATGAAATGGAAAAAAAAATAGCATACTTAGATAAAATAATGAAAGTTTGATGTTTCAGATTTTCTTCATTTTGATTTAAATATGAATATTGATATAAATCATATAAACTATAGACAAGTGAAATGGGGAGAGTATGAGTGGTGATGTGCTAATCGTTTGCAGTCCATTGAAACACATGGTGTGTTCATCTTTTCTTGTAACGACGTTACAGCGGCTTAATAACACTGAGTTTATTCTCATCACTTGAAAATTTGATACTCTTTTATTAAATTTGCTTTGATAAGCAAAAGAAATTCGACATCATCAAATTAAAAACCATGTTCTCTCAGCGCTTTGATTTGTACTCAGTCCCAATGATCAATTGTCTAACCCGTCATTTGCCGAGAAAAACTGCGGTTATAGGCAAAGGGGCTCGTAACTTTTTCGGATT
>CM037784.1:19332799-19380167 GCA_021229015.1 Solen grandis
CAGACGAACAGAGGGGCCGACAAAAAGGGCCCAAATGTGCTCCCTTTCTGCTTACAAATTTGACAAAAAAGATTTTTGGGGGAAAAAAAAAATTTCCCATACTTTTAAATCATATCACTAGCCCCATGTAACCACAAATTTTATGAGGAAAAAACCCTTTTGGGTCAAAAATTAGAAAAAATTACACATGCCATTGTTTTAAACTGGACAAAAAATTTTACAAATCTTAAAAAAAACTTACACAGCAATGGGAAAACCCCCAAACAGTGGTTTAACACCCTTTTGGGGAAAAACAGAAATTTTTCCCTTTAGGGGGGGGAAAAAAAAATCAATTTCTACTCTATGGGGTTTTTGTGTCGCCCCAAAAATTTTTCACCCAAAAAAAACCCGCTCAAAAGGGGGGTAGGGACCATTTTTTTTGGGAAAACCCCCTCGGTAAAACCGCGCTATTTTTAAGCGGTTTTTTTTTAAATTAAGGGAAAAACCCTTTTTTCCCAAAATAAAACTAAGACCCCCCCACCCTAAACAAATTTTTTTGGGGTTTTTACCAAAAAAATGAGTCGGGGGGGGTAATAAAGATTTGAAAACCCCCCCCGGGGGCTCGAACCCCTGGGATCTCCTTTCCCAAACCTGCAAAGGGTCATTTGGGAAATTTTTTTGGGGCCCCTTTTTTTACTGTTAGGGGTTAAAGGGGCCGGGGGTTTTTCTACTTATTTTTTGACACGGGGGGGAAAAAAGGCTCCGGATAGCGAACAGCACGTGCTTCCCCTTCCCAAAAGGGCCCCTCTGCTGCATTCACGGAGTTGGGGGAAAGCTTCCAAAAAGGTTCCTTTGGGAAAACTGAATCCCAATCTGAAAATTTTAACATCCCTTCGTCGAATCCAATCTTAGTTTTCCAGCAAAAAAAATTTTTTTGGTTTCCCGAAGGGGTCTAACAAATTTTTTGCTCTGTGACTAAAAAAAAAAAAGAAAGGGTTTTCTACCCCCTTTGGGGCCTTCGAATAAGGAGGGTCACCCCCCCCCCCCCCCCCCCCCCCCCCCCCCCCCCCCCCCCCCCCCCAAACACACACCCCAGTGACCCCGGGGGGTTTTTCGAATCTTCGCCCTTCAAAAACCAGGGAAATCCGCAGATTTTTTCTCATAAACGGGATCAGACTTATTTTAACTATTGGGGGGGATTTGTTTACAAAAACCTTATTAAACTCCAAAAACATAAGGATACGTTTTTCCCCATAAAAAAATTGGGGAAAACTGAAATTTTAAATTTTTGGTTTCTTTTTTGTATCTAATTAAAATCTGCGTTTGGAAATTTATCTCCGCGCTATTTTCACCAAAACTATAAAATCAAATTTGCTGAAAGCGCTGGAAGACTGCAAAGTCACAGGAAGTACAAAAACAGATTGAAGACATGAAACCTATAAGCATATAGGCGTTTTAAACGAAAAAGATTCCCTCATCTACAGCCTTTTTCTGTACAGTTAAAAAAAACTTTATGAACCCAAATTGTAAATACACAGGTATGGAGCTTTATTTGTCTAAGAATTTTGCTTAATCCGATTTTCTAGATCTCTCCAAAAAGCGTTTCAATATAAAAAAATTTGTAGCTCACAAAAAAATGATAGAAATTTACTTTAGTAATTTTTTTCAAAAACCTAATTTTTACGTTTTTCTTCGCGCGCACAAGCGCATCCCAGTCTTAAAAAACATTCGCTTTCCCAAAATTTTTAGATGTAAAACTCTGAAGTTTTTTTTCTGTTCAATAATTGCTGTCAATCTAATTATGTTTTAATTGGCACACGTGTAAAACCGTATAGAGGTATAACCGTATCGAATACTTTTTTTTTGGGTTTAATGTACAGCCGACAGTATTTCATCATTTTTAAAACTGCACGCCGAATTTTTGTGTGGGATGAAAACCACCCCGTCATAAATCCCGACACCTGGGCCCAAACCCGTCCTTTAAAATACCCTTATATGCTGAGCCCCCAGTAAGGAAAAGTATACCAGTAAACCAAATTTTTTAAAGACTTTGGGATGTCGCAGCAAGGGTCAACCCACATCGCTAAAAGGAGGTGAAAACCCTTTTTAAAAATTTGGGCATACCAAATTTAAATTTTACAGTAATTAACAAAAATTTAAAGTATATCCCGTACTGAATACCGTCTTTTTTAAAATAAGCGTACTGTTTTACCAGGGTAAGGAGGTTCGAGCGTCCAAAGCCTTTTACCGTGTTTTTTTATAAGGGGCTTCTCCATAAACTTTCAACTTATGGTATTCAAGGGGAAATTACTTCTCTGGTTCGAATCCTACTTGTCCTGTCGGCATCAAAGAGTTGTTTTTTCAAATGTAGCCTCATCATGGCGTGCTATCTCAGCTGGTGTCCCTCAGGGTTCGATTCTTGGTCCTTTACTATTCTTATTATACATCAACAATATCGTTGATTCTATACATTCAAAAATACGACTTTTTGCTGATGACACTAGTCTTTATGTTGTTGTCGATTCTCCCAATACAGCTGCACAACAACTGAATAGTGATCTTGAAAAAATCAACCCCTGGTCTAAAACATGGCTTGTCTCCTTTAAACCTGCCAAAACCGAATCCATGATATTCTCAAGAAAACATCTAAAATCCCAACATCCTATCCTTTTTTTCGATGGTGTTCCAATACCAGATGTGAATACTCACAAACACCTAGGGCTGACTTTTTCTAACGATGCGCGTTGGAATCACATTTCTTCTTCTCTTCAAAATGCATGGAAGCGCATCGGTATACCCAGATCCCTGAAGTTTCTACTTAATAAATCAAGTCTTAAAAAAATGTACTTCTCCTTCATTAGACCACTACTTGAATATTCAGATGTTGTATAGGACAATTGCTCTAACGAATTGAGGGACAGGGTCGAAGCAATTCAAACAGAAGCAGCTCGGATAGTCAGTGGTGCTACCAAACTCTGTAACATTCAAACTCTTCTTGCTGACTTATGCTGGGAAACACTCGAATCTAGGCGTAAAAAACACAGACTTTGCTTAATGTACAAAATGACTAACAATCTCACTCCAAACTTTCTCGCCGACTTAATACCCTCAATAAACCAACAAAGATATCAACTACGCAGTCAACATTGTATTCCTGTTATTCACACTCGCACTCAATTTTACAATAACTCATTCTTACCATCGTCTATCCGCGACTGGAACGCTCTTCCTCAATCAATAAAAAGCAGTCCGTCTCTAACCACTTTTAAACATTCCTTGAACCAAACGTGTCGCAAAGTACCTCTTCATCTCTACGCTGGGTCAAGAATAGGTCAGATTCTTCATACTAGGCTTAGGCTAGGTTGTAGCTCACTAAATTTTTATCTTCACCGTAAATCCATTATAGATTCTCCATTATGCTCATGTGGTAGTATTGAAACTTCTTCTCATTTTCTGTTGAAGTGCGACAATTCAGTTATCTCAGAAATGCTCTTCTACAAAATCTTCCATGTCCACCAACTGTTGAAAATCTCCTCTATGGATGTGATCACCTGGCTCCTAATGAAAATACTTATCTTTTCCGTAGAGTACAACAGTTTATTCTGGCCTCGAAGCGTTTCTAGCAGTGTAAGCACACACGTATTAACCTCTTAGATACTCCTTCTTGCAGCCGCTACCCCACTTCTTTTTTTTTTTTTTTTTTGCTCTTAATCCTTTGTTCGTTCATATTACAAATTCGTTCTCAGTAGTCTTATTTCTTTTTTATTAAGCTCGGATGTAACAAACCGCAAGCAAATTAAGTTTTAGATACATTGCTACACAAATCAATTAAATTTTGTTAAGTACATTAGAATTAACCTGTATTATCTGCTTAGCTATTGATGTACCAACTTGTCACTCGTCATTAGATGTTACTCTATTTATGTACTTCATCAAACATGGAAAGGAATTAATATAAGTTTATTTCAAACTTGTTTTCCAATCCATAAGTAATACAATCTATTATATCATGTATTATATATGCATCTATTGTAATAAATAAAGTTTAAACTAAGCGTACTGTTAAGTGTTTTGGAGCAAGTTAAATTTTAATGCCAAATTGGCTTCCGAAATAAATGTACAAATTTTTTCCGGATTTAATTCGGCGTATCTATCTGGCCCATCTTTTGAAAAATTTAATTGATAATGTTTAAAATAGAAAAGGTTATCATTTTCAAATGACTAAATATCATCATTTCATTGGTTGAATTTTGTAATTATGAGGGAGGGGGTGAGGTACCTATGAAAATTATAGTCAGTGAATGCATGCATTTTATAAGTGAATGTATCCATTAATTTTAGTTAATATGTTCTCGTTTCGCTTTTTGAAAAAAAGTAATTAAAATAAAATAAAAACACACACACATTTTAAATTAAAGCCGATATATAGAGAAGATTATTGAAATAATCGATGCATTGGATGGCGAAAATTTTCTCAAATAATGTGTTCCAACTACATTACCTTCTGTACTGAACTTGTAATTATGCAAAGTAGTTTAATTATTACATGTTGCGTGGGATAAATGATGCGTAATGCTTATCTTGTTAATATGTAACCGTAATATAAAGAACGCTTGGTGTAGTTAATACAGTACAATTGTCTGTGTAGTGCTGCTGCTTTTGATACAGTAATTACCTATAAATAGCCTTATTTGCACCTACGTTACACGCTTGTGGAATAAGAGCGTCGATCAATACTTTTTCCCCGTCATGAGTTTTATATCAGCTAGGACCTTTATTTTTTTTATGTATTTTTTTTCAGTTCTTATTGTTTTATTTTTATAGTTTGTTTTAAGTAATAGTTTTATAAATCCAATATTTGCTTTTGTTAATTTGTATTGCTTCCTTTTAATTTAAACATAAATAAAATAAAAAATAAATAAAACAAGAGGGCCATGAGGCCCTAAATCGTCACCTGAAAACAAATACTAGAGAGAAAAGGAAAAAGAATTACACATAATAAACTAATATAGTATTTAAATTTTATTAATTTTAAGTTCTGGTGGCAATCTTGGTAGGCAGAACCTAAACGATTTTAGCTATTTTTTGCTCAGTACCACCTAAGGATCTTTCCCTGTAAAAATACATCAAAATCTTCTCAGCGGTTTAGGAGAAAATGTCTTTAAAAAGTTTTTTTCTATTTTTAGCTGGTTTGGGGATCAGAATGATTTAGCTATTTTTGCTCAGTACCACCTAAGGATCATTCCTGTAAAATTTCATAAAAATCTGCTCAGTGGTCGTTTAAAGATTATTCTATTTTTAGCTCTGGTGGCCATCTTGGTTGGCGGACCGGAACGATTTTAGCTACTTTTGTGCAGTATCACACAATGACCATTCCTATTTCGTTTCATTAAAATCTGCTCAGCGGTTTAGGAGGCGATGTCTTTTAAATAAAGATTTTTTTTTATTTTTAGCTCTAGGGCCCACATTGGTTTGCGGATCGGAACGTTTTTTAACCTGTAAAATTTCATCAAAATCTGCTCACGGTTTAGGTGGAGATGTCGTTTTAAAGCAAAAGTTGACGACGCAACTTATCATTAGTAGTAGGTTACCTTATTACATGTGTATCTGCCAAGTATTATACTTTATTCCCTCATAAAATTTATTTACATGTATTCTCTTGTCAGGGAGAGTCGAATCAAGTCTGAGAACTTGTGACTAACTTTTGCAACAATGTAACATCTATTTTGTTTGTAAATTGAAAACTGTACAAATATTTTGTAATTTGCAATAAATTGTATAAAATAAAAAATTGTAAAAAGTTGACGAGGACAAAGACTGATCACAAAACCTCACCTGAGCCATAGACATATTGCTGCATATGTCTGTGCCTGAGAACTTCGTGCCAGGTGAGCTAAAAAAAAAAAAAAAAAAAAAAAAAAAACATAAAGAGAGGTCGTTAAAAAAAAAATCAATTCTTATTTAAAAAACATCGACCACTCTAATGATTTTTTTTACCATGCATTCTTCATCTTAGATATACTGTTTTCGCTGTTGGGGTTAAAAGTTTAAATTTCAATGCTCCACAAATGCAAAAAAATATAATATGGAAATCTACGAATTGGGAGTCATATTTTAGCATAGTGAGACCCGGGGCTCGCGCAAAGAAATTTATAAAATAATAACTGCCTCTCTATATCTAAAAAGGCTTAATATAAAGAGGTCATTTTTTTGTATTTTTTTTTTGTATGAAGGTCCTGTGCATAGACAGGGAAGATTATTTAAAGGGCAAAACAGTAAAAAAAAGAGATGGGGGCGGTATGCTATTATTTAAACCCGTCCATTAAAACATTTTAATCTTTTTGTTTAAATATGACGGAAGGAACTACATTTCTCTTTAATTAATTCAATGAGAAAAATAGGCGTAACAACGGCCCCCTGACAACTTTTTCCTGACCCTGTTGGTCATTCCGACCACGAGGCTTACGTTGTGTTAAGATACGGAGGTCATATGAACCCTCATTTCAAGCCGCTTTTATTTCAAGCCACAGTGCGCCCATACATTATCATCAAAGTGGACGGCATGTAGCTAAAAATACTCATTATTAGTGCTTTCCTACCATCGGTATATAAAGAGGGACTAAAACCAATTTATACGCCGTGAATAAATTCAACGGCATTGAATATAAATTTAGGTTTTATGCGTCTGCATATTTAAAGTTTTTCAGGGTGCGAATAACACTTTATACATCATTTGATTATCCCAAATAACATTTTTTATTGGAAAAAACATAAGACGCTGTTTATACGGACGGTTGCATAACAATTTAATACAGATCGTAAATTACACACTCATTTTTAATTATGCGTCTTTTAAAAATGCATTTGTCTTCAACGCGAAATGTTTGTTTATTAATCCAGAAATAACCGTTTGCTTATTCGTGAATGTTCAAGATTACATTAGCATGTCGTGAATTAATATAACAGAACTTGTACACAATTGACCCTCTGTATGAAATACATTTTTGAATACAAACGGAACCTGCATATATACAGTTTTTAAAATCTGTACAAATGTGTCATTTACTCAATCTACACTATAGGCCTAAAAAATAAATGACCTAGTCACAATAACCTAATAAAGAAAAACAGGGAAAATTAAGGCATCCGAAATGAACAATACAATCCCAAAATTTCCAAAGCTACAAAGCTTCATTAAGTCCAAATATATGACATGTTTATTTCATAAAACCCCCGCGGACCTGCGAAGGTCACTGCCTGTATGACAGAGCTACTAGAACAAAAAAAAATACGTGTTTGGTAAAAGAAATAACTAAGGGTAAGAAACGGTTACCTTAATTTGTGCCTAAATAGAAGCTGGGTCCCAAAACCCCTGTCAGCGAAAGACGACTGGATAGATAAGGCGACACAATCGACTGTGCTTTTGAAGGTTTCCCTTTGTTTAAAGATGAGAAACTTCAAAAATATAAACTTTTCGTCAGTTTCTTGTGCACATAAACCCCCCCTCCCCGCGATATGAAAGCATGGGTTGTGTAAATGTCATAAAAGACGCTGGAAAAAGAATTAAAAGCCATGGCGTAGTCCAAAGGCAGCCTCGCACAATTTTAAGATTTTTTTCTTTTTTTTTTTCTCCAAAGTGCATTAAAGTTTTTTAAAAGTTAAATTTTTAAATTTCCCCCCCACCCCCCGGGGTTACTCGTTTTAAGGCCCCGGGCGCAAAAAAAGCAGAATTACAACACACTTTGGGGGTTTTGATTACACACAAAACCCAAACTTCATAAACTCAAATATTTGAAACTCTTAAAATTTTTAAGAAATCTTAATTTTAATTTAACAACAAATCGTTTTTTATCTCTACAAAAAACCCTTTAAGGGAAAATTTTCATAAAAGCATTTTCTGAATCAGAAAAAAAATTTTTGATTCAAAATTAAATTTTTTTATTTTTAAAAATTTGTTGGGGGAAAGTTTTATTTCGGGAAAATGTAGATCTTTTTAAATGTTTTTTAAAAATATAATTTTCTTTAAGAAATCTCTAAATATTTGAAGATATCTTCAAATTTTTGGGGGTTTTAAATGAAAATTTGAAATCTTTTTAAAATATTTAGAGATTTTTTTTAAAGAATTATTGATAAAAAAATTTTATTTTAAAGATAAAAAAAAAAAGGCTACAATAAAGGGGAGTGATCGAATCTCCCAATTTTTCCCAAACCAGCCCCAGCTTCGCCTAGCAACTTTTTTTTCCCGGGAACCTAAAAACCTTTCCAAAATTCCCACTTTCAAATTTTTTTTCCCCAAAAACTTTTTCCCCGGGGAACTGATCTGTTCATCCTGCTGCGACCGACTAAAAGGGAAAACCCTTTTTTACATTACATCAGGGGACGGGGGTAAAAGGTTTTTTTCTTTTCTCCTAGTAAAATTTTTCCGCCCTGGGGCCGCATAAACTAAAAAATTCAGTGCAGATATTTAAACTTTGGGGGCCCAAAAGGTCTTTTTGGGCCACCAAACAAAAGTGTTTTTATTTTTAAAAAATCAGGTAAAAATTAACAAAGCAGGAAAAAAAAATTTAAAAGTTTTCCTTTAAAAGCATATATTTTTTTTTGCCTTTTTTTAAAAACAAAATTTTTTTAAACCCTTTCATCACCTAAGTGTGGGAAAAATTTTAAACCAACGAAAACCCAAATTTTTATTCGGCTTTTTTTTTCCCCAAAACACCGTTTAAAAAAAATCAAGTAAAGAAACAGCCACCTGAAAAAAAAAGTTATCCCCAAACAACAAGAAAATTCCAGTAACAAAGCCTGCGTCTGTTCGATCAAAAAAAAGGGCCTATAATAACATGCCCAAATTAAAACATAAAAGTTTCGTTTCGTGCAAAAACATGGGAATTAAACACAAAAATTTAATCTTTTATATATAAAAATCCGGGGGGGGGGCAGCCCTAATAAACCTTGTTTCCCCATAAACAACCATACATAAGGAACATCCCTTTAAAAACAGCTTCGAATTTTTTTAAAAAATTTGCCCAGGGAAAATTTGCCCAAAATCAACACAGTTTTTTCAAAGTTAAAAATTTTCAAATTAAAAGCTGGGGAGTTTTCAAAAGCAAAACACTTTTTCCCCCATCTCTATCATTGAAAATTTGGGGTTAAAGGGGTTCTGATTTTTAAATGGGGGGACTTTTTTTCATTTTAAAGGAAAATTCATCTTAAAATAAGAAAAAAATTTAACAAAATAAAATTTTTTAAAAAGGGTTTTTAAAATTTAAACGTAACATTTTTCTTTTGTGAAATTTTTTAAATTAAAGGGGGGTTAAAACGAGGAGTTTTACAGATACAGTTTTACACTTAAATGCCCCCTTTTTTTTGAATTCAGCAAATTATCAAAGACTGCGCTTATTCACAGTCTAATACACTTTTCCGACAGGGGACAGTGAATATAAAAAAAAGAAACTATTGGGGCCAACTTTTACTGCGATATGAGGAAATGTAAGAAAAACCCAAAAATTCATACAGGATTACTATAGGGGGCCCCAAACTTTTTTATTATTATTTTAAAAAAAACATTTTACAAGTGTTAAAAAATGCAAGACATTATATTACCAAAAATTAAAAAAAAAAAAAAAAAAATTTTTAAAAACCCCTATTCCCTTCTTTAATATTTTTTTGGGGGTGGGGGGGGGGGCAAATTTTTCCGTTATCGGCCCAAATTTTTTTTTTAAAAAATTTTTTTTCTTTTTTACCCCTACCAGGGGTTTACACAAGGATGAATAACCGTTAAACCGATAGATAACGTCAAGATTTTCAAAAAATCTCTTTCTAGGAAACTTACAAGAAAACCTAATTAGGACAAATAAAAACTAGACCTATCTTAAAAGCACCATTTAAAAACTTAATAATCTTTTTATTAGATAGGGGATATTATAACAGAAACTGAACGAAATACTTTTTGGTTTTTTTCAAAAAATCAATTCAATATTTTTTCCCAAAAAAAAATGGGGTTTTTTCAAAAACAAAAAACCCTTTTAATTTTTTTTTGGGGAGGCGAAAAAATTCCAGGCAATATTGCAATTTAAAACAAAACCAATGTTAAATAAAATGGCCCGTTGTTTTTGGGGGATAACTTCGGACACCAGGGCCCTTTCGCCCTCGGGGAAATTTAAAAAAATTTTTTTTGATAAAAATTTCTTTAAACCCCCCCCCCCCCCCCGCATGGGACCATCAAAACCCCTTCCCCCGGAAAAAACATAGTACCGAACTTCTCAATAAAACCCAAAAAACCCCCTTGAAATTTAAACTTGTTTTAAGTTAAAAAAGATATTTTTAAAAAAAAATTTTTTACAATTATATGCAATAATACAGGAATCGAAAAGTATGAAACGTAGATACTTTTTTTTCATTATTAAAATTTAAATTCCGCCTTTAGACAAGGGGGGAAAAAATCCGGGGTTTTTTTTTCGTGTAAACACTGAAGATAATCCCCACACAAAAAAATAAAAGGGGGAACAAGCTAATCATTTTTTTCCCCAATCCTGGATCAAATTTTGAATTTTCGCGAAAAACGTTTTTTTTGTTGGGGTTTTTTTTCCCTATCATTCAAAACACGCACATTTTTAAACATAATTAAATCATGTAGAAAATACATCTTTTTAATATACTTTTGAAAAAAAAATGGAATTAAAGGTTACATTTTTAATTAAAAAAAATATACCGGGTCCCCTCTCTCTCTCTCCATATATAAAAATATAATAAATGGTTTTAAACTAAAGATTTTAATTTTAAAAATTCATTGTTATATCTTATAAATTTTTGCATCACGGATTTAAAGTATAGAATATGTGTAACATTCAGTAAAATAAAAAAGTTAAAGGGGTAACTTATGCATTAAGGGGGAAAAAGTTTTATTTTCAATACATTAACAAAAAAAAACGAACGAGAATTTTTAGAGAGATGCACATTCCTATATTTCATTTTTTAAAAAAAGGGGGAATTTTGTCCTTCTCTTCCCCAAGGAAGCTTTAAAAAAAACCAAAATATACTTTTAAAAAAAAGAACATTTATTAATTTTAAAGCTTTTGTACCGACCAAAAGAACCGCCCAATTTTTGGGTGGGTGGGATCAGCACGGCCTTTTTAAAGAAAAGAAAAAGCATAAAAAAAAGATCCAGGGGAAAAAGCATGGGGCGTTCTTTAAATTTTTAAGAACGAGATCAACCCCCCCTTTTTGCAGACCTTTGTTTTACAAAAAGCAAAAAAAAAAGCGAATTTGCTTGCAGGGGGGTTTGGGGGATTTTAGAGTAAGAGGGGGGGGACTTTTTCGGTATCATTTTTTTGTTTTCCCTTTTGTTTTTTAACCACAACAATAAACCAAGAAAAAATTTTTTTAAAAGAGAGTACACTAAAAAACATTCCATAGAAACCCGGGGCACCCGCGCTTTTTTGGGGGCCCTTTTAAAGGGAACATACCCACATAAAGTCCAACATCCCCACGTGACCGGGGAACAGGGTTAATACCAACAATATCGTTGCCAATCTTTAATGGGGCTTTGGTAAAACTAGGGAAAATTTGGGAGTGGAAAATTTTTTGCATTCTCCTCGTAATTTTTTTTATTTATTTTTTTTTTTAAATTTTTTTGCAATGAAAAAAAAACCATTCACTCCGGGAGACCTAAACCTACGAAATTCAAACGAGAACCACCTAACACGAAATTACCTGCTGGTGTATTATTCCACTTTTTTAAAAAATGGGAAATAACCCATCTGTACATTTGCGTTTTTTCCCCAAACCCCGATTGGTCATTTTTAATCACGAATTATACCAATATTCCCAAAACACCTGGTGAAAGGGTCTTTTACATTCATATAAAAGATAAAAAATGGAAAACCCCAGGTACGAGGAAAACCCCCCTTTCCCCAAAAGGGGCCTTCCTCGTTTCCACTGTGACAAGCCCCGGTTTAAAAACCAACGTGGCGGGAGTAAAATTTTCTAAGGGGACTAGAATAAAACTTTAACCATTTCCCAAAAGGAAAACCCCCAAATTAAATCATTTCCTATTAATCAAATTTGTTTGTTTTGGGCGAAATGTTTAAAAATGAACTTTTTTTTGACTTTGACACCTATTTTGGGGGTTATTTGGGGATTTCCCCAATTTTCCCCCCCTTTTGGCACAAAACTTGACCCAAGGGAAATAAAAAAACCCAACTTTTTTTTAACGTTTTTTCAAAAAAATGAAATAATTTATATAAACGAAAAAAAAATAATTTCATTTTTTTTAACATCCTCTATCTATCATTTATCATACACACACTATAGCTGGGGACCCCAAAGAAAAGCAACCAGTAACCCCAAAACCCATTCGGGGGGGGACCCCTTTAAACACGGCCGGGGGGACCATCTCCCCAAAAAAATTTAAAAAAAAATTGTTTTTTAAAAAAAAAATTTTTTAAATGAACATTTTTTAAGCAGCCTCGTAAATACCCCCGGGGGTGACCCCGGATGTTTAAAATTGGGCCCCTAAAATTTATATGAAACTGATAAATATAAGAAAAAAGTGATGGTTATCGGAAACGGAAACAGCTTTTAACCCAATGAAATAAAAAAATGTAATATACATATTCTTTAAATCTCTCTATATAATATTTTTTGCGCCCCTTAACGACCCGAACCGGTTTTGGAAATAAAAGAACGACAGAGAGAAGGGGGGTTTTTAACTGAACGGGGTTTAATGGGTTAAACAAAAAGAAGTAATTGAGCATAATAAAAAAAAAAAAGGACATACTGGGGAAAACTAACAAATAAAGGGGGGTTGAGAGAAAAAGGGGGAGAGGGGAAAAAAAGGGCAAAGGGGGTCTCCCCCCTTTGGGGCACGGGGGAAGAAGGTGTAATTTTAAAAGGTCACAAGTACTACTGAGATCCTTAAAATATAATTATTAATTTCGAATGGGCTAATCTAGTCTAATATAAAAGTTTTAAGACGTCTCATAAAAAAGTATTAAAAAAACAATTCGATACCCAAAACACACAAACCGCCAGGGGTTTTTTAAAAACAACCTAGAACTGACACTTTTTACAAAACCCCACAATTTTTTTTTATAAAAAAACCCCTTCCAACCTTTCCCCCGCATAGTTTTCCCCCCTTACAGTTGTCGAAAAAAGAAATTGGGGAATAAAAGGGGCCGGGTTTTTTTTTTATCACTTATGCTAGTTTTGAAAAAAATTTTAAAAAATTTCGTTAATTTCACTTTAAAAAACTTTTAGATTTTTGAAAAAGGGAAAAAATAAAAAAAATAACTTTAAATTTTTTAAAAAAAAAAAATGGGGTCACATGGGGGTTAAAATATCACACTGATTGGTGAAAGGCGTGGTTAAATAGGGGACCACGTAACCGGGCGCGGATTTTGGCCGCTTTTTTGGTAGGGTCGAAACACAAAATTTTATTGGTTTCCACGAACGGGGCTTCAAGAACGTCACTTTTTGGGCCGGGAAACCCCCAAAACATATAACGAAAAAAAAATTTAAAGGATGTTTTTAAAAACTGGTAGACACATCAAAATCAAAATTTTAAACTCAATTCAACTCTTATTCAACACTTCTTAAAAAAAACAAAATTTTTTTTTTTTTTGGCATAAAATCCAAAAAAAGGGGTTAAAAATACCCCTTTCCCCGAAATTGCATCAAAATTTTTAAAATTTACCCTAAAGGGGCCGCGTTTTTTTGGGGCAAAAGGGGTTAAACCGGGGTTTTTTGGTTTGCTGGCCTTGCAGCCCTTTTCCTCTTTCCAACATCTTAAACTACTCATAAAAAAAGGGGCCCAAAATTTGGTCGCACTGAGAACGGTTCTACGGCCCCTCAAGGGGAACAAACTTTGGCCCCCAAAAAGTGGGGTTTTTTTTTTCCCGGGGCAGACAAAGAAAAGGAACACATTCACCCCAAAACCCCCATCCCGACCAGTTCCACGAAAATTGAAAAAAAAAAAGCAAAAAAAAAAAAAAAAAAAAAAAAAAAGGGGGAAAAATTTTTTTTTTTTAAAAAAAAGAAAAAAAAAAAAAAAAGGAAAGAAAAAAAAAAAAAAAAAAAAAAAAAAAAAAATTTTAAAAACCCCCCAAAAAAAAAAATTGGGGAAAAAAGGGGATTCCCAAAAAAATTTACTTTTTTTTTGGGAAAATTAAAAAAAATAATAAAACAAAATTTAAAAAAAAATTTTTGATCAATAACCCTTTTTAAATCAAATTTGGGAAAAAAGGAAAGACCCATTAAACCAAACAAACCAGAAAAAAGGATGACACCGGGTTATTTTCGAATAATCTGTTAAAAAGGGGCCAAAAAAGCAAGCCATGCGTTTTAAATGAGGGGGCCCAAATTATTACTTTCAGGGGGCCTTACTTCAAAAATTTACAAACAGGGGGTTTTTTTTATAAAGGGTTAAAAATCCCCATAAATAAATTTTAAAACCTAAAAAACGGGATAAAAGTAAAAAAAATTTAAAACCCAAAAGAAAAATAATTCATTGCCTTTTTTCAGGGGGAAAAGGTGGTAAAGGTGGTTACCAGATTTTTTTTTAAATTTAAAAATTTTTAAAATTTTTTAAGATCTTTTTCTTCAAAAAGAACAAATTTAACATGCCCACACCATTATTTTTTTTACTTTCTTTGATCCTTTTAATTAAAAAGGAATTTTAAAAAAATGAAACACACCTTTAAACTAAAAACCCTTGCTTTTTATGGCACTGTCTAAAAGGGGGGGTTTAAACCTCGGGGAGAAAAACAAATTTCCGGGGTTTTTTTATCTGCTACACGGGGCTATCAAATGACGAATAATGATGACATTTTATTTGTTCTTTTTTCCCCCAATTTTTTTACAAAAACATCACTGAATTATTACCATGAAATTTTTTTTTCATTTTTTGGGATTTAAGTCCCATTGATTGTTTTTTCCCTTCCATTTGGGGACTATTCTACTTAGACGATATTTAAAAATCATACAATAAAGTTCTTTTTTTAAAAAAAAATTTTTTTCCCAAGTCCTTAAAATTTAAAATTTTTAAAATATAAAAATTTTTTTTAAAGACTATGAAACTATTTCTTTTGCTTTATCAGAAAGGGAAAAATGCACACAAATTTTGACATTTTAAACAAATACCACACTCATCACATTATCTTGAAAATCGGCCACCATACCCTTAAAATGTGAACCATAAAAAGGGAGCTATACAGAACCCCCCCCCCCCTTTTTTTTTTAAAATTTTTGGTTATGTCGACCAGGGACTGGGACATGAAATTTATTCCTTTTTTCGAAATTTTTATGTTTTTTCCCCTTTTTTTCCCCCCCTGACTTTTGAGAAAAGATTTTAAAAAAAAAAACCCTTTAAATAATTAATAAAATTTCCCAAAAAATGGAATTCTTTGCTTTACCGGGGCATCTATTGAACAAAATCTCCAAAAAAGGGCCCTAAGGGGTGAAAATCAAATGTTTAAAATTGTGATTTAATCGAAAAAAAAAACAAAAAAACAACAAAAAAAACAAGAGGGTTTCAGAGGACGCATCCCCGACATTTAAAATCTGTTGGGAAAACAAATGAAATCATTTCAATCCTGCCCTTTTACATACCCGTACTAATTATAGTCAAAATGAATACAATGTAACTTTAAAAACGGTGCCCCTAAAAATTTTTTTTTATGTCCCAAAATCAAAAATAGTTTTTGAGCCTAAGCACAAAAACACGGCATAAAAATTTAACCAAAAAACCAAAATTAGAAAAGGGGCCCTAATTTTTTTAAAATTTAAATCCAAAAATTTTTCCCCCCTTTGTTTTTTGAGCCCCTAAGCACTCCCCCTTTTTCTTTTTTTCAAAATTTAAAAGCAATTTTTTTTGATATAAAACGGATAGTAGCTTTAAAAGCAAAAAAATTTTTAAACCGAAATTCAAGAAAAAGGGGGAAATAAAAATTTAAAAATATCCTTTAAAATTTTTTTTCCCTTTTCCCTTTTTTGTAGAACCCCTAAACATAAAAATTTTCAAATCAATCCCCTCCCGGGGGCGAATTAACAGAAATAAATTCATGCAAAAAATTTAAACAAAAAATTTTTAATTTAAAAAAAAGGGGGGCCCCCACTTGAATAATTCCATCAAAATTTTTTTACCTTTATAGTATGATACTCCCAAACATAAACAAAAGTTTTTTTAAACAAATCGCAAGCCTGATACGAGAATAACAAAAAGTAAATTTCAGCAAAATTTTAAAACCAAAAAATTTTTAAGTAAAAAAGTGCAAAAAAATTTTTTAAAATATTCCATTTAAAAATTTCCTCCTTTAAAAATGGGACCCCTAAAAAATTAAGAGTTTTTAAATTTAAACCCATCCCTTTAACTGAGATATTAGATGAAAGTACCTTGCAAAAAAATTTTTAAAACCAAAAAATTTTTAATTAAAAAGTGGGAAAAATTTTTAACCCTATTCTATCAAGAGTTACCTACCATGGAAAATATGATCCCCTAAACAATTAAAAGATGTTTCAAACAATTTATGCCTGGGTATTTAAAATAACATGAGAGGGTTTTTTTGCTGCAAAACTTTTAAACCCCAAAAAATTTTTAAGTTAAAAAGGGGGCATAAAATTTTTTAAAATATTCTATCAAGGTTACTACCCCTTGGGGTTTCGGGGCCCTTTTAAAAAAATTCCCCAAAAATTTTTAAGTCAAAAACCCCCAATGGTTATTTAATACAAAATAGATAGTAGCTTCACGCAAAACTTTAACCAAATTTTTTTTTTGCATCCAAAAAAATTTAAAACCCCAAAAATTTTTTAAATTAAAAAAGGGGCCATAAAACAAAAAAAAATTAGTCAAGAGTTATCTACCATGGGGTTTTCTATGCCCCTGAACAATTGATAAATTTCAAATCAATACCAAAAGGTTTTTTGAGATATAAGATTTATAGTAAATTGCATGCAAAAATTTAACCAAAACCCGCAACCCAAAACCGCGCCTGGCACACAATACCTTTTTTCTTTGAATAGTCGAGCAAAAACACACACACACAAAACAATACAATTAATTAGTTTTTGTTTCCAATCCTTTTTTATGTACAGCAACAATTTACAAACGACCACCTCATTAAATACTTTTTTAAAAAAAAACCCCCTCCCAAAAAACCTTTTTTGCTATAAAAAATATTTTAAAAAGATTTTTTTGTTAGCAACCCACACCACTAAACCAAACCCAACAAAATTATGTGCAAAAAAAATTTTTTTTAGAGGGCCGGTGTATATTTTACTTCTGTTTAAAAATTTAAAAACATTTAGGGAAAGGGGAGATAACAAAATTTTTAAATCAAAAGTAAAACCTGAAATTTTAAGGGGCATTAATTCAAAGGGGGCTTTTTTTTCCCCTTGGGTTTTTGAACAATTTCTTGGGGCCCCAAAAAGGGGGGGGATTTAAAAGTTTAAATTGCATTAAGGGAAAAATTTTTGCGACTCTTTCCCATAGTTAAAAAGGAAATTCCTTTAACCAAAATTATGGAGTCCATTTTTTTTTACGGGTTCCACTATTTTCCCTTTTTTTTTTTTGTCCCCACAAGCAATTCTTTTTTCCCTGATTTCAATTTGAAAATAACATCTTTTCTTTCTTTTCCCAAAAAAGAAAACACTTTTGAGTCAACAAGGGAAAAAAATAAACAGCAAATTAAAAAATTTTTTTTTTAAAAACCCATGTAATTTTTTTCACATCACTTGTTATTTTTTAGACATCAACTAAAATTTGCCAAAGGTCTAGTTTTTCGACCCCAAAATTTTTTTTTTTTTTTTGCTGCTTTCCTTACTTTTTGCCCCCACTAAAAACTTAAAATTGCAAATTTTTTAAACTTTAAAAAATACCTTTTTAAAACAGACCAAATGTAGTTAAAACACAAGGCCTGTTTTTCATATTGTTTTAAAATTTTCCTAAAATTTTAGCACCTTTTTACTAACCCCCCAATTAACCTATTTAATTTTAAAAAAAAGGGGGTTTCTGAATGTCTAAAAATTTCAAATAAATTTACAATCTAAACTTAAAAAACTGAATGCCTGTTTATTGTTTTTGTATATTAAAAAATTTACTTTTGGAAATCTAAAAGTAAGTTTTTTAAATAAAAAAATTTTTTTAGTACGATTTGAAATTTTGTTTTTTAAATATGCAGTTTTTCTTTCTTTTAAAAGAATAACTTGTTTTTATTTCAAGTTTTTGTTTTTTTTTTTTTGAATGTGCAAACAGGGTTTACAAATTTTTTCTGATTGGATGATGAACTTTTTAGTTTAAAGCATCAAACGTTAAAAATTTTTTTCTTGAACATTTTTTTTTCACATTAAGACGGAAAAAGGGGAAAAATCATTTACAGTTTTGTGTGACTTTCCAAACTTTTGAAAGCGGTTTCAAAAAAAATTTTTGGGAAAATGCATCAAAACTGTACCACAGTTCTTTTTTTTTTTTTAACTTGATTGTATTGTAAATGGTTTTATTTAATTTTAAAAAATTTTTTAAGAAAATGATAGGTTTTGCATTTTTTTGTTTTTAGCCAATAGCACAACGTGCTCGGGGTGAGTTTTTTTGTTTTCCCCACGTCCCACGTGCCCTCCAACAATTGGCTTGTTAACACTCTAAGCCTATTTTTTTGGGGGAATCTTTTAGAAACTTTTGGGGGAAAAAGTTTGTCTCTATAAAAAAATTTTTGGGCAAGTTTTGAATTTGGGGCAGTGGGGGCAAAAAGTAGGGCACAAGTCAAATCTAGTAAAACCTTTCAACACTCTAGAAGGGCCAAAAAAAAAATTTTTTGGGCCCCAAATTTTTTAAAAAATTTGGGCAGAATGTCTGTTTCCCCTAAACTCTTGGAAAAGGTTGAATTTTTGGGGGGTGTGGGGGCAAAAATTGGGGGGAGGTCAAATCTTAGAAAAAAAACCCGTTTTAAAAATCTAGAGGGGCCCCTTTTTTTTTCCCAAACTTTATGTACTTGGTTTAATTGTTTGTTTTGGGTAAAATCTTTTGGGGGAAATTCGAATTTTTTGGGCATATGGGGGGAAAAAATAGGTTTATAGGGCAAATCTTTGAAAAACCTTGACACTCTAGAGGCTAAAATTTTTGGGGCCCCCTCTTCATGAAACTTGGGCGGAAGGTCTGTTTCCAAAAAAATTGGACATGCTGGAAAGTGGGCAGGAGTCAAAAAGTAGGTCAATAAAGAAAAAAAAAAACATAGTTGCCCCCTTAAATCGGTGACCCATTCGGGCCTGAGCTATTTTCAGCTAATTTGTGTGTTCATATTTTTTTAAACATTTTTTTTTATAAAAAATATTTTTTTGTGAAATAATGCAGTCTTTGTTACAAAAAAAAAAAATGAAGGACTATCATTTTTGGTTTTTGGGGCAAATACAAAAAAAAAAAATTTTGGGGGAACACATGAAGTTTCATGTATTTGCCCCCCCTTTTGGGGGGGGGCCCAAAAAAACCTTTTTTAAATTTTTTCATAAATAATTTTCCCAAATTAACAATAACTGGTGTTGCACCAACACTTTGGGTCTGAACAGGAGGGGATAATTTTTTTTTTTTTTTATATCAACCCCAAATTTTTTGGCCAAGAAAAAAACAACAAAAAAGTGATGTGCAGAAACCCATACCGCCATCTATTCATAACCAATTTTTAAAAATTATTTAAACAGTTTTTAATTTTTCAGGGGGTTCCAGATTTCCAGACACGGATGGATGGGGGGGAAAACTAGCCCCCCCCCCCGGTGTAAACCCCGGTTGGGGACAAAAAACCCTTTTTTAAATCTTGAATTTTAATTTTAAAAACAAACTTACAAGTCCCACATCCCCGTATTTTTCTGTTAATTGTTTCTTTATTTTCTCTGAAAATTGCGGGGGGAAATTTCCATAAAAAATCATATCAAAATAGCAAAATCAACTTTTGAACTGTTTAAAAAAAAATTTAAATTTTATCTTTAAAATTTTTAGATTTTTTGGGGTTAAAATTGGTTTTTTAAACAAATCTTAAAATGATTCAAAAAAATTTTTTAAAAGTAATGATCCGTAAGTATTTTTAAAAAAAAAGGTTATCCTTTTTTAAAAAATGGTGGGGGTAAAATAAAAATTTCAATACCATGTAATTATTGTTCCCAAAAAATGAAAGGAAAAAAAAAAAAAATTTTTTTAAAAATTTACTACTTGACAGATATTTTTCAGATAGGGCAAGTGAAAATATGCGCAAAATAAAAAATTGTACAAAGAATGGTCAAAATAAATCTTTTTTTTAAAAAAGGGGGGAAAAAAAAAAAAAAAATTACATTTTTTTACAACAGGGAAACTTTAACAATCAAAAAAAATTTTTTTAAGAATAGAAAATGAAATTACAATGAAGGGGCCTTTTTAAAACCATCTAAAAAAAGGGAAAATCTGAAAGGGGAAGTAATCTTGGCCCCCTTTTCAAAAAATGAAAATTTTCTTGGCCTTTGTAAAAATTTAAAAAGTTATGATAATTTTTTTTCACAAAAGTGTACTAAACCCCCTCGGGACAGGGCCCGGGCCAGGTTTAACTTTTTGACGGGGTTTCCCAAAAAAAAAATTTTTGGGGCCATTTTAAAATTTTTTTTGCAGTATCTTTAATTTACAACAAAAATAGTATACCCATTAGAACAAATTCTTTAACACAAATACACGTTTAAAAAAAAAAAATAAATAATCAAATAAAAAGAAAAAATTTTTTGTGAAGTACATATTAACCCATATTGTGGAAAAAAATTTGGGGAAACCAGGCCCTTCACCAGGCACCTCCTGTAATTTGTAAAGGGGCAGATAATCTTTTTTAAAGCCCTCTCCCCCCCTGTTTTTTTTAACAAGGGAAAAATTTGCTGAAGAGAGTTCAAGTTGTCCATAAAAAACCTAAATACGGTTTTTCCCCTATCTTGCCCCAGCCCCCGCACCACCCCCCCCTTTTAAAAAAAAAGAAGTTTTGTGAGGGGGATCCTTCTGTGAAACACCTGAAAAAATAAAAAAAAAAACAGTTTTTCACAGCTCATAATGACTAGATAAAAAAACAATCCCCTTTTTTTTAAAAAATAAAATGGTTGGGGTCAAAAACCGGAAATTTGGGGGGGCTCCAAGATTAAATTAATGGATAATTTTTTTCTACTTTTGTTTTTTGGGGGTTAACACCCCCCTGACAGTTTTTTTATTGGGTTTAAAAACCAACAACAGAATTTATTTTTAGAAACAATGCAATGAACAGATATAGAGCTGCCACACTGCAGTACCAAGGGGAGAAAATTTTATATATCCTTTTGAATTTTCTTCAAGGGAAAAAGATATTTAAAGTTCCTTTTAAACCCCCGTCCTTACAAAAATTTTTGTAAACTTTTTTAAAAATATAATATTGGGGGATCTGGAAAAGGGGTCTAAATGAAAAAAAATATCAAATTTTTAGTTTTTTGGAGATTATATAATGTATTTATTTCTGTTTCATAAAATAAAAAAGAAATCTTTTTATCTTTTTTTAAATTTTCCCAAGATTTGAAAATTCAAAAAACCCACTGTACGTGAATGCCCCCGTCCTGGGACAAAAACCTTTTTTTTTGGTTTTAAAAAATTTTTAACTGAAAATAAATAAAATTTTTAAAAGGGAAATTTTAAATGAACAAAAATTTTTCCATAAAAAGTGTTAAAAAACAAAATTAAAAACTCACATGGTAAAAGGAAACAAAATCCCAAAATAATATTTTTTAACAAGAAAACGGGGGTTTTTTTTAAATTTTTTAAAAGGGTTAATTTTTTAAAACCCAAAGGGGGAAATTTCTACAGCAAAAAAAATAATGTAAAATTCACAGTCTATCCCTTGTGGACATGTCCCATCCTGGAAAAATATGGGCAAATGGCAATAGCCTTTTTAAAAAAGGTTTCGACTGACCTGGGACTGAGACCCAAAGGGGGCCCAAATTATCCAAAGTGGTCAAAAATGTGTTGGGGACTTCATCAGAGAAATTTAGTTTTCCCCCCATCATTTTCCCTTTCCCATGTTACCAAACCCCCGGGGTTTTAAAAAAAAAACGAAAGACTGGAATTCCCGAAAAAGGGAAAGTAGCCAAAACAACAGGATTAAAACCACAGAAAAATTAAAACACATCTAAAAAATTATGATTTAAGGGGGTTTTAAAAAAAAATTGTTCAAAATTTTTTAAAAAAAAGCTAAATGCCAGGGGGGGAAACTTGGTTTTAATTAAGGGGTTTTTCGAATTTTTAAAAATGTTTTTGGATTTTTTTTTTTTTTTTTGCTTGGGGCGTTTTTTTGGCCCCTGGTTTAATTTTCCCCCTCACGGACATGAAAAGGGGGGATATCGCCCTTCAAAACAAGTGGGTTTTTTCCGGGGGGCCCCCAGTTCCTCCCACTTTAAAAAGCCCCCGCCAAGCTATCGAGGGGGGGTTTTTTTTTTGATAACCCTTTTTTTCAATCGATGTTGTTTTTTTTAAATATTACCTCAGGCCTTTGATGGGGGGAATGACTTTTTTCAAGGAAGCCCCCTTCCATTCTCGCCACTGCCAGGGTGGGGAAAGTACAGCCTCATTGGGCACTGCTGAACATTTTAAATACTCTTTTAGCTGATCAAAAGATTCACAGTCTGTGTGCTATAAAACTGCTTGATATAACCAAAGCCCCCATTGATTCTGCACCGAGGATTCCAAGGGATCTGCATCATATACTCAATTTATCTGATGTGGGCCGGCCCAAAACCCCCCAGGCAAAATTTTCCCAGGACCCTAACGGTTCTTATTTTAAACCTGGAAAAATTTTAATTTTAAGTTTTGCAAGGGGTTAAAAAAGCCAAACACTCATCAAAATTTTGGATTCCTTCTTAATTTGCAAAAGTAACAAACTCAAATTTGACTATATAGGATAAAATAATATTAATGTAACAGGAAATAAAAGGGGAAAAAGTATTAAATGAAATTCATATTATTTATAATTTTATATATGATATTGATATTGTAACGTTTTATTTTAACACTTAATCATTATGAAAATTCATGTATAGAACTTTAAAAATTTTCATATAAAAAATTTTATGAAAAACAAAAACTTATGTTTTAAAAAAAAGACTCTAATTTCTGCTCAAGGGTTTACCTGGACAATTATCGGGCAGGGAAAGGCACATGTCGGTACATCTGTTCTGTATGACCCAACACCCTGTCGAGCATGCTGCTGCCCGCTTTTGGACCATGAGTTAATGTCCCAAATTTTGGGACCGAGGGTCTCATTCTCATCCACCCAAGAAATTCAGCTCCCTTGAAATCCAGTCCAAACGACTCCAAATATATGTATCTTACGCAGAGATGTAAAATAAAAAAGGCCCCATTTGCCGCCCTTTGGTGTGGAATTATAAATTCTGACAGAAATCAAATGTAAAAATGCAGTATTTTATCCCCATTATAAATTAAACTTTTTAATGCCGCTGAATACACTGGTTGTACAGAGCCATCTCTTTCTGTGTGATATAATGTTTTATTTTCAGATCATTTGCAGATGTCACTTCTTTTCTTCATCCACCTTTCTTTGAAGCTTCTCACTTTTTCCCACAGCCCGTCATCTGAGGAGAAGCAATGCGAAGGGCGGGGTAAAAAAAGATTTTCCCAAAAACTTTTGACAAACTTTGGAAATTTGATTGCCCATTTCCCATCCTCAGCTGCGAAGATTGAAACTTTTGCATGTACAGCCCCTTTTTAAAGTCTGACAGTGCAAGAAATTTTGGTGCATTTTTCTGGGCGCCCTTGAGGGGCTGCGGTTGTGGCAAACCATACAGTCTCCCAAATTAATGATAAAACGTCACTTTTGGGCCTTGTTTGGTTTAAAAAGTCAATGTTTTTTTAGATGTTTTTCCAACATTGCCATTGGTTCATGACACCCGCTTTCCCTTTTTTTCCATATGTGTAATTATAAATTTTGGGAGGCATTTTTTTCCCAAAATTATACACTAACATTTCATAGGGCTTTGCATATTGTTTTCCTGGAAAAAATGAACTGTTTTTTGCTCTTTCTTCTTTTCTTTCCCTCTTCGTATGAATTTTTTCACAGTCGATAAGTGTTCCCCTAATGTACCATCTTTTACGTTTTCCCTTTCCCCTTTCTTTTTTAAAATTAAGCATATACTTTTACATATCACGAATGAAAAATTAGCTTTTGCAGTTTTTAGGCGACACAAACATCCTTCTTCCTTCCCTCCTTTTGAGTATCACATTTTCATCATCCTCATTTTCAACAAATACTTTTATCAGATTCCCCTGCCCAAGCTTTCCCGTCTCACTTGCTTGATAAACTGATGGGCCCATGTTCTACACTAACATCCCGTTCTTCCTCGTCCTCTTCCAAAAACCCAAATTTTTCAAAAAGCCTCCCCCCTTGATCTAAAAAGGTGTGTTCAAAGGAGTTTTTTTTTCCCCAAAAAGCTCCCGAAAGAATACTTTCCAAATCCTGAAAAGTAATAGAAATGAGATAATTTTTTGGGGGCATAAAATTTTATATTCTAAATTAAAAATTTAGAAAGTATATGCAAGAGGGGTAAAGTACCACTGCCACTGAGTTTGTCATAAATTAACAAGATGCCAGTGCTGCACAATATACGCCAACAAAAAAATATAAAGACCAAGGAGTCCTCTTAATTATTACTTTTAACATTTCTGTAAGCATAACCAAAAAGAAGCTGTGAGCCCCAAATTTAAAATTTTCTGAACAGAGATAGAGGGCCCCAAAAAAGCAAACCCAAAATTTAAATAGGTCAAATATCAGTATCAATATGAATCCTTTTTTCTTTCTCTGCGAACTTTTGAAAAAAAAATCACGTACCAAAAACCCCCCCCTTTTTGCACTTTTACCTTTTTAAAACTTGAGTTTGGGGTTTTCAGAGACCATGTTTAGAAGGCAAAAAAAATTCAAAAAAATTTAATACACAAAACCCCCCTTTGTGCAAATCACCCTATTTTAGTAATGAACCACTTGGGGCAGGGGTTTTAACACACATGAAACCCAACTCACTATCCGTATTTTGGTTTTTCATGTGTTAATCCCCCCCAAAAAAACCCAATTTTTTTCAAAACCTATAAATACTAAAGTTAAAAAAAACAAAAAAAAAACACACAAAAGAAAAAACAAAAAAACACATTAATGTAAACTTTAAAAAAAAAAAAAAAAAACAATAAAAAAAAAAAAAAAAAAATTTAAAATTTTTTTTTTAAAAACCCTTTTTCCAATTTAAATGGAGGGGGGTTTCAAAAATATTATAAAAATTCAATTTTTCCCAAATTTTTATATTTTTTGGATATTATTCCATTGCCTCTTTTCCCCCTGTTCTTTTAATTTTTGTTTTTTTTTCTTTCTAAAAATTTTTTGGGAAAACCCGGGGATTTTTTTTTTAAAATTTTTTTTTTTAAATTAAAATTTTTCAAAATTCATCTAATTTAAGTTTAAATTCTTTTTAAATTTATCTCCCATTTTTTAAAATTTTTTAGAGATTAAATTTTTTAATTTTTTAATTTACTTTTTAGCAATATTTTAAAAAATTTCATTTTTTTTAAATTTTATTCAAAAATTTTAAACGTCTAAAAATTTTTTTTACAGGGGCCCCAACCCCTCCACATACAAAGCTACAATTCTAAGGGAAATAGAATAAAACCCTTTAAAAACCAAAATATTTCCTATAATTATACTACAAAACATAAAAGCTGTGTCTACCCAAACTTTTAATATTTTTTTCCCTTTTTTTTAAAAATTTTTATATAATGCTTTTACGAGATCTCCCCTCTTTAAATTTAAATTTTTTTTTTCCAATCTCTGAGATTTTTTGAAAAACATAATTTTGATTTTGGTTTTTCAGAATTAAAACTTCCCGCTCTGCATTTTTCCATAGTCGGCTGTGAATCTAGTTTTTTACTATTTAATCAGGGTAAAAAGGGGGGGGGCCCCTTGGGGGGTTTCTTCATTTTTAAGTATATTTTTTTGAATTAAAAACAATAACGAGGCAACATTTTAACACATTTTGATTATCTACCAACTAAACAAAATTAATAACATTTCCCCCCCCTTTAAACCCAAAAAAAGGCGAAAAAAATTTTATCTTTTTTGGGCTGTTTTTTTGTAAAGTAAATCACCCCCTTTTTAAAACGCTCCCCATCAACCAACACCCCCAACTCGCACTTCCCACTTGCCTTTTTTACTCGACAAAACCAATACCTAATAAAACCACGCCTTATCCCCAACAAAACCAACACCTTTTCTCTCCCGGGTTTTTTCCCCAAATAAAAACCCCCTTTTATTTTTATATAAAAAACCTTTTATTTCCATTTTTTTTGAAATTTTTTTTTAAGGTTTCCCTTTTTTTTTTACCACAAGGCAAATTTTTGTTAAAGGGGTTAAGAAATTTCCCTCTAAAAAATTTTTGACTTTAAATTATTAAATAATTTACTTTCTAAATTTGTTTTAAAAATTATTAAAAAATAATCATTTTACTATTATCTAGTAATACTTTTTAAACCGAATAATATTCATTTTTTTTAAATAAAAAATGAATTTTATAATTTGGGGGGAAAAAAATTTTCCACATTTTCCCTATATACTCAAAACAAAAACATTGGAATTCTGATTATCTTTTTTTTTGTCCTTTTTCATCACAACACTTTTTTTAATTTAGAAATACCCCCAAATTTTTAAAATTTTTTTATACTCTGGATTACAAAGTTTATTTTACAATTCCCAAATTGTTTTACCCAACGGGAAAAACCCCCAAAAATTACTAGGGCAAAAAAAAAAAATTTAAAAAGAACATTTATTTTTTCAAGTTTAACAATAATTCTTTAAAAGGGGAACTAAACTTTTTGTTTGTCACCAGGGCATGGGAGGTTAAAAAGGGGGGAAAATTTTCCAAAAATTTACTTTTTTTAAATCCTAACATTTTTTTTAATTTTTTGGGTTTTTTAAATTAATCCGGGGGTTTTAAAACACTAACGGGAATTTAAATTTTTGGGGTATTCTTCTGCTTTTAAAAAGCAAAACCATTTTTTTAAAAAAACAGTTAATTTTTTCTGTTAAAAAAAATTTTTTTAAAATCAAAAAAATTTTGTTGAAAAAAAAAAACCCATCTAAAAATTTTTTTTTTTGGGGGTGGGGGGTTTTTACGAATGTTATATCAATTTTTGCCAAATTAAAATTTAAAACCCAAAACCCATGGGTATAAGAAAAACCTCTCAATCCAATTTTCTTATCTCCATTTTTTTTTATCTATATTTTGTTGAGGTTTATAGGTTCATTAATTTTGGAAATTATTTTGTTCATTTTATTGATAAAAAAAAATTTTTTAAATTTGTGGAACAAATTTTCCAGCATTTTCCCCAATGGTTTTTTAAAACACAAAATCTTTTTTAATCCATATTATTTTTTTTTTCCCCCCTTCATCACAAACACTTTTAGTTAATTCAAAATTTTTCCTATATTAATTTTTTTATTAAAATCTGAATTATCAAAAAATTTTAACAAAAACCCCAAAATTTTATTACTCTCAACAGGAAAAACTCCAAATTTTTTCAGGGCCCTTTTTGAAAAATTTTAAGTACAATTTATTTGTTCAAGATGAAAAAAAAATTTTTTAAATTACAAAAATATTAGGTTTTTTTTTTCTCTTCTTCTTTTCTTTTTTTTTTTCTTTCTAAACTTCTCTTTTTTTAAAAATTTCCTTTCTTTTTCTTTCTCTTTCTATTCTTTCTCTTTCTTTTCTTTCTTTTCTATTTTTTTTCTCTTTTTAAATTTTTTTCCCCTTTTTTATTTTTTCTATTCTTTCTCTTTCTCTTTCTTTTAAAAACCCTTTTAATTTTTTTCCTTTTCTTTTCCCCCTTTTTTTATTCCCTTTCTTTTTTCCCCCCCTTTTCCTTTCTAAATCTTTCTCTTTCTAATCTTCCTTTTTTAATCTTTCTCCCTTTTTTTTCTCTTTTTTTTCATTCTATTTCCTTTTTTTCTTTTCCCTTTTTTTCCCTTTAAAGCTTCCAAAAATTATATTCATAATTTCTTTTTTCGCCTTTCTAATTTTTTTTTTTTCCCCTTTAAAATCTTTCTCTTTTTTCCCCATCCCGTTATTTCAAATTTTTTTTTAGGGCCCAATTTTATATGATTTTTAATGGGTTCTTTTTTTGATTCTATATTTTCTACATCCTTTTTTTTAAATGTTTGAGTGAAAAATTTAAAAAAAACCCCTTTTTTTGAATATTTTCTATATAAAACCATCCAAGTAAAATTTAAAAAATTCTAACAAATTTTTTTACCCCAAAGGGTTAATTTTTCATATATTTTGAAATTTTTTATTTTTTCAAAAATTTGGGAAAATTTTATGGTACTTTTTTTTTCCGATAAAAAAAAACCCTGAAGTTTTTTAAAAAAAATAAAGATTTTTAATTTTTTTACAGGGGGGAGTGGGTTTTAAAAAAAAAAAAAAAAATTTTAAAATTATAAAACAAAAAAAAAAAATTTCATCAGAGGGAAAAAAATTTTTAAAGCAAATTTTTCCCCAATAATTTGAAAAATATTTATTACCTAAAGTTAATCAAAGAAAAAGTAAAAAGGGGTTGGGAGAGTTTTTGGATTTATTTTTTAAAAAAAAAATTTAAATTTTGCTTTTTTGGTGTTAAAATACAGTTTGGGGGTTGATAGAAAAACTTAAATGCGGGTATGTTTAAACAGCCAAAAAGGGAACCGTGCTTCGCAAAAAGGGGCCGGGGGAAAGGGGGGTTTTTCTTTTTTTTATTCCAAAATTTACTTCAAACAAAAAGGGAAAATTAAAAAATTATCTATTTCTTTTCCACAAAAAAAATTTGGGAAAATGCTTTAAAAAAATTAGAAGAGAAGCTTATAAAAAAATTTGTAGTGATTAAAAATGTAGATCCTAATCTTTTTGGGGAGCATAAAAAAAGGGTCTTGGAATTGTATAACAAAAATTTCTACGCTTGGAAAGAACAGATTTTAGAAGAAAAAATTTTCTTCCAACATAAAAAAAGGGCACACTTCTCAAACTTTTTTTTTAAATTTCAAAAATAAACTTTTGGGGTCCTGAATACCGGAGGAAGACTTTGGGGGTTTTTAAAAATGTGAATATCCCCCCCCAAAAAATTTTTCAATTGTTAAAAAAAAAACAACCAGATGAATTTAAAAACATGGGGAAACAATTTTTATTTTGAGTTTAAAAAGGGGTTTTTACACAACAGGATTTTAAAAAAATTTTAAATTTTAGTCTAAAAAAAAAATTTTGTTGGGCTTTTTTTGGGGACAAAATCTCAACTAAAACAATTTTTGGGGGAAAGGGGGAACGGCTTTTGATGCTCAAAAAAAATTTTTTTAGCAAATTTCAAGGCAGTTGACAGTCCAATTAAATATACCTACTCAAATAAAAAAAAAGAAAGTGTATTAAAATATGAAAAAAAGCAAAGTTAAATTATTTTTGGGGGAAAAAGGGGTTTAATAATTTTCTCCTAGTGATAGGGAAATTTAAAAAATTTGGGGAACAATCCCAAATTATAAAAATAAAAAAGTAGACAGAAAAAAAAAAAATTTTAAAACACTTGAAAAATAATGATGAAATTTCTCATTTGAACCTACTATACACAACCCACAGTTTAAAATTTGGTACACCAACAAAAAAACCCTTTCCCAGAAAAAAAAAAAACCCAAAAATTGTTTCCCAGCCGGAAATATGGAACACTGCGGAGCACTCTGTCCGGGAAAAACCCGTGATCTCCCTTGAAACAACGGAAAAAACATTTAAAATGAAAAAACAGCTTTTAAAAAGGGGGTTTTTACGGGGGACTTTTTGCTTTAATTTTTTTTACCCGTAATTTTTTTCCCAACGGGAAAAACCCCGGGTGAAAAACACTAACAATTTTTTGGGGGCGGCTGCGGACACTAAAACGTATAAATCTTCCTATAACTAAAATTTTAAAAAAGGGCCCCTAAATTTTTCCCAAAACCCTTTCAACAACTTTTTCCCGTTGTTTTAAATAACCATCCCAATACCCCAATAATTTTCCGGTTAATGCTTCTCCGCTTTTTCCTTTTATTTTGCTAAAAAGTTTAGCAAAAATTTTTTAAAATTTTTTTTTTAAAACCAATTCTTACTTTTTTTCCCCTTTTCCCCGGAGGGTTAAGGGGTTACTTTTCCCCCACCACCAGGAATAAAAGGTCTCAACAATAACACCAAAAAATCACCCCAAAAAAAGTTAAAATACTAAAAATTTGTAACCCTTTTTCTCTAAATAAGTTTTTTTTTTTTTCGCAAATTTTTTTATCTTCATTTAAACTTTTTGTTTTTTTCTCTTTTATTCTATTTTTTTGATTTTTTAATTTTTTCTTTTTTCAAGTTTCTTCTAACTTTAAGTTCTCTCTATCTCTACATCTTTTTTTCTTTTAGTGATTTTTTCTTTTTTTGGAAAATTTACTATCTTCCTTACTTTTTCTAATTTATTTTTTTTTTTTTCTAAGTCTTTTTTTGTTTCATTTTTTAGCTAATCCTTTACAATTTTTTTCTTTTTTACATTGGGGCCTTTTCTTTAAGGACCCATCCATTTCTCTTTTATCTATAAAAGTTTTTTTTCCTTTTCAAATTCCCCAAAAATTTCTTCACCTATTTCTTCAGAAAAAGATGTTTCCATTACATTTTTTAGCAGCATTTGCCCGCAGTTTCACTGCTCTAGGAAAAAAAATCATTTCCAAGTATTAAAAGTTATTTCCTAAAATTTTTAATTTTACTCGGTTTCCCCAATTAAATTTTACCCCAAATTTTTTTCTCCCCTGATAACCCTTGTAGAAAAATTGAAAAAAACATCTACTCCAAAAAACCCCTTTGAACAAAATAAAAACGATATTTCTTCTGAAGGTTTAAATAATAATTTTTTATTTCATTAAAAATTTTTTTTTCATAATATGATATAGGTTTCTTTTTTTACCATCTGAAACTATAACACAGGTCCCTTTTTTTATCCTTTTTATTAATGTTTAAAATTTTTTCCCCAAGTTCTTGTTTTTTTTCATAAAAAAAAGTTCGTCAAAATTCAATAAATATTCAGGTTTGTTTTTGAAAAAACATTTTTAAAAACAATTTTCAATACACTCCCTTTTACTTTGTTTTATCTTTTTCATCTATAAGGGGGTTTCCCCCATCTAATCATCATAACCCTCCACATAACAGGATTTTAAAAAACATATCCTCCTTCTGCCATTTTTTAAAAAATTAAAAAATTTTTCACAGCGGGGAAATTTTTTCCATTTTTTTCCTCTAAAAAAAGGCAGCTTACGGAAAAAACAAACCCCCTACAAAGAATAAGAAACCAGAGTTTTTAAGGTATTCCAAAGTTTTTTTAATAACAATAATCCTTCAACATTGACAAAATCAACTTTTTTTTAGTAAATTTCCAAAACTAAGTGGTAATGATTTTATTTTCCTGAACAACAAGATTATTTTAAAATTAAATAAAAAAAAGTAAGTGTTTTGCAAATGCAAAAAAAAAAACCAAACATAGGAAGACAATAATTAAAAAACTGTAATAAAATATCAGAAATTAAGAAAAGGGAAAAATTATGTAGTAAAATAAACCCATGTTTTTTGTTTTATGGAAGTCTACTACAGAACGTGAAAATAGGCTTTTCCCAAAAGGAAAAGGGTAAAAAAACAGGGGTTTAAAGACATAGAGTTGGTTTTTAAAAATGCTTCCTCAATCCCACAAGATGAAGCAAATTGTAAAAGTTTATGGAAATAGTTTTTTAATTCCTCAAATTTTAAATTATTAAAATCACATTTTCCTTTTTAAAAGGGGGGGTCTAGGAGAAGACTTAAAAAAGAACTTAAAATTTAATGATTAAAATAATGTTTTAAAAATCGGGTGATAAAAAACTTCTTATTTTTTTAAAAAATTTTTTTTTTAAAAATTAAAAAAGGGGTTTTTTTTGATTTTTAAATTTTAGCAGAAAAATAGAAATAGATTTAGGGTAAATGGTTATTTTATTGATAAATATTTAAAACATGGGAAAAAACAAAAAAAAATCTGAATTTTTTGGGGGAAATTTTTAAAATCTAAATTTTTTTCCACCCTAAAGTATGAAAAAATTCAAATTTTTATTTGAAGACCGGATAGAGATCAACAAAATTATTTTAATCCAAAAAAAAAAAATAAAATAACAAAAAAAGGGGTTTTCCCAAATCCTAACTTTCAAGAATGAGAGCTTACAACGGGGGGAGAATAAAAAAATTCTTTGCTTTAAATTTAAAAAAAGATGAAAAAAAAATTTTAAGTAAATAAAAAAAAATTTAAAAATTTTCACCAATAAAAACTTTAGAAAAATAAAAAAAAACTTTTATGCATTATGGAAATTTTTACGTTAACGGAGAAAATCTCTACATGGTTCAGGAGAAAATTGAAAATGCATCAAAGGAAAAACTTAAAATAACAAAAGACCCGGATGGGGGGGGGCCCAAAAATTTTTTTTCTATTTTTATACAAAAAAGCAAAAAATTTTTTTGAAAGGGAAAATTTTTAAAAAATTGTGTATTAGTGCGAGCAGCATTTTCCCTTTTGGAACTTTTTAGGGAAATTCGTAATATAAATTTAATTACAAATAAAAAATTTTTTTAAAATTTGGGAAAACCCAAAGGTTCGAAAAAAATTTTAAAATTTCCCCAAAAATTTACCACACTTTTCAATTATCTTGACAAACGGGAAAGGAAAAAAAAATTTTTTTTAGTTTTTTTTTAAAACAAAAAAAAGTGGGGAAATTCAATTATTTTAAAAAAAACTTTTTTCCTTTAATTTTTTAGGGGTAAAGCTTATAAAAAAAGAAATGGTTTTGGGTTGAAAAATTTAAACCCTAAAAAAAAAAATTTTTTAAAATCTTAAAAAATTGTATGAAAAATTTTCCCGGCTTTTGGAACTTTTAAAATGGGGAAGAAAAACTACAAGAACAAATAAAAATATTTTTAATAAATATGCAGGATACCTACTCTAAAATATTATAGATGACTTTTAGTGCAACAAACAATTAACAAAGAAAAAAGATATGTTAACAAAAGTTACTTTTTCAGGAGACATCAGAAAAAAGTGTAGGGTTTAATTTTTAAAAAAAAAATTCCCCGTTTTAAAAGATCTTAGGAAAAAAAAAAAGGGGTTTTTGTAATTTTTTTAAAAAAGACAGGGAAAATTTTAAAACTGTCTAAGAGAAAATGATGTTTTTCCCCCCCCCTAGAAGAAAGAAAAGAATTAAAGAAAATTGAAAAAAAAGAAACATTAAATTAATTTTAAAAAATGAACCCAAACCCCCCCCAAAATTAATTTTTTTGGGGTTTATTTTAAAAGTTTACCTTAAGGAAAAAATAGTAATGCTTAAGTAATGCAAAGTTAATGCTTAATAAACCTAAATTTTTTCATAAAATGCTTAAAAAAGCTAACAATCCTCTATCCAAAAAAACATCGGGGATAACAAAATTTTATTCTTTTCAATTGCTCTGCACTGTTCCCAAAAGGATATGGAATATTAAAAAAAATTTTTCTTTTAAAAACAAAAAAAATTTAAAAAATAAAAAAGGGTGCCAAAGAAAATTTTTTTAAACAAAAAGGGTTTTCACAATGCCCGCAGCTTTGGGGGAAATCCCCCAGCCACAAAGTCCATAAAGCTACCCCTGCAGACTGTGCAAGCAGGGCCGGGTTTCCCAGCGGCCCACCGGACTTTTATCCCGAGCACAAATTTTGAAAAAAAAAGTGAAAAATTAAACCCTATTGTTGCTGGGGGGGAAATAAACAATATCTTGGGGGAAAACTTACAAAAGTCAGACATTGATAAAAAAAAACCAGAACAAAAAAACAAATTATACTGTAGATTTTAAGCTAGATTTGGAACAGTAAAGACAAAAACCCAAAAGGTAATTCTTTTTTTAATTTATATTTTGGGGGGATCAAAAATTTTTAATGGTTTTTTAATCCACCAAAACAAAAACAAGAAATTTTTAAAAAAATCCATTTTTTCAATCATTTTTTAAAAAAACACTGTTTTTTGAATTGTAAATTTTAGATTGAATGTAAATTGCCCTTTTACACTATGAAACAACTTTCAGTCCCAAAAAAATTTTACTACACAGGGTTTAAAAAAACCCCAGTTTAAATTTTTCCATTAAAAAACACTACGGGCAAAAATCCGGTTTTGGGGAAAAAAAATTGAAAAAAGGAAAAAATCACAATAAAAATGAAAAAAAAAAAACCCCTGAAGGCTACACTAGTTTTCCCAATTTTAAAAAAAAAAAAAAAAATCCAAAAAGAGTATCTGCGGAAAAAAAAGGGGCGAAAAAAAAAAAGGGAAAACGAATTAAAAAAAAAAGAAATGGAAAAAAAAAAAAAAAAATTTTTAAATTTAAAAACTTTTTCAAAAAGGGACGGAAAAAACCCGGGGTGGGAAAAGGCTTTAAAACACTACGGAACACAAAAAAAAAAATTAAAAAATTTTCAACATTTTGTTTCACATTTTGGGTTTTTCCTGAAAATAAAAAAAAATTTTTAAAAAACCTTTTTTGTTTACGATTTTTTGGGGTTAAAGAAAAATATTAATTCTAAACAAGTAATTTTTTCACAGCCTTTCCCCTAAAAAAACATAAAAACCAAAAAAAAATTTAAAAACCCCAAAAAAATTTAACCACAAAAAAAATTTTTAAACCATTTGATCTTTAATATTCCATAGTTTTAAAACAAAAATTTTTTTCAAAAAAAATGGTTTAAAAAAAAAAAAGTTTAAAACAGTTTTTCCCCTTTAAATTAATTTCTTTTTTAAAAACAATTGGTTATGCAAAATAAAAAAAAAAAGTTTTAAAAAAAACCTCCCCCAAGTTAAAAAAAAAAATTTTAGGATTTTAAATTTTAAAAAATTTAAAAATTTTCTACCAAAAACAAGAAAAAATTTTGGTTTAAAAAGGGGATTTCCCCTGATTTTAAAAGAAGTATGGAACTTTTTTTCCTTTAATGCTACGCAGCTTTTTTTAAAACCATAAAAAAGGAATGCAATACCCGGAAAAGATTTTGAGCGGGGTTTTAAACATTTTCATTTTCATTTAAAATTTAAATTTTTTTTTCCTAATTGGAAAAAAAATGCGTTTAAAAAAAAAAAAGACATGAAAAGAAAGGGGGAAAAATTTTCAAGCGAAACTTTATGGGGGGGAAAAAAAAAAAACCACAAAAATTAAATTTTTTAAATAAAAAATTACAAAAAGAACAACACTCAAAACCCAAACCCTTTTTAAATGTTGAGAATCAATGAAAGAAAATTAAATTTTTAAAAATGGGGGTTTTAAAAACGGAAAAGTTTCAAAATTTTAAAAAACCTTTTATCTAGTGTTTCAGGGGGCCCTTTTCCGAAAAAAACCCAATTAAGTAAATTTTTTACCCCTTTTCAAAAATTTCAAAAAAAAGAGAGATTTTATTTTTTATTGGGGGGAATGACTTTAAAAAGGGTTTTTTTGCTTTTGAAGCTACTTTAAAGGGAAAGTAAAATTCCCTTTTTCAAAAATATACTTTATCACATATGGGGACATATTTTTTTTTTTAATTTCTTTAAAAATAAAAATTCATGTTTTTTAAATTTTAAAAAGTATACATTTTTTTCATTTGTTCTTTTTTTTAAATAAAAAATTTTTTTTAAAAAAAATTTTAAAAAATATCTTTTTTAAATTTTTAAACCCCCTTTTCCCTTTTTTAAAATTTTTTACTTCTTTTAATCAGAGTACCCAAATTTAGTGTTTAAAAATTTTCTATTGAAGTAAAAAAATTAAGCTTTACTTTTTTAAAAAAACATTTCAGCCCATTAAAAAACCCTTTAAATTTCACTTTAAACATCCCCATTATTTTTTTTATTTTTTTCTGAAAAAGGGGGTGATTTTTAAAGGTTTAGTCCGAAAAATCCAAATATTCATCTTTTTTTTTCAAAAAATTCCCATAAACATCTTTTTTTTTAATTGATAAAAGATAGAATCCGTATCTGAAGAAAATAATTCATTTTTTTCCATATTTTTTTTAACAACAAAAAAAAAAAGTTAAAAACTTTTAAAAATTTAGAAAAACAAAACTGCTTGCCAAAAATAAATAGGTTTATTAAATTTAACAGAAGAAAAAAATTTTTTTACATTGCAACAAAATTATCTTTAAAAAAAATTAACCCTTTAAAAGTGGGGGTTTTTTATATATTTTTTTACTTCTTTTATATCTGTTTTAAAAATTTTAAAATTTTTTTTTTTTTCCCTATATTTTTTTAAATCTTTTTCCCCCGAAACATTAAACATTAACTTCCATAAATCTTTTTTTTTAAACAGATTTTAATTTTTTTTTTTTTTTTTGTGTTAAAATTAATATACTTTTCCTTTAAAACCCCCTTTGATTTTTTAAATGAAATTATTCAAAAAAATTTTGTAAAAAACATTTTCCAATTTTTTTTTACTCCCTTTTTAAAAAAAAAAAAGATTTTTAAAAATTTTTTTTTATCTTTTAAAATAAGAAATAATTTTCTTCTTTTCCCACTGGTTATCCCTAATAAGTTTAATTGATAAAGAAAATTTTTTTTTCTTTACACACACCCTTTTTTTTGGGGCTAAGGGGTATTTTTTTGGGGTTTTTTTTTACTTTAAACTTTATACCCAAATCACATTCTATATACCAAAACCCCCTTCCCCCCTTGGGAAAATTTTTTTAATAATTAAAAATTTTCCCCATTTTAAAACTTTAGTTGGAAGAGGTTGAGACTTTTCCCATTTCCCAAAAATTATTAGCATCTAAATATAATAAGAATTTTTCTTTAAGAAGTAGATAAACTCCCCATTATCAAATATTTCTTTTCTTCTTTTTCTTCAATTCATCTAAAATTTTTTTTTCCCTTTTTAAAATTTTGGGTTAATTTTTTTAAAAATTTTTTTCATTTTCTAGGCCAAAAACCCCCAAAATTTCCCCCTCAATCCCTTTTTTCCCAAAAATTTGTAAATATCTATATTAGTTTAAAATTTCTAACCCTACTCCATAAAATTTTAAAGTCCACATGCCATGTTTATCCTGGGGCAGAGTAACAAAAACAAGGTCTATTTCATGATTTTTAAGAAAAACTTTTAAATTTTTCAAATGCATCAGCTAATTTTAAAAACACTTTTTTTAAATATAATAAATATAATTTTTTAAAATTTTTTAAAATTAAAAAATTCCCCCAAATTTTTGGCATGTTTAAAAACTTTTTTTGATTTTCCCTCTTTTTTTAAAATAAAAATAAAACTTTTCGGGGGGGAAAAATTTTTTTTCTTCAAAACTTTTCTATAAAATTTTTTATTCAAAAGGGGAACCTTTTTTTTAAAATGGGAAACTTTTTAAACATAGGTTTTACTTGATCACCATTAAACTCACTTTTTAAAATGGGAAAATTTTATCCATTTTTTTGGGGCTAAAACTGCAAAAACCCCTTTTCATAAATCTAAAAGAATCTAAAATCTTAATTTTTTTTTTTAAAAAATCCATTTTTAAAGAAATTATTCTTCTAAAAATTTTTTTTAAGAAGTTTTTTTTTTTTTTAAAATTAAATTTCATATTCAAAAATTTTTTTCAATTAGAAAAAGGAAAACATAATTAGAACCAAAGAAAGAATACGGGGAATAACTTTTTTACTTCCCCTTCTTTAAAATTACTGTTTGAAAATGCGCTCCTCTATTTTTCCCCCAAAAAATGTTATGTTCCCTTTTCTTTTTTTTTTTATAAATTAAAATTTCTTTTTTTCCAAAAAATAACACCATTTCTTTTTTTAAATTTTTTTTTCTTAAATATTTAAAATTAAAAATTTTTGGGGTTTTCTTTTAAAAAAGGTATATTTTAAATTTTTTTAAATTCTTAAAAATTTTTATTTTTTTTTCCATATTTTTTTCCCTTTCATTTTTTCCCTTTTTATAAAAAAAATATTTGATTTAAAATATTTGGGGTTAATTAGATTTAACCTATTTTCCCCAAACTATTTACTTCTTGTTTAAATATTTTATTTTTAAAATTTATTAATTTTGGTTTTTTATAAAAAGGAATAAAACAAAATTTAAAAACAGAAAATATAACAAAAGGAATTTTTTTTAAAAGATAATTTTTAAATTAAGAAAAAATTTTTTTCCCGGTTCAGGGATTATAATCTACAAAAACTTTTTTTTTCATAACAAAATTTTTTTATTTTTTTTTTAAAATTTTTTTTCCTTTTTTAAAAAATGTAAAAAAATTTTTTACATGTAAATTGTTTATTTTAAATTTTTTCACATCTAAAAAAAAACTAAATTTTTAAATTTTAAAAAAAATATAATGGGGAAACCCCCATTTAACTTTTTCCAACTGCGTACATTTTTCCCGCCCGTGAAAAAATTAAATTTTTATTACCTTCAATAAAAAAGAATCAAAATTTTTTGGGGAAAAATTATCTGCTCATTTCCCCTTTCATTGTTTATAGTATAGTTTTTAAAAATAAAATGGAATTAAAGATTGTTTTTTAGATTGTCTTTAGGGCCAAAAAAATTTATAATTAAATTATTTTTTTCTCTCTAAATTTGGGGAAAAAACTTTTTTTTAACAGGATATTCAAAGCCCTCCATATTAAGTTTATTTTTTTTATTCCTATAATTAATACTCTTTCCCTTTTTTTAAATTTGTAGGAATAACTTTGCTAATAAAAAACCCTAAAAAACATTTTTTTTTCTTTTTTATTTTTAACATTTTAAAAAACAAATTTTATTAAAATTTTTTTAAAAGGGGGAAAAAGATAAACTTTCTGATAATTATATTTATTTGTTTTTTCTTCTACACTTTTTAAAAATTTTTTTTAAAAAAAAACCAATCCTTTTTTTTTTTAAAATTCATCACCAAGCTTTAAAAATTTTTCTATTTTAAAATAAATAAATTTTTTTACATTTTTTTGTGTTTTAATAAATTAGCAGGGGGTGGTAATAACTTTTTATTATATCAAATGGTAAAGGTTTAAAAAAATTTACTTGTTTTTTATTATTTTTATTTTCAAAAAAGGGAAAAAAATTAAAAAAATATTCTTTTCTTAATAACCAATATACTTATCTATATCTTTTTCCCTCTATTTTCAAAAATAATATTTCACTAATAAGATCCCTTTTTAAAGATTCAAAACTTTTTTTCGATCAAATTTTTTAAAAATACATTTTTTAAAATTTTATTTATTTCTAAAATAATAATTTTTTTTTATAATTTGGGTTTTTTCCCCTAAACCCTTTATAAGATTGTTTATATTTTCTTTGTTTTTTCTCGATGATCTCTTTAACAAAGTAAAAAAAATTTTTTTTCATTTTTGGGGGTTTTAAACCCATCAGGGGGGGTTGATTCTTTTTAATAATTTTTTTATGTTTTTATTCCCCCACAAAATTTTTTCAGTTTTTCCTTTTCCAAATTTTTTTTCATTAAAAATGGGTCACCCAAAAATAATTTTTACGTTGTAAAAAGAATACTAAAATAATTCAGAGAACAAATAACAAAAACCAATAATAGACAAATTTAAAAGCTAAATTTCCCGGTTTGGGGTCTAAGAAAAATAGATTTATAGAACAAATGGTTTCACCAAAAGGGGGAAATAAAAGCTGATGAATTACTTTCATAGAGTTATAAAGAAATTTCTAAAAGACGGTTTTTGTTTTTCAATAAAATAAAATATGGGCTGTTGATTTAGAAAAAAAACAATTTTTAAAACAAAAAAAAAACTAAAAAATATTTTTGCTTATAGATTTTTTAGTAAAAGGGTTTTTGGGTTAATTCCTTTTAAAAATAAAACAGGAGAAACCCAGTAATGAACATTTAAAACATTATTTAAAAAAAAAAACCCCTTTTTTTTTAAATTTGGGGCAGATAAAGGATCTAAATTTTTTTAATCACAAAAAAAAATTTTTTAAATGATAATAACATAAAATTTTAAAAACTGAGAATGAAAAAAATCTTGAGTAGAACTTTTTAAAAGGAACTATGAAACAAAATATGTTTAAAAATTTTACTGCCTTTAAAAATACTAAATTTATATGTTTAGATAAATTTTGTTAAAGATTAAAAAACAATTCATTCTTCAATTAAAATGACACCTTTGAAAAAAATAAATCAGAAATACTTTTAAAATGTAAAAATTATATCCAAAGAAGAAAATAAAATTAAAAAACCAAAATTTTTAAAATTGGAGATAGAGAAAGAAAAACCCAAAAAAAAAGGAAAATTTTAAAAAGGGGTTTTTAACTATTTTCCCTTGGGGCTAGAGAAATATTTGTAATTGAACAAGTTTTAAATACAAATCCTTTTTCTTAAAAATAAAAATTTAAAAGATGAAACTTTTTAAAAGGGAGTTTTTTTTGAAAAAATTAAAAATAACCGGGTTTTAGTAATACCCAAAAAAAATTTTAAAAAAAGTTTTAATTAAAATTTTTATAAAACGTTAGAAAACCCTCCCCCAAAATTCCCAGAGTGGAAAAAAGGGGGTTTTAAAAAAAAACATAATTTTCTTTATTTTTTTTCATTGTTGTTTTTTTTTTTTTTTAAAGTTTACATTAATGTGTTTTTTTTTGATTTTACTTTAGTGTGATTTTTTTGATTTTTTTTAACTAATAGTATAAAAGGAAAATAAACCCAAAAAGGGTTTTTTGGGGGGATTTCACACATGATAACCCAGATTTCACGGATAGTGGGGTCGGGTTATCAGTGTTTTAGACCCGCTGTCCTAAGTTGGTTCATTACCTATACTACTTCTACCCAGTATATAAGGGACATTGCCCAAGTTTTGAAAAGATTAGGTCAGAAACATAAAAGGGAAATTTGGCATTCACAAAGGGCTGAAATACAATCAGCAAAAGAGACAAAAGTTTCAAGGGAAAAAAAACTTGCAAAAGTTAATGAATTTAAAAATCTCCACTTTGTGCACATCTACCCATTATAGTAATCCACAGATCAAGTTTTAAAAAAGTTTTCATTCAGAAATGAAGGAGGAGTTGCATTCAAAAGGCTGCAATATCAATCAGCTACAGGGGACTAAGTTTCAAGGAAAAAAAACTTGAAAAAAATCAATGAACTGGAAAATCCCCAAACTTCATTCACATCAAACCCAAATTTTTAGAAAGACTTTTGACCAAGTTTTTAAAAGTTTCTTTCAGAAACAAAGGAGGAGGGGCGTTCACAAGATAGGGACGTACAAAAGGAAGTACGGACGGACAAAACGGAGATGACCCCAAATATACACCGCCCCCGGGCAGCGTAAAAAAATTAATTTTTTTGTTAAAAGTATGTGTTTTACCCAAAATCAAAAGTGTATTTGGGTGAAAAAATAATTAGATCTACATGAAATAATGCTTGTATCCTAGATCTAAAAAAATAAATAAATAAATAAAATTGCCAAGGAAGGATTGTATTGTCAACAGTCAAGCAAAAACATAAATACTGAAATCATGAATGAAAAAAAAAAAATTTGCCCTAATTAAAAAAATAATGTATTCGTATTGGACCAAACCCAAACCAAAAAGTGTTAATCATTTTCCTTTCGTAACCACTCACCTACATCACAGTAGAAATCGTACTTGTTAAAATTACATAAGATAAATGAAACCCAATGTTCTTTCGATGAAAATTTTATTTATAGCCTTTTTTTTTTTTTGGTTTTATTAAAAATTTGTTATAAATTATATGGGAAAAGTCATCTTTATTGGGAAAAAATATTTCTGACTTGCTTTTTTTACACTCCTTCGGTAAAGTTAGTAAAAAAAATGTGGGGTTTTGAACAGATACAAATTTTTTCTCGTAAAATTTATGGTATATCTAGCAGGGTATAGTTAAAAAACATTTTTAACTATAAATCATGTACAAAAAGGCCAAATTATGGTTTGTACTTTCTATTGCATGATTTTTTTTTAGACTTTTAAAGGGTTCGATACAAAAAAAAGGGCTGTTGCAAAAGGCGGCGAAACGAATGATGCAGTTGATACCAAAATAAAATCTCTTCCATTGATCTATACAAAATATTTTTGGGAAAATTTTTATAGAACTACATGTATAAGAAATAAATAAGATTGATACTTCATCAATGCTTCATCCATCCGAAAAATTTCACTTAAAGGGAAACAAATAGAAATTTTTTAAACTGAAAAAACAAGCAAGTTTTAAAAAAAACATTGATTTCACTAAAACAAATGACATAACTTTTTAAACACATTTTTCTTGACGTCATGATCTAGTTATTTAGCCCCCTTTTTTCAAAATGCTTCCCATATATAAAAAATATATTGAAGCTGGGAGAGATCTTAGACTTTTAAAAAGTATAACCCATTAATTTCTATCATCTACAAATGAAAATGGCCATTTATAGAATTTATAACTTACACTTGGCAGGTTTTTCCCTTTTTGAAAAAAAATCTGCTTATTTAATTTTGAAAACACAAGCAAATATCCATCAAATTTTTACAAATAAACTAATTTATTAAAAAACAATAACATTTTAAAAAAAGGAGATATATCGACAGTGGGACTTATAAAAAAAGTGCACTATTTTTAGTTTTTTGTGCAACATTTTGAAATGTGTTAAGGGCCCAAATCTGAAAAAGATCCCGTTTTTGGGTGCAAAATATGGCCCTCTGTAAAAAAAACTGCTAAACAGTGAATTCAACAAGAATAAAAAGATCCAAAAAAATTTTCTACCCCCCAAAATAAGGTCATTTTTAAGTACAAACCAATTCCAGTATACCCCCACCCCCCTCTGTTTTTGGGGATAAAATCATGGGCCTGGTGATCCCCCAGATCTTACCTTGATGATCCCTTCCCAGTCCCCCACCCATTTTTGCACAAAACTGGGGTCGCTCAGCAAAACAATTTTCCCGGAAAAAAAAAAGTCAGCTATAAAACATTTTTTTCCCGGTATTAAGTCCTTTCCTATATTTAAAATTTAATGCCATTTAAATACTGCGACTAATATTTTATAATAAAATTTTTAAATCAAAAAAGAAAATGTTGACAGTTTCGTAATAATGATTTTTCACTTTCTAGGAGCAACCAGAAATTTTAGATTTTAGATCAAGAAAATTTTTTTAGTTAGTTAATCAACTGGAGGCCTTTTTTTTAAAGAGATCTCTTTAAATTTTTTGCAATTATGGTTTGAAAAGCCATGAGGTGACTAAACATTCCAAAAAAAATTTAATTGCAACTACTGGTTTCATAGAAGATTTTTTTTTAAATATAGAGTAAGGGGGTATATGGAAAACCCAACCCAAACCCTCCTAGGGTCTCATTTTTTAAAGAGATGAATTTTAAATTTTGGGAAAATTATGGTAACAGCCATAAGGTGACCTTTGTGTTTAAATAAAATTAAATTCTGGGCATTGACTTCATAGAAAAAATTTTTTAAAAGGGAAACTAGTCAACCCCCTACAGGCCTCTTTTCCCTAAAGTTTGTCAATTTTTAAAATTTTAGTAATTAGGGCAGATGGCCATGGGGTTTAACAATTTGAGCCAAATGAAATAAAATTTTGACCATTGGTTTCATAGGAGAAAGTTTTTAAAGTTGATTTTAGCAGGTTTCTATTTTAAATTTTAGCAACTTTTGGAGAGGCAACCGAATAAACCTTTCATGCCAAGTTTCATCAATTTCTACTCAATTTTTTTCAAAATGAATGTTGTTTAAAGCATTTTGTTAACAAAAACACTAAAAAAGACGCACGGTGACTAATGCGGGGTGATCACAACACTTACTTAGAACATGTTGTGTGAGCTAAAAAGGTGTTGAATAACTATGTATTCAGATTTTCTAAAAGGGGGGGCTCACTGAAAATTAAAAGAGTTTATAACACAAACAGACAAAAAAATTTTTCCAGCCATCAAAGTGACAGCCACCATAACCCAGTTTTGATCTTTGTTCAAAAAGGCCAAAACTGAACATGTTTTTGGTAAACCCAGGGTTCAGTGGAGCCAAACCAACCTGCTGAATTTTTTCATCTACAGTGTCTGTTGGGACACCAGCCTGCTCCATGACTGACGTTCTCAGTGTTTTGAAGCCCCTCGATGTCCTGCAGGCTGCCTGTACCTCTGGTCCCCTCTTTTTGGGGGTTAAGGAACTCCAAGAGGACTACAAATACAGGTAAAATAAAACCCAAAACAACCGCCCCTGCATTACAAGTCTTCACAATTCCTTAACCTCACATTCAGTGAATTTAAACCCGAAAAGGGAATATAAAATTTCATTATGGTAGGGATCAAATAGGGTAACAAAGGGGTTTAAACTGCAAATTACTTACGGGGTTTATTTACTTAATTTTTAAAGGTTTTTACTAATATTTCCCCCTAATTACAGTGGGTTCCCTTTTTTAGAACCTGTCCTTTTTAAAAGGGGTTTTTTCCCTATAAAGACAATAATTACCCCCCCCCCCCCCCCCACCCCCCCTTCTTCCTTATGATGCAGATGCAAATATCGATCTGTAGTGACTACAAAATTTCTCTTTCCCATTCTTTGTATACTGAAAATCATTAATTTTTGATGACATTAAATTTTGGGTTTAAATTTTTTAGGAAATTTTGTTGGGAAATTAAGCAAGGATCTTTGTTCTTGAAAACACGAGATTCAAATAAGAAAAAAGTTTTTGTGGGAATAAATATTTTGGATGAAATCCTCCCTGAAAATTTAAAAGAAAATTAATGTCCCCTGAAAATTAATGATTTCACAGTAAATTGACCTAAATAATTAAAAACACAAAATCCCAAAAAGTCATCCCTATTATGTCAGAATAACTTTCTGGAAATATCAATGTTTGAAAATATCTAGAGAGGAGTCCTTTCTTTTCATAATGAATTTAAATGTTTTGGGGGTTCTGCGTAGTTTTTTGCTGTTCTCTGCAGACCCCAGTCCACCTCCAGGGCCTGCATCAAAATGCAAAATACTGCACAGACGGAACAGAAATTTTTAAATCATGCTATTCAGCTTTAGATTAAAATAAATGAAAATTTGGGTTTTTTTTGGGAGATTTCATATCATCTACAAAAGTTTCGATTCCCATTTTATATCATGGGGATACCCATGTTTTTCTGGAAACTAATCAATGAAGTTTATATGTCATTTGAAAGGGTTTTTCCTTTTTTTTCTTTTCTTAGTTTTTCTTTCATGAAGAAAATGCCATTTGTATGGATGAATTCATTTTTTAAAAGAATATATCTTTTAAAAAATTTCCATCATGTTTTTTCTAAAAAAAAGATATTGAAGAGGAAAGTAAAAGTTTATTCATACACAAGTATTTTTTTGGGTTTAGGATTTTTAATTTAAACCATATTGCATTTTCTTCATAAAAATACAGTAAAAAAACCTTTATTAGCTCTCTCTCTCTCTCTCTCTCTATAATATATATATATGTAACTTTACATGATTTTTTTGAGTTTGCAGTCGCTTCAAAAAGTATTTCAGTCAAAACAGCAACGTCCACTAATTACATTTGGGGGAAGACCCCGAGGGAACGGAGGCATTCGGGTAAAACCCAAACCGACCTACAGAAAGCCAGCTGAAAGGGTTTTTTCCTCACATGAAAACCCCAAATTTACCCTCCCTTGGGATTCGAACCCACGTGCGAGGGGTTTGTGTGGTGTGTGTAGTATATAAATATATATATATATTTTAATAATATATATATAAAAATTTTATATATAAATATATATATATAATATAAAAATGGGAAAATAAACAGGGTTACCCATATAGGGACCTCAAAGAAAAAAAAAGTGTTTAAAAATGCTCGATCAATTTTAAAAAATATTTTGTTCATTACTCTTTTTTTTGTAGTACAATAGGGATTTGCCCAGGTGACAATTTGGGGAAATACAAGCCTGATAGCAAAATATATTGAAACCCCAAAGGGGGGGTTCCCCCAGTGACACGGGATTAGTGTAATATGTAACATCTTCCCCCGTCTACTGATAAATTTCCCAAGATCAAAAAAAAACCCTACTCTTTCCCTTTTTTTCACCACCACGTTTCCATCTCTTCAGCCCTTTTGTTTTTTTTGAAACTGGCTCACCATTACCATCCTCCCCCTTTAGTTTTAACCTTAGGAACTTTCTTCTGAATTTCCCTGAAAAAATACATCGTAGTAAAAAGGTAAAGTCCCGTAATGACTCCGCTATGTTTCGAACCTCTTTGCCTTTCACGGAGAAAACCCAAAGGGTTTTCCCTTAATGTTTTTTTAGGTCCCTTTGGGTTATCTTTGGGGGAGGGTTTAAATGGTCCAAGACATAGCGAAACTATTACGGGGGCTTTACCTTTCGTATACTGTGAAATTTTTCCCCAGTGGTAAATTTATATGAATTTAAATTTTTCATATAAAAAAAAAATTTAAGAGAAAAAAACTATTTGGGATCAAGTTCATCCTTCAAAACTTACTGGTTTTAATACCCAAATTACAACATTTCAGCCATCTGCCTACATGAGACTATAGTGCTGCTTACAATAGTAGGTACCACACCCCCGTCCCTTTATTTCCCTGATTCTAATGCCCTTTGGGCAAATAAAGTCCTTGAACTAATTCCCATGTGCTGCATGCCAAACAAGGGGGCAAAGCCCTTTTTTTTCAAAAAAGACGATTGGGTTTTCTTTCACACTAGGATAAACCCCTGACCACTCAGTAACAGCAAAGACACTCTAAAAAAAAAAAAAAACCCCAATCCTGCTTAACTTATCATGGACTATAGACACTTGTTTTTCCTTAAAATAAAATCTAATATACAAATTCCTTTTGATAATTCCTTACAAACAAATTTTCACTTTTTTTTAACTTTTTTAGAAAAAAATAAAAGGAAGCAAAAATGAAGAATTTATAAAATTATATAAAGGTTAAACCATAAACATTTTGAAAATGATAAAAAAATAAGTTTGAGTTTAAAAATATTTCAATTATAAAAGCACATACCAGCAATTCATGAAATCCAAGATCTGAAAACTAAATCCGGAAAAATCCAAACCATCCCCACCCGAAGAACTTGTACTGTTTTCCCGCACAAATCTTGTTAATTCTGAGTAGTTGGGCACAGTCACAGCACAGGCACACACAACGCCCAAAAACCTTGAAGAACTCCTCGTCTTTTTGGCAACAATTTTTTGGGTCAGGGCCCCCACAAACCCCCATGGGGTTCACAACTTGGGGGCTTTTCCCCCTTTCACTCTCTGCCTCTGTAATCAGACATATATCACCTCATGAAAAAATTTATGTTTCAAAAAATTTATTATTCGATGAAATTAATTTACTGAACTTTAAATGGTATATTAATTTGGGGTGCAGACCATGTAGAAACTGAGCTCCAATTTTAAGTGAG
>CM037784.1:19380267-19430267 GCA_021229015.1 Solen grandis
GCAATTTGGCCTGCCGATATGGGTATGCACCGTGATTTACTATTTTATTCCCGCGACTGTACACGAAAATAAAAAAAAAAAGAATTTTGATATGCAGAATTAAGAGGTTTAAGTTTAAGTGCTTATATTTTGAATACCTATAAACTAGAATATGCTACAATGGAATTGTCGGGATTTTCAGGCCATTTCTTTTGGTACCTAGAATACTACAATTGGTCAAGTTATAAGAAAGCGATATCAAAATAAAGATTTATTTATTTTTGCCATATGGCTTATTTCACAAAGTTCATGCATGAAAAGTCCATACGAAAAAAATTAAAGGGGGAATTTTATTAATCTTTATATTTTTCAATGTTAGCAGAAAGTCCTATCATTCTTCCTAACTAAACGCTTATTTTATGTTGCAATAGTCCTAGTACGATGAAATTTTTATGGCTTATTAGTCACGTGAGGAAATTTTGATTCAATGATTTTCAGCACCCTATGACGTCACATGACGTCACAGCTAAAAATAGTGAAAAATGATGTTCGCGATCTACAGCCGTCATTTATGGTCGGATTTTCTTCAAATTTTCACAGATGGTACATCTTGAAACTAAGGTGTGCATATCCTGTCAGCTAACCGAAATTCCGTAAGACCGAAGTTCTGTGGCTGAAATAAGATTCGAACATAGGACCGAAAATTTCATTTTAGGATTAAAGAGCTTCAGGATGAGATAGAAAGTTGAAACTTACACAGTTTGCAGCTCGGCAGAATTTCTACATATATTTTGAGTCGTGACGTCATATGATGTCATGTGACGTCATAAGCATACTTCTTAATTTTCATTTTAGGGCAATGATTTCGACATGATGCCAGTTGTTCAGAATAATGAAAATTTCAGAATTATGACAGTAAAGTATGCGCTTTTGAACTAAAGCATCTTTAGCACCCTATGACGTCATGTGACGTCAGAGCTAAAAATATTGAAAGATAGTGTTCACGCTCTACAGCCGCCATTTATGGTCTGATTTTCTTCAAATTTTCACAGATGGTACATCTTGAAACTAAGGTGTGCATATCCTGTCAGCTAACCGAAATTCCGAAGTTCTGTGGCTTAAATAAGATTCGAACATAGGACGAAATGATGAATGAATGACATGGCACATATTGCAAGGTAAATAATTACCTGCAAGCACACAGATTGGCGGTTTTATGAAATAAATAAAACAGACAAAGGTGAGCGTACGGCTTTCGCCATTTACGATAGAATCAAAGTGCGCAGTTAATTCGCAGAGTAGTGAAGGGTGGCAATATGGCACCCTGACTTTTTTCAAATTTATTTTTATGGCACCCGGGTTGAAAATGTATGGCACCGACGAAAATTTATGGCACCTTGTGTTTTATTGAAAAAAAGATTTATGGCACCTTATGTTGCATGTAATAAAAAACATTTCCTACCTGTTAGATCTAACTAGGATGACTTAAGATCTGATAGAGAGAAAGAGTATGACCTTGCATACCAAACATTCCAATGACGCGATATTGTCATGTTGACGTCATGTTTTATTCTTAGTTAAAGGAGGACCAGTTCTTAACGTTATGTAAGTTAAAGGGGGATTGACAATTGTAAAATGTCCTTTCGAGACATTTGGTTTGGCCCTGAAAAGGGCCGTTTTGTTTCTTATAGAGATGCAAATGACAACGGGTTAGATCCTTGTCACCTATGAAGTTCAGGCTGTGTCCCGATCCCTGTAGTAGGGTAGATGGTACATCTTCAAAGGTAACTGACAGGTAATTAGGGAGATCTCCCCTTTCTATAAGAGTGAGATATTGATCATACACCTCATCTCGGTCGTGATAGCTGTCTGGGTCGCTCTCTTGTTCCTCATAGCTGGGATTGTCGAGGAACAATTTTAGCAAGTCTGGGGTGGACATACGTGTGTACGGTCTCATGTTGCACTCATGAATAATAAAGTATAGAGTATGTGCACTGTTTTATAGTACCGGATTGACTACTTTATTTATCGAGTGTTGGCGCACACCAATCGGAGAACGTTATTTTTCATCCAATAAAAAAAAATGATGTGTTCGACCTTGACCTGAAGTGGATTGACATACTAACCTACTTTTTCTTGACTATAAATTGTGTAATGCTGTGTATGTATTCATTCTTCACCATGAAGTTCCTTCGGAAGTTATTTCGACGTGCAAGGAAGGCGTTACAAAAGGAGAAGAAAGTGGAAGTCAAGGAAGAGGGTATTAAGGAAGAGGGTGTCAGCCTGTACCCGAGTTTACCCCCTTTGCCATTGTACCCGGATTTGTCAGGGTTTTACCTGGCATATCCAGAAGCCAGCAGGCATTACTGGCGGTATTTATATTTGAGTGAGTACTAGACACTTCTCAGGACCACTACAATGATGTAGAAAGGATAACTAATACAATTGTCATATGATTTTTATTGTGTTTAACAACAAACATGTGTCATACAGCAACAATGAATTAAACGTGGGTCATACAGCAAATAATGAACATAACACAACTTTGTTTTCGAGTCTAGTGTTCAAATGTCACATTTTACGCTTCTTAGCTGGTCGGTTACACTCTGTACTGCTTGTTGATGGGTGAGCCTCAGGACACACGATGCATGTGTTGACGCTTCTCTTGCGTTTCTTGGGTTTTACGGTAGGTTTCTCCAACTCAGAGACAGCCTCTAGTAACTCAACATCACTGTCCGTCTGTGGCACTGTCACAACTACGTCCATTTTCTGCATTTCACTGCTGTAGCACACTGCAGGCTTTGGGCAATTAAAAACAAAATGTCCCGGTTCATGACAACGGTAGCACACCCGTACTGTTTGAGGTGCTTTCTTCGTACATGCCGATGCATAATGCCCCTTTTCCTGACAGCGGTAGCATGTCACTTGTCTTTCTGTTTCTAGTCTGATCAGCTTGTCACTGATAGCTTGAAGTTGTCCTTTCACCCAGAACTCAAATGTGTTGCAGGTCATTCTGAAGAGAGCAGTCTGAATCAGGTTTGAGAGTGATGAAGTGGACGGGTCACACCGCACTTTATAGGCCTGAGATCAGGTGGGCGGAGCTTAGATGTATAAAACATCTTTTCAACTTGGCTCACTTACTTATGATCAAAACGATGTCGAGTTGTAAAGACAGTAGCGATGACGAGCCACCTGCAAAAAGACCAAGAGTGATTACGGGAATATTATTCCATACAGCCACGGTCACAGAGAACACCAAGAAAGTTTAAAACGAATGGCCACGTGTACGATGTTACATTTGAAAGATATAAGAAACCGTTTGAATTTACACATCAACTTTTCAATGACATGGTGAAACAGTTATACAGAGAAGCACGGGTCAATGACAACGATCAAATTCGTATCTCCATAAATCATCCTGACCTAGCATTTGGTATCCACATTCCGTTCGGGAATGCAACACACATTTCAGGAGATACGCTGTTGAACGAAATAGAGAAAGTATCACAAAGCAAGCACAAGTTTGAGATTCATGACGGGTTCAGTTAGAAATGACACATGTCATTCCTGAGGGAGGTGGAAGAAGAAGAAAGGAACGTTTGGATGCAATAGCAGAGAACATGTCCAAAGTCAAACGAAGTATGGTGAAGATAGACAATGCTCACGACAGTATGTGCTTGGCACGATCAATTGTGGTAGGGATATGTAAACTCAATAAAACGGACGATACAGCCTGGAAGAAGCGATGGCATTTGATGAGACAATCTGCAAAATTACTTCAAAGCCAAGAAGCCAAGACATTGTTAGATAGTGTGGGCATTAGTCCAAATCAACCTTGTGGTATAGAAGAATACAAGAAGATTAACCCTTTCCAATGGCCACAATTTGAAAAATGGCGAAAAAAACATCATGATAAACATTATGATTGCATTACATCGATCACTGGTTTCCTGGGATGCAGCTACTTCTGTGAACACTGTAACTACGGTTATAACAACAGAGAAGTTCATTTTTGCAAGAACATTTGTCTGTGTTACGCCTCGACACTATGCCCAAAAGAAGGATTCTTTCCATGTGGTCACTGTGGTAGAACATTTCATAGTCAGAAATGTTTTGATCAGCACAAAGCGAAACCAGGAAAATCTACAAAAAACATCTGTGAAAGTGTATGGAATTGCAAGACCTGTGGTCAAATGGTTGTGGGCACAAAGAAGAACCATCTCTGTCCCGGCACTAAGAAATGCAAGTATTGCAAGAAAGTTGTGGATGCAGAACATCAGTGTTATATCCCCACGTACAAAGAACCAGAGAACATGAAGTCACCGACTGTACCTTTCATCTTCTTTGACTTTGAGTGCCGATTTGATTTGGGTGAACATATACCAAACTTTTGTGTTGCTCAGCGTGCTTGTGGAGACTGTATGTGTCAATCCATGGAAAGCCCATGTCAGAAATGCGAAGCTGTGGATGAGCCAAGAGAAAAATATGTCGTGGTAACAACACCTTGTCAGAATTTTGTGCATGGCTGTTTTAACCCAGTCACAAAGGTACCACAGTGATTGCTCACAACTCACAAGGATACGATGCATAGTTTACTTTGAGGCACTTACTGACACATGATACAGTCAAACCAGAATTGATCATGAATGGAAGCAAAATTCTAATGACGAAAGCCCATCAAGTGAGATTCATCGACTCACTGAGTTTTCTCAACATGCCTTTGTCCGATTTCCCCGACACGTTTGGATTGCCTGTGATGGCAAAAGGATGGTTTCCATTTTATGCCAACACAGATGAATACCAAGACTACATTGGAGACTACCTCCCCGTACATTTTTACAGACCGAACAGCAGGAAACTGACAAGAGAGAAGCGTTTCTGAAATGGTACAATGCAAAAGTGGCACAAAAGGCTGTGTTTCACTTTCAGTTAGAAATGCAAAAGTACTGCAAATCAGATGTGGACATCTTGAGACGAGGTTGTGGAGAGTTTGGAAAGAACTGTTGGCCAGTGACCAAATTGATCCGTTCCTGGAAGCGACCACTCTAGCTCAAGTGTGCAACAAAGCTTGGCGTAAAAATTCAATGCCTCCAAAGACCTTGGCTGTAATCTCTGATGACGGGTATCCAAACAAAACTCGATACTCAATCAAAGGGATTCGTTGGTTAGAAACAACTGCTTTCATTGAGAATAAGCACATTTGCCATGCATTAAATGGAGGTGAAGTACAAATTGGACCCTATTACGTTGACGGATTCCACAAAGAGACGAAAACCGTATACTTATTCATGGGGTGCTGGACACATGGATGTCCAAAATGTCACCGAAGGAGAGACAGTGTGAACGGTTACACACTTCAAACTATGGAGCAGTTATACAATGCCACAAACATTCGGTTGAAAGACTTGGCACAACAAGGTTACAACACAGTTGTAATGTGGGAATGTGACTTTGATCAGAAATGCAAGATTGAACCAGAATACAGAGATACTGTGAACCGTTTCGTTCCCTTCGAAGAACCTATTATACCTCGGGATGCTTTGTTTGTTGGACGAACCAATGCCGTTCAATTGTACCATGAAGTGGATACAACCACCAAGGAAGAAATCAAGTATGCTGTCATTTGCTCACTGTATCCATTCGTGAACAAGTACAAAGCATACCCCGTGGGACATCCCAACATCTTAAGTCAAGAGATGATTGATATAAAGAACATTGGAATGTACAAGGGACTGTCGTGTATTGCCACCACAAAACCTGTGGCTTCCAGTCCTACCTATTCACTGTAACAAGAAAATGATCTTTACACTGTGCCGTACCTGTGCTGTGGAAGAGTGTGAAAAATGCAATCACACTCTGTACAAACGCATGTTGACAGGTACCTGGACCCATGTGGAAATAGCTAAAGCAATTGGTAGACGTCTTCCACATCTGGCACTGGGACACATGGAGTAAAGATGTGTATAAACAGTATATTGACAAATACTTGAAATTGAAACAAGAAGCAAGTGGTTACCCTAATTTGGTAGAAACAGAAGATAATGAAGCCCGCTTTAAACAGAATTACTTTCAGACAGAGGGTATCTGGCTCGACAACGTGAAAAAGAACAAAGGAAAAAGAGCGTTTGCCAAAGCCATGTTGAACGGCTTGTGTGGTAAGAATGCACAAAACAATGTTCAAACCAAAACCGAGTATGTGACTAAGGTGAACCGGTTGTATGACCTACTCTCCAACCGTCATGTCACTGTGCAGTTTGCCGAGATTTTCGATCATGAAAACTTCATGTTGGTGAATTACTCGGATGAAACAGACGCAATACAGCCCCATTCATCTTCAAATCCAGTGGTAGCTGCCTTCGTTACGTTCTATGCTCGACTTGAACTTTACACCCAGTTGGAAAAACTTGGAGATCGGGTACTGTATTTTGACACAGACAGCTGTATGTACATCTATGACCCTGACATGTACAACATTCCAATTGAAGAGAGTCAGTTGGGAAAGTGGACAGATGAAGTACCACATGGACGCATTGTCAAATTCGTGGCATTAGGGCCAAAAAACTTTGGGTATGAATATATCGATGAAAAAGGAAATCGACATCAGAAATGCAAAGTAAAAGGCATCACTTTGGATTACAAAGCTAGTCAGAAAGTCAATTTCAAGACTATGGTCGACTGTGTACAAGATCGCGAACATTACAAAACAGTGATCGAATATGAATCCCGAATCAAGAGACATAGAAATCGCAAAGTGACAAGTGAGACACAGACCAAGACGTTCCGCTCGGTGTATACAAAACGCGTGGTCGTGGACAAATATAAGACAGTGCCGTACGGTTACCAACCTTCATAACCACTTGGCTTGTGATCGTGTGCATAGCCTGAACGCTGGTGGAAACATACGGAGGTTTACGATGAACACTCTACCAGTAGAAATGCAACAGATGATCTACATACATCTAGTTGAAGCTAATAAGAAACCTGCTGCATTTTGCAACGAGTTATTTTTTACTTGGGCACAGCGCATTGGAAACAGAATAATTCACCAGAAGATGGAGGATCCCTCCTGTTTAAACCAAGTTTATGATATCTTTAGTGATGTACGAGAGCGTGATCTTCCAAGCAGCTATAAAAGTTTGGTCATTCAACGGATTTTTGCCATTTACAACCTGCTACGCAACCTTATCTCTGACGTGTGGTACATATACATTGATACCCCAAACATTGATACAGTGGAGAAACTGAACCGTTTTGATGAGCGTATGCATCTCAGATTTGCGATTAACTACCGGAACGACACACCAGAGGATAAACGTGCCATTTTACTGACTCCAGAACCTATCACTTGTGCACAAGTGTTAAACACTTTTGGTAAACAGTGCGCCGCAATATTCAAACAGAAGAGGCCAAATCCTAGTGAACAGTTCTTTCAAGATCCCGATTTCAACAACTTAGAAAGGTTTGAGTTGGGAGACGAATCCCTCTGGGACACCTACAAAATAAGATACTACGCAGAGTACTTGCAAGACGAATAGAAGCCAAAAAAAAGGAAAATACTTCACTACAGGAAAAAAACATAACTTCAATTCGGAATCCATGGCGTAGAGCTGTGCTGTTGGCTGTGCGTGTACTTGGAATTCAATCAGAACAGGCGTTAAGACAATCCGAGGAACTGTTTGACGAAGTGCGCATGGCTTTAAATGCTATGGGATATACCATGATATTGCCGGAATGGATGATGTATTAAGAAAGACTGATTCATGATGTGTGTCATAGTTTACATTTTTGACTGATGTTGTTCAAGTGTTTATTGCTATGATGTATAAAATAAAATGTTGTCATGTCAATGCTGTTATCATTTCTTGGACCATCATGGAAAGTAGTTTACTTTTTCAACATCCTAGTAACATTTTCATCTCGTGGCCAAGTGGTTCAGGAAAGACTCAATTTGTAAAAAAACTTATTGAGTACAAAACCGATTTATTTCATGTGGTACCACAACACATCGTCTGGTGTTACAAAGAATGGCAAAGTGCCTACGCACAGTTACAAGAACGTGAAGCTATCAAATTCATTCAGGGTATCCCTGAGGACGATGAAGAGATAGTAGACGATACAACCTTACTACACCTCGTCATATTTGATGATATGTTAGGAGAAAAAGAGTAGGACAAATTAAATTATGGTTCACACGAAAGGGACACCATAGAAATGCCACTGTCATTTACATCACACAAAACATGTTCCAACAATCCAAGGCTAGTCGTACTATCAGCTTGAATGCACACTACATGGTATTATTTCAAAACACAAGAGATAAAGGTCAGATCAAAACACTTGCGAACCAAATACAACTACCCCATTTGGTGATGGCGTATCAAGATGCAACCTCTACACCTCATGTATATCTTATCATTGACTTTCATCCAAGAACACCCGAACTGAATCGTTTAAGAACAGATGTGTTCCATCGGTGGGTAACAGGTGAAGATCAAGGACCGATCGTCTACACTACAGTATAAAGTGACTGGAACATGACACCCGATCATCATTAAGGATACAGCTACCATGGAAAACACCACATACAGTGATCAAAGCTCTAGAATCGTTGAGTCGGGAAAAGAACCCAACGAAACGACAAGAGCTGGTAGAATCAGGATTAACAGAGATGGTGAAATGGTTCACCTTAGCTGCACGACTCATCTTAGAGAAAAAAGTAACCGTGCCAAAACAGACGATGAATTTTATGGAACGCAACAAAGACATTTTAAGACAGTAAGCTGATCAACATGTGGATCTGACCACAAAACGACAACTTATTTTAAAACCTGGCGGTGGAGGTTTCCTTGGGGGCACCATCATTCGTACCCTGCTTCGATGGAACGGGACCAAAGCTGTGAGAAAATTTGGTTCAGTAGCAAGAAAAAAACCACCCAAACGAAAGTCACCAGCCAGGAAACGGTCACGACAACAACCACGAAAACAGCCAACCAAACGCAAGTCACCAGTAAGGAAACAAACAAGGAAGAAGCAGGCATTGCCTCATGACCGATTTGTCACTGTAAGAAGAAAACGCTCTGTATCAACTGGAACACCAAAAGTATCCCCTATACGGATTCGACGTGATGTTACATCAGTGACATCATCCAAAGCATCACCACTTGTGGCCCAATTCTCTCCACTGACCTCATCTACTCCCCGTTCTAAGTTCGATGAGGTCTGGGTTGGCTACACCACAAGGATCAATGAAGGTTTCTCCAAACCCTACAGTTCGACGACAATTGTTTGACCTTTCCAATTCTTCAAGTGGGCGTTCATCATCATCATCATCAAGATTTTCACCAATCCCAAGTCTCCATTCCCCTTTACCTACTGCCGGTACTGCAATGAGAAATTCAGGACCACTGAGTAGTGCTGGCAATATCGCTTTAAAAGCCCTTCAACAGTGGTATAAATAAAAGAGACCAAACATTTCATCATCATTTGTCATCATGAAGCGCAAACAACCACTCGTTCGCAAACATGGCAAAATGTTGCTTGCTTTGACAGAGGCCTCGCCCAAATTTCGAAAGAAGATTATTCAAGAAGCACCAAAAGAATTGGTGGATTGTATTGTTGAATGTTGTCACAACATTTTAAAAGGGAATGTACCACTGTCAGAGGCTCAGAAGCGTCGATTGCATTCTAAGAGACAACACCTCCGACAGTTAGCGACCAAGAAAGTATCAGTTCGAAAAAAGAAAATCATTCTCAATCAGAAAGGTGGTTTTCTACCCCTGTTGGCACTTGCACCACTCTTAGCCAAAACAATTATACCTCTTGCTGGTGAAATCATTATAAAGAAGATGGCCTTTGTTCCAGTTCGGTTGTTGGAAGAGATAAATCGATGGAAGAAAGAACAACGACATCGGTTACCCCCATCCCCTCAAGTGAGTCAGACTTCATCATTACAGAAAGAAATGAATCAAGTTCTTGACGACAATCACTTGTCTGAGTCAGAAAAAGCACAACAATTTGGAGAAGTATTACATCGCTTTCAAGTGTCACATAAAAAAAGCACTCAAACCCTCCAGACCACACATGGCTGAGAAAACAACGAGTACAGTGACTGAAAAGAAAGAGGAAAAACCGATGACCTTGAAAGATCAAATTCTAAACAGTGTTCCAACGACCATGCGGCGAAAGGCTATTCTCTTAAGTTGGGATGAACATGGCCTGTTAGAATATGATGGAAAACCCGTTGAAGAATTCGTGGGCAATAAACGTCGATGGAATTTCATACAAACACCAGATGATCATGAAGAAGAAGAGAAGGAGGAGGAGGAAGATTTTTTATGATAGTTTTGCCTACGCACCTACATCAAAGAAACGAAGACCTATTAAAAAGGAAGAACCCGAGGAGATATTAGCCCATTCGTCATGGGACGCCTACTAAAGAAGGACACGTTACTTCGTCACCTGTACTATGATACTGATAATCCTACGAGTTTTGGAGGAATTCATGGACTCTACACGGCAGCGAAAAAACAGATGAAATCTATCACTTTAGAGGATGTACGAGACTGGTTGAGAAGTCAAAGAACCTACACGTTGCATAAAACAATACGACGAAAATTTCGACGTCGACAGACTGTGGTAGGAGGTATCGATCATCAATGGCAAGCTGATCTCGCAGATATGCAACGTATGTACAAAGAGAATTCACCATATCGCTACTTACTATGTGTCATTGATGTGTTTTCAAAATATGCTTGGGTAATACCCATCATTGACAAAACTGGAAAGACGCTCATCCAAGCCTTTCAGTCTATTCTAAAAGAAGGTCGAAAACCACTCTCTTTGCAAACAAAGTCCGAGAGTTTTTTAACAAAGAATTTCAGAAGTTTCTAGACAAGCATGACATTCATTTCTTCACGTCTGAAAACCCAGAAACTAAAGCGAGTATTGTTGAACGTTTTCAAAGTACGCTTAAATCAAGAATGTGGAAACATTTTACTCATCACAAGACCCGTCATTATAAGGATGTACTGCAACTATTGGTACATGGCTACAATCATCGTTTTCATCGAAGCATCGGACGTACCCCTGCATCTGTGTCTAGAGAAAATGAGCATGAAGTCACAAAGACAAATAAGAAATCAACTGATTTGAAAGTGGGTGATATAGTGCGCATCAATAAAACCAAGCAAACATTTGCCAAAGGCTATCTACCCAACTGGACAGTGGAATTGTTCAAAGTGGTTCGCATCAACAGAACACAACCATTGACCGTAAAACTTGAAGACTTGGCTGGAGAAACTATCGCCGGATCCTTCTACAGGGATGAAATTCAACATATAAAAGATGATGAATTATACGAAGTGGAATCAGTTCTTGATCGGCGTACAAGGCGTGTAGGCGGTAAAACTTTTCAAGAAGTGAAAGTCAAGTGGCTTGGATATCCTAAAAAGTTTAACAGTTGGATTCCAAAATCGCAGTTAGTATAAAGTATAAACGTCATGAACAGCATGTCTCAGTCCGATACCAGCAGTGTTCAGGTAGACAACAGTATACAGACAGGAAAAAGTGAAGTACCAAACAACAGAATCACTTTCTTGACACAGATTGTGATAATCTTTATCATCGTCATCGTGTCATTAGTGAACCTGTGTCTCAACAGTCCAGATCGTGAACTTTGGTTGCTGCTGATGAGTACTTCTATCGGATACATTCTTCCAAACCCAAGTTTAAAATTTAAGAAATCATGAACTCTTTCTACATCACTCTCATCAGTGATAGTTCGATGGCATTGTACCCAAACAACACACAATGTTGTTTTAGAACCAAGCTGGCAAAAACCATTGATGTCGACAAACAAAATTGGGAAGTGGCTCTCGTTGAAATGATCGTTCCCACACAAGTCAGAAACATCGAAGAGGATGAAGGAAAATTCTACGTCGTGACTAAAGATCCAGAACTGGCTGCAGCCTTTTCACAAGTGAAAAATGGGTGTGAATTAGAAGGCAAAAAATGGGCAATACCCCTTTGCATTCCTGCAGGCATCTATGCGTCACAACAACATCTCACTGACGAAATGGACGAGGCTATTAAACAAGCCACTAAAACAATTTTAACTCAAAGAAACCTCACATTTGGACTTGATTTTTCCGGCTTGTCAAAAAGTTTACCGGTAATAGTGGATCAAAGATCGGCTTGGAACTTCATCCATCCCTCCTTACGAAACTTGGAGGAGAGGGAAGTACTGGGGTGTTTCCGGACAGAGACAACAGCAGATTCAAATACGGTGTGGACCTTTTCACGAAGATGAACCATCTGTTTGTATATACCGATCTGGCAGATCACACTTTGAAGCACCCATTTTACGCATTGTGCCATTTGACACAAAAACAAAAGCAGGGGCTAATCCACACATGCACTTTGAATTTCTAAATCTACACTACATACCTGTCAGCAGATCATATTTCAACGAGATCAGTATCAGTATAACCGGCGACACAGGGGATTCAGTTCATTTCACTCAAGGGAAGTCGATGGTTAAGCTTCATTTTAAAAGAAAGACACGATGATTCCAGTTTAGTGGTCAACCTCGATAAGTCGGATATGGTTTGGGCTCCATGTTCAAGAAAATGGCCAGCAACATCTTACCCATGGTGAAACCCATCGTGAACTCAGGACTACAGACTCTGAAAAAGAGAGCTTTAAACAAGGTATAGGAGCCGTAAAAAATATTCTGTCTTTCCAAAATGTAAAGACAGTGATCAAGAAACGGGGTAAAGCATTGTTGAAAGATGTGGGTTGGAAAACTCCGAGAGGTATAAAGCTTCGAGCATTCAAACGTCGACATCATTCTGCTTCCAGCACGTCAAGGAGACACAACAAAAAAAGAAAAATCTCATCACGACCGTTAGATATTTTTGATTGAACAACATGATGCAACACGGCTCTTGTGAGTGTAGCAAAACTGAACTTGACACCTACCATGACAGCAATGCAAGATGCACAGTGGACAGAACATTATCCTGTGTCAGCACTGAGCAATTCATCTCCCATTGAATTTGTAATTCCTGCTCAATCAGAAAAGTGGACTGATATCAACCAGAGCTACTTGTACCTGAAAGTCAAAGTAGTCAAACCGGATGGCACTAATCTGGCTAACGATGGAAAAATCCAAATAATTTCTTCCACAGCTTGTTTAGCAGTATTGATGTGTACCTGAACAACAAACTGATCACCAATAATGCTGACACATATGCGTACCGGGCCTACATTGAGAATTTGCTGTCTTATTCTACGGACAGTAAATCAACACAGCTCTACGCTACGGAAATGTGGAGTCCTGACACGGCGGGTCATATGCAAGAGCATACAGTTGCGGAAGATAATGAAGGATTTAAGAAAAGAAGAACACGTATCCACCAGAGTCGTGTTCTGGAAATGTGCGGACGTCTGCATTTAGACCTGTGTTTGCAAGACTAGTACCCCCCAAATGGTGTAGAGATACGACTGCGACTCAACAGAACCCCAGTCAGTTTTTGCCTGTTTGGAACAAAGGCAAAAATCCAGTTAATTCAAGCTGGATTCAATGTTCGGACTGTTGACCTGTTTCCCGTAGTGGCCAACAACTTAAACCAGACCATCGCTCAACATGGCATGAAGATCCCAATTCGCCGAGCTGAGGTGAAAACTTTCACCATTCCTGGAGGCCAGCGATCAAAGATCGAAGATCATTTATTTCAAGGACAGTTGCCCAAACGTATCATTCTGGGCCTGGTAAAGAATACAGACATGAACGGCGATGTGGCAACCAACCTATTTGATTTTCAACATTTCAACTTGTCTAAGTTAGAAGTCAGTGTAGACGGAAAGACGACATACAACTTGCCGTTCCAGCCCAACTTTCCCACAAGAGAAATTTTGAGATCATACATGTCCCTGCATCAAGCCACGGGATCACTCGGTTTAAACCGCTCCATGGGTCTGACAATGGACGATTACATGCAGGGGTACACACTATCGGGCATTGACTTAACGCCAGATCAAGGATCAGAAGAGGGACAGCTGCATCCTATAAAAACGGGGAACTTGCGAATCGAGCTTCAGTTTCGTGCACCACTTGGTGACCCCATCAACGTGATCATGTATGCCGAATACGACAGTCAGATAGAGATTAACGGGTTCAGAGAAGTCATCACAGACTATTAACCATGAGTAAATCAGGAGAACAGCTGGCCAAACAACTATACGAAGAAATCTACAACTTGAGTAGGCGACACGATATTGTAAAGAGTTTCAACCATCATGTGGTGCATGAACTTCAGACACACCTCTTTGATATCGTGAAAGAAAACTGCTATGGTTGCATTGTTGATTATGCCAGTCAGACCCAACATCCCCTATGTTTGTTTAGCAGCAAAAGTGAGTGGGTCGAGATGTTTCTGAAAAGTGCATTAAAAAAACTGGACTTGTATCAAGTGATGGAAAGATGGTACGCTGAACTACAAAACATGGATCTCACACGCGCTGAGAAAGCTGATGCTTATCAGATGATGGCAAATATAAAGGCTAGTGTAGATGTGAACAAGATCACACCATTGGAAGCTTTTGAGTGCGAATGGGCGGAACGAATTAAACAAGATTGGGAAAATGGAAACGATTGAGTTGCAGTATATTTTGGATCATTCACCAATTCTAGCTCCCTTGAATGCCATGGTATGTGCTAAAGATCAGCTTCCACAACGCAGACCAGAGAATGTAAAAGCTTACATAGTGAATACCCACAATTCGACTCAACCTGGTGAACATTGGGTGGCTGTGCTTTTCAACGATAAATCGACTTACTACTTTGATTCGTATGGACACAAACCACTCCATCGTGACATTCAACCCTATACATGGAATCTCATGAGACTTCAAGGATACAACACGTTTGTGTGTGGAGCATATTGTTTGTTTGCTTTGCATTTTCTTGTTCAAGGATGTGATTTAACTTAGAGCTAAATTCCGGACAGAGGATCAACCTCACTTCAATTTGAACGATTCCAATGTGGGATGATGGTTTTACCAGAATTATGCAGAACTGTACAAACGTGCAAGAAGACAGGTGTGTAATCAGCACCAACAAACATGCACAGCTAAAAAAAGTAGGTCAGTAGGTCAATCCACCCCATATCAAGGCCAAAGGCAATGCTATCCAACTCAGGTCAATGTTAAACTTTGCGTCATTTTTTCATTGGATGGAAATTACGTTCTCTGATTGGTGTGTGCCAACACTCAATAGAAAGTAGGTCAATCCGCCTCAAGACTATAAAAGCACACTGCATCGTATCATAATCCCACTAATCAACTTATCCCCAATAACTGGGCATTTCACCTAACTATGGACACCACAGACATAACTAACAACTCTGACTTTGGTGTTCTGTCCTGGAATGCCGGCGGAATCAATAGGGAAGATTCTGATAAAATAGGGGAACTTCAAATTATATTCTAGGTGCGCAGATAAAGCCCAAAGCTGTGTGTATCCAGGAGACACATTGGACTGATGATACCAGGCCAATGAAGCTTCCGGGGTACAGGTTGGCTGCACAAGCTGTGCGGAAAGGTTATAGGGGTGGTGGAGTAGCAATTTATATACAAAACCACCTCAAAGGCACAGCTATGAAAGGACCGAGCACGGAGCGGGCCCAATGCGTCATCGTGAATATAAGAGAACAAAACAGTAGTACAAGAATAATTAATTATTACAGCCCAGATAATGAGAGTATCACCAATAGCAACTTGAAGAAAATTTTCAAATATAATACCAAAAATACCATAATGGTGGGGGACTTTAATCTGAAACATCCACTTTGGAACCCGCCGGGGGACCTAAGACAGGATACCGAGTCAATTAATCTCCTAAACCAATTAGACATTAACACAATGCAAGTGCTGAACAAAGGTCAAATAACTAGAATAGGTCACGCTCAACATAAAGATTCCACTCTGGACTTAGGTATAGTGTCAGCACAAATTGGTACTAAGTCACACTTGACAGTACTAAGCAACTACTTGGGGAGTGACCACCTCCCCATACAAATAAATGTAACAAGGCCCAAACGCAACTCATTTAATAATAATGATCGACCCAGGTGGCTCCTGCACAAGGCAGACTGGGATGCGTATTATAGGAACTCATACACTGAATTTACGTATGAGGACCCAAACAATATGGAAGATAAAAAAAATAAAAATTATAGAACAAATTAACAAGTTAGCATCCCTAACAATTCCAACTAACCAATAAAAAAAAACGCAGAAATAAACAGGTGCCATGGTGGAATGCACAATGCGACGAGGCTGTCAGAAAGAGAGAAAATGCAAGAAAAAAATACAATCATAAGAAAACTCCTGAAAACTACATCATCTATTCTAAATTAAGAAAAGCAGCTAAAAAAGTTATTCAGGAAAGTAAGAAAGAGAGCTGGAAATCTTTTGTATCCAGTATTTCACATGGAACTACCGGAAAAGAAGTTTGGGATAAGATTAATAGGATAAAGGGTCAAGAAATTAGGAAAATACCAGACTTACAAATCAAAGATGAAATCATAAGCTCAGATAAAGACAAAGCTAACATCTTTAATAAGCACTTTCAATCTGTCAGCTCGAACGCGGGGCTTCCCACTAAATTCATTTAGAACAAGGGGAGGGTTGAGAGTGAGATTGAAAAAACTTGGCCAAAGACACTACGATGGTCAATGATCAGTCTTACAATCGGCCCTTCACGATGTTTGACATGAACTGGCACTTATTCAATGTAAGAACTCTGCCCCTGGGGAGGACGGAATATCCTACCTAATGATTAAAAAATTAGGAAAACTAGAAAAGTCAAAACTTCTAAATATATTCAATCAATCATGGGAAACAGTCGAAATCCCTAATAGCTGGAAAGTAGCTAATATAGTACCCATCCCTAAACCCGGTAAGGACCCCCACAATCCAGCTTCATATAGACCTATATCCCTGACATCTACCCTAACTAAGCTAATGCAGAAGATGATTAAGCCAAGGCTTGTAAACTACTGCGAAAGCAATAACCTAATATCTCCAGAGAAATCAGGCTGTAGACCTGACCACTCCTGTGAAGACCATTTAGTTAGACTAGAGGCAGCGTGTAGGAGAGCTCAATATAGGAGAAAAGTGCTATTAGCAGTCTTCCTAGATCTGAGCAATGCATTTGATAAACACTGGAATAAAGGCTGTCTGTTAAACCTACATTCCATGGTATTAGGGGTAATATGTTAAGGTGGATAGGAAGCTTTCTCGAGGGCAGAGTAATTAAAGTCAAAATTAATAATGACACATCAGAATCTTTAATAACGGAGAACGGATGCCCACAAGGCTCCGTCCTCTCACCAATCATATTTTCCCTGATAATGAATACCCTTAAAAAATACATAGACAGAATTAATATCAAATTTCCAAAAAAGAAGGTAGAACTATCCCAATTCGTTGACGATGGCGCTGTTTGGCATGAGGCCAGAACTCCCAAACAAGCGTACTGCCATATGCAAAAAGTCCTTAAAAGCATAGAGGAATGGTCACAGAATTGGGGATTTACCATAAATCCCACCAAAACTCAGGTACTATTAGTCTCCAAAAAACCCAACTTAAACAAAATGGAGGAGGTCCCTAAACTGGAACTCCATGGTAAACAACTTGAGTATCTGTCTTCAGCCAAATTTCTAGGTATGCATTTTGACCAAGGCCTAACTTGGCATAGGCATATAGCAGAATTAGTAAAAAGATGTGAAAAGGACTTAAATATCCTAAGATGCATATCTGGTCAAAGTTGGGGAGCAGATAAAACAACCCTGTTAATGTTATACAAGGCACTAATATTAAGTAAGATCAACTATGGTAGCATTGTGTATGCATCAGCATGCAAAACATAGCTACAAAAACTCCAAGTCATTCAAAAAAGGGCACTTAAGATAGCTTAATGAAGAAGGGAAAAAATACATACAAAAATATATTCAAGAGAAATATTCTGATTCTATCGAAATATACACTGATGGAAGTAAGGATAACCAGGAAATTGGTAGCAGGGGCGGGTATTGCAATTAGACACAAACATTTGCTAATTCAAAACATTGCATTCAAAATTGATCATAGGGTATCAATTTACACCTGCGAACTACTGGCTATCCTGAATGCATACCGATGGATTAAGCAATACAAACCCAAAAATGTCACCATCCTTACAGATAGCCTTAGTGCTCTTATTTCCATTCAAAAAGGCTGTTCTAAGGATAGGCAAGAGATAATTAATGAAATATATGACAAACATCAACATTTGCATTCCCTTGGGATTGCTATGGTGAGACTGGTCTGGATCCCAAGCCCCGTGGGAATAAGGGGAAATGATCAGGCAGATGAGAATGCCAAGATAGGATCAAAAACAGGTCACCCTCTTAAAATTGAGTTAAACAAAAGGGAGGTTTATGCAGTCATTAAATAAAAATCCCAAGAAAAAATTCAAAAAATTTGGGAGGAAAGTCACGCACAGATGAAAATGTTTGTCCCCAAGGTTAAAACCAAGTGTTTCAACTATAGTAACATACGGAGGGAAGACATTGCCATAAATAGGTTAAAACTAGGCATGTCGGGTATCCGCACCCAAAATTTTTCTGAAGAGACTCAATGTCGCTACTGTAACGGAATTGAGACAGTGGGTCATATTTTCTTTGACCCACTGGACAGTGTAATAAACTTACAAAATCTAGAGAAGCCCTGCGGGATAGGCTGTATCAAGCAGGAATCCATAATCTGACAACAAATCCCTTTTGTACCCAGGTGGCACTAAAAATGATATTATTACCAGGAGTGTAATCCTTTTTCTTCGTGAAATTGGACTATTAACAAAAATTTAGAAAACCAAATAGGAAAGAGAAGGAAAAAACAAATCTTAAATAAGGCACTCTCCATTGTGGTGTTTGGCGGGGACACATTAGAGACCTTAAGTCTCTGCGGGCGTACTCAGACCCATCCCCTCTGGGCACCACAGTGGGGACTTAAAATAACCAATGTAACTTATAAGCTGATAGATATCTAATGCTAAAAAAACTAAATTTTTAATGTTAACTAGGAACTTAAAAATAGGGAGAGAGTTAAAAACATATATCTAAAATAGGGCACTCTCCATTGTGGTGTTTGGCGGGGACATATTAGAGACCTTAAGTCTCTGCGGGCGGACTCAGACCCATCCCCTCTGGGCACCACAGTGGGGACTTAAAATAACCAATGTAACTTATAATCAAACCAAATAATTAGGGAATAAAGCAGTAGGGTGGTGTGAAAGGGGGAAGTAACAGGATTAAATGACTGAGGAGTATGACGCTCGCTTCCCCCGGAAACAGATGCCCTGCTGAAAACAAAATAACAAATAAATTAAGGTCACAATATCTAACAGAAAGTGGGTGGGGACATGCGAAGAGGGCAGTACCGGGATCTTAAATCCGAGGAATGTAACGTTCGCTGCCATCGGAAACATTTCCCCCCAGCAAAAATACCTTATAACAGCAAAGAGTAAAATAAAGCACAAAATAATTAATATTAACAGAAGAGGCGGATGGGAAGGGTGGGATATTTAAAATCAGTAGGTGACAAGTGACACTAGGTCAAAAAACAGTCACAAGTCACAAAAGGGGTGGGAATCAAAATAAATGCGCGGTAAATTGAAAGACGAAAGTAACAACAAAAAGCATATTAAGGGAAATTACGGGGTGATGTAGAGGGCAAAACAGAACAGTCTGTATGCCCAAAACGCCAAACCGTAAATATGAGCAAGAAACGCGGGAAAAAAATAATTAAAAAAAGGATAACCACGGACACATAGGAACACAAAGTCGGCATTTTTCAAAAATTTAAAGAATAATTTTAACATCTTTTATAAGTAATAATATGCCGACAAAAACTCTAAATTAGAGTTTATTTTTAGGCACTTTGGCTTAACTATTTATAAGGAACTCTTCCTTACTAGCATATTTAGCTATCAAAATTCAAAAAAGGGAAATTCCCCTCTTTTTTCTCCAACGTCTTTCTTTTTTCTTTTCTCTTCTCAGAGACCGGAAACAGAGATAGAGGGGTGTACATCGACCTGAATAAGGCCAACTCTTTTCTATTACAACTATATATCCTCTGACTACAATATAAACCTACCAAAAAAGCAGCACTCTCTCGCTGCTGGAGGTCCCTCTGGTCCGACAACAAAATAAAGTCTACCTCTATGAGCCCTGATGGACCACAGTCCAAAAGGGACAAAATATAAATGTACACCCGGATATCTCTAAAAACAGATTTTTGGCAAACTATTTTCAAGGACTTAATCCTTGCTAGCTTAAATTAAAGCTATCAAAATTCTAAATTAGAACTTTTTTCCAAGACCTTCCTCAGCTATTTGGCACTACTTTGGCAGTTAGGGATTAATTTATTAAGTAAAAAGTATTTCTAAAATTTGCATTCGAAATTCAAAATTAAAAGACTTCGCATAATGCCGAGCCTCCCTTGGCTTAAGGCTGTGAGTCTTTAAACACTTAATAAAAAAAAATCATAATCCCACTACCCAACCATGGAAAGCTACGTAACTTCTGATCTCGTTAACAACGCCATACAGGCTGCTGATTTGTTTGAGCTGACGACAGCTGCTAACCAGGCATCAGTGTCGTACACTCCGACTCCGGTGTACCAACCCAGCTACCAACCAACATATCAACCTCAGCCTCCACCACACCAGCAGCAACCAGTACAGCAACAACAACCAATGCAACACCAACCGACAGTGCAGCCAGTAAATAATGTTGGACAATCTATTCTGAGGGAACTCAAAGAGGTAAACAACAACCTCATCAAATTGCAACAGAGAATGGAAGCAGTGGAATGCCGTATCAAATTGAAAACAGACAAGCTGGTGGTGCCTATCACTTTCATTCCAGAAAAAGAGGAATCATCCAACAAACGTCCGCATGACGGTGGATCCCATTCTAAGAATGGACTTGGAGCCCATTGTAAAGACATACAAAATAGCAAAAAGAGTAAGAAGTAGAGAAAAAAAAACGTCCCTTTTCAGGGCCAACCCAGATGTCTCGAAAGGACATTTTTTCACAATTGTCAAACCAAGTAATAAAAGTATCAAACGTAATGAATTCATGCCATTCGTTTTCAGACTGAGCTATGGATAAGTCACATATAACTAACATGGATAACGACTGCATATCTGACATTGACAAAATATAAGCCCGATACCAACGTACGCTTAAAATACAAGCCCGATACCAACGTACGCTTAAAATAACAACAACACTCAGGAGTATCGTAGCCAAATTGAGTGAATGTTACTATACTGATCTATACTACGATGATATCTTAAAAATCATTGAAGCACATTTCATCACCATAGAACATGTTGAATATCTGCTGAAGAATCTCATAGACAATCATGAGTAACCACTACTCTGTGGAAAAAAAACGGCCCTTATCAGGGCCAACCCAAATGTCTCGAAAGAGAATATACCTCAATTGTCACCATTTCTTTCAAATTCCCTTCAAAATGATTTTTTCATTAAAATATGATCCAATGTTTTATAAAAGTTTACAAAAATAAAAATGTTACAAAAAATAGTCATAACTACTACAAATTCGGCTTGAAATGTTTTAATTTAACAGCAATTCTGATATGTCAATACAAAGTAGGTCAATCAACCCCATGTCAAGGCCAAAGGCAATGCTATCCAACTCAGGTCAAGGTTAAACTTCGCGTTATTGTCATTGAATGAAAATAACGTTCTCTGATTGGTGTACGCCAACACTCGATAGAAAGTAGGTCAATCCGCCTCATGGCTATAAAAGCGCACCGCATCAAGCATTCGGTCATATTCTCGCTGCACAACCATGGAAGAAATTAATTTTTGGGGTTGGTACAACAGCAACAAGATGAACATGATGCCTATATGCTCATGGAACATCAGGAGATGTTGAGACAACAGCAACAAGATGAAGACCATATGCTCATAGAACAACAGCAGATGTTACAAGATGAAAACGATGTCATCGTAATCAGTGACGATGAACACAATGTCACCGAAACCAAGCACGATGAGGACGATGTCACCGAAATCTAAAGAAGAAACAAAACGGCCCTTTTCAGGGCCAAGCCAAATGTCTCGAAAGGACATTTTACAATTGTCAATCCCCCTTTAACTTACATAACGTTAAGAAGTGGTCCTCCTTTAACTAAGAAATAAAACATGACGTCAACATGACAATATCGCGTCATTGGAATGTTTGGTATGCAAGGTCATACTTTTTCTCTCTATCAGATCTTAAGTCATCCTATCTAACAGGAAGGAAATATTTTTTATTACATGCAACATAAGGTGCCATAAATCTTTTTTTCGATAAAACACAAGGTGCCATAAATTTTCGTCGGTGCCATACATTTTCAACCCGGGTACCATAAAAATTTTTTTTTGAAAAAAGTCAGGGTGCCATATTGCCACCCTTCACTACTCTGCGAATTAACTTTCCCAAAGTGTGGCAGCATGAAAGACAGTTTAATTAAAACAAACCTCATATTGATGGTTGCTCAACAAAACTTTTACGAACATGTAACAGCATCAAATTATGACACATGAATCATTACTGAAGCAAGTTACACAACAGCATTAGTCTGTAGACAGCATAATACAGCATATCACTTTTCAGTATGGCAGACATGGACTTGTAAGAAGGCAAGATGTAATTTTGTCCTAATTCTGTTCCATAGACATACAATGCAAGAAATTACCATCTTGTGAAATCAATTTTCTATTTTATTATACGCCTTTTGCATTTGGACATGAAACACTAAAATAACAATTTCTATTCCACTGAGCATATATTATATTTTCTTGTCTCGTAAACAATATATATTTCTTTTCTTTTAAAAAAATAAATACACCAATTCTATATTTTGCGCTGTTCACATCCCGGCAATTTAATGACAAAATTTTAAGTTTACCCATAGACTCAGAATTGTTTTTCAGATAACAAAACATTCAGTTTTTATTTTTTTAACATGACACAATGAAGATCTGTCAGAAAAAAAAAACAAGGCAAAAAAATATATCTGCGACACTAATGCCATGCAGGAATATGGTCAGAACCAAATATTTGCTTGTACAAATTCAAACTTTACGGTAAGTTCATTCGACAGTACTTGGTTATTATACTGGGGCCAAGATTCGCACATAAACTGCTGGTGGTTAAGCAACGACCGGTTAATGATAAAATGGGCAAGTTTTTCTTTAAAAAAATCAAATTTTATTTACTGTATTATCAAATACAGATCACCGTGTAGAGACTTATTTTTAGACGAAAATGCCATTTGGTTAGATCATACATATTAATATAATTTTATCTATCTGTGTTTTATTGAATTGTTTATCAGAAAAAGAACACACACATGGAACAAAGTGATAATATAAGCTTGCAATAGAATAGCAAATATAGTAAGTTATATCCCCTGGATGACCTAGGTCAAAACAACCGATTTTACCATATTCATCCATCCGTGAAATATTGGTTACAGCCATAAATTTTCATAAATATTAAATAGTTTGTATCAGGATGTACATTGTGTACCTAGTTTTATGAAGATGAAAACTCCTCTTCATAGAAAAAACGCTTAAACACAAAGGTAAACCTGAGGCAACCATGTTTGTAGGTCATTGCCATAAATTTGCATAAAAATTAAAATCAAAGGTTATCCTCACTGGAAAACAAGCGCTACGTTCGGATGAACGCCATACCCCCCCCCCCCCCCCCCCCCGACGGGGGCGGGGGCTTAAAATTTTGGGGTCAAGGTCATTCTTTGTTATGGTCAAGGTTAAAGTTTTGTGACAGACAGACAGACCAAAAACAATATGCCCCGATCTATCAATGCCGGGGCATAAAAAACTTAAACACAAAGGTAACCCTTTGGTGAAACTGAGGCAGTACAACCAATTTTTTTCCATGTTCTTCAAACCGTGAAGTAAAGTTCACAGCCATAAGTTTTTCATAAATGTTAAATATATCATATAATGATGCTCATGTGTACCCTAGTTTCATGAAGATGAAAATCCATCTTCATTAAAAACAAATCTTAAACACAAAGGTAAACATGAGTCAGAACAATCAATTTAACCATGTTTATACGACAATGAATTGTGGGTCACTGCCATAAATAGATCATATTATGATGTACGTGTGTACCTAGTTTCATAAAGATGTGAAGTCATCTTCTTAGAAAAAAAGCTTAAACGCATAGGTAAATCTTGTGTAACGGACGGACAGACGCACAGACCGAAATTCTATATGCCCCGCAACTTGTGCAGAATAAGAATTTCCATATAAAATAAGGTCTACTACAAATTTTCTATGTGTACAAAATATTTTCCATTCAATTTACACCCTTCATATGTATATAAACAAGTTTTGCATAAGTAGGCATGTCACAAAAAATATATATCTTTTGAAATATGGTTTGCTCTCCTTACCTTATTTAATAAGACATGTTTGACCTCAGCATGTACAAGTTACACATTACTAGATATCAGATAATAACATTTATATCGAATCATCCACATACACACGAACACATTCTCTATTCAAAGAAACTAGACAGAACATTGAGTTGTGCACATTTATACATGTATACCCAATAATATATATATATGAAACATTCATATTTAATACTAGTATGCCTTAAAGCCAAGCTTATCTTGAAATATAGTATATGTCCATGACACAGGAATATGGAGGATAAAGGGGATATACGAGCTTACAAACCATAATTGTCCATAAAAGCTTTCTAATTATACATTCGATTATAACAATTCAGGTTTAAGTTATCTTTGATAGATATACTATGCACTCGTACATGATTGCTGAAAGCAATTTCGAGACCAAATTGCCTTATTCTGGAATATTGTCCAATTCGTGTATATGTGTATATATCGGTAATTTAATCTAACTGGGGGTTTCCACATGCAAATACATTAGAAAACCGATCGATTAAGCTATGTCTCTGATATTTAGAAATAGTTTCCCTCTGAAATCGACAGTTTTCATAGGGATCTTTGAGAATATCGACATTATGACCGGAAGTATCCTCTGCCATGTACGCATCAGTGTTGTCAGTCGTCATGTTCTTCATGTAAAACCGCTTCTCTCCCGGGCAGTAGTGTAGGTACTGATCTACAAACAAAGAATTAGTTTGTTCTCGTAAAATAATTTAAGCAGAGACATGGATATATCATTTACACTTTGTTGAGTACAGCCTTGACAAAATTGCTTACGTGCCGATATTTTTTAATATAATCGATATTTTAAAACACATACAAGTATATTGCAACAATGTACTGGTATACAACACACATATATTTCAAGAAGTAATTTAGGTCACCGGTGGGAGTCTACTAAAGAAAAAAAGGAAGAAAACAAGTCACATGCACTAGTTTTATGAATGGTATTGAATAAAATTAAGATTACAAAACCTATCTACATTTAGAATTTCTATTTTTCGTGTGACGTTACATAACTGATTACTATTACTGTTCGCATTTGCGTTAACTTCATAAGCTGAAATACGAATTCGCTACCCTCAACTGAAGACGATATGTTGCGGAATGTGTCTCATGGTACCGAAAGCACTTGCTTCGGGGACACCGTATTCTATATTTAACCGATTTGCCCGAGGTGGGCATACATAACAATAGCTTTTTCTCGCGCAGTGTGGCCTACACTTGCCTTCACCAACATTAATGAGGTTGTACCAGTCATTTGTGAACATACACACCGTTTTGTAATAAAGTTGCAAAATGTAATAACATTATTAGGGAGCGGGTCACTACGGACATCGCATTTTTTCCTACCTATTCACAGATCATCCACGAAAAAAAAAAAAAAAAAAAAAAAAAAAACGCGAGGAAATCACTTCGAATATCTCGCTTTTTCCCATCAAATTCTAAACTGTTATCTATAGGAAATAACTATAATTTTGTTACAATCACCCGGAAAAAAGATGCGTGATTGTTCAGATGGTCGCATCCTTTTCACAAGTTTGAATTATGCCATTTAGTTAGTTTAAAGTTAATATATGTATATTATGACATAATATGTTATAAATTTATTTGTTTAGTTGGTCTAAGTGATAAGAAAAATTCCATTGCTTTGTCTAAATATCTTTGCTACGACACATTAATGTTGGGGATGAAACTACCTCTTTTTTAGAAGAATACAAGAAGATTCAAGCCCACCATTATCCAGACTATGTGATCAAAGTGTGGCCACAATTTGAGAAAACGGACGTGTTGTTACCGCTGGCAGACAAAGTTATTCACATTTATCATCATGATAGATATAATGACTGCATGACATTTATCAATTCTTTCCTGGGATGAAACTACCTCTTTTTAACACAGAGCTATAACAACAGAGAAACCCACAAGTGCAATAACATTTGTCTGTGGTACACCTCAACACTGTGCCCAAAAGAAGGACTCTTCCATGTGGTCAGTGTGGTAGAACATTTCACAGTCAGAAATGTTTTGATCAGTACAAAGTAAAACAAGGGAAGTCTACAAAAACCATCTGTGAAAGTGATTAGAATTGCAAGAGCTGTAGTCAAATGGTTATGGGCACAAAGAAGAACCATCTCTGTCCCGGAACTAAGAAATGTAGGTATTGCAAGAAAGTTGTGGATGCAGAACACATGTGTTATATCCCAACGTACAAAGAACCAGGGTACGTTAAGTCACCGATTGTGCCTTTCAACTTCTTTGACTTTTAGTATCGATTGTATTTGATTTGATATACATGTATCAAACTTTTGTGTTGCTCAGCGTGCTTGTGGAGACTGCATGTGTCAATTAATAAACAAGAGGGCCAAGATGACCCTGAATTGTTTTCATTGAATAATCCATGAAGAGATACAGCATGATCATCTAAATTCCACACAAGAACTGTACCTGTCATCCAATAAGTCTATATAAAATCAAGTGACCCCTGGGTTGGGGTCAATTTTGACACCAGTGCCATGATTTGAACAGACTTGGTTCAGGTCCACTAGTAAACATCTTAACTCAAGGTTTAGGGGTTTCAGAGAAGAAGATCTTTTGAGGGTTTTCCTACACAAGTCTATGTAAAATCAAGTGACCCCTAAGGCGGGGCAAATTTTGACCCCAGGGCTATGATTGAACAAACTTGGAAGTGGTTCACTAGGCCATGTTTCACACCAAATATCTTAACTCTAGGCCTTGTGGTTTCGATAAGATTTTTTTCTAGATTTTTCTATATTAGTCTATGTAAAATCAAGTGACCCTGGGGCGGGGCCAGTTTCGACCCCAGGGTCATGATTTGGAAAAAAACTTTGTAAAGGTCTATAAGACAATGCCACATATCAATTATCTAAGCTCTAGGCCTTGCGGTTTCGGAGAAAGAGATTTTTAAAATTTTCACTTTAAAAATCTATTTTTAGCTCCTGTGACCTATATATGCAATAGACCGTTTGAACAACTTTCACAGGCAACTTTCATCAAATTTGGCCCAGTGGTTTCGGAGATGTCATTTGAAGCGGTTGAGGATGACTGACGGACGGACGACGGACAGCTGTTGATCGTTAAAAATCGTGTCTGAAATGCGAAGCTGTTGATGAGCCAAGAGAAAAAATATTGCGTGGTAACAACACCTTGTCAAAACTTTGTGCTTGGCTGTTTCAGCCAAGTCACAAAGACAAAACAGCGATTGCTCACAAACTCAAAAGGATATGGTGCTCAGTTTATTCTGAGACACTTACTGATGATCCCAATCTTGAGCGCTTTGGGTATCAAAAAGAAACCCCTTGAAAATGACCAATCGGTGAAAGGAAAATTCCTCTTAACCAAATAAATAAATCATTCCAAACAAACCCCTTCCGTACAGATACGCAAGTACCTTTGAATAGAGGAGGACGTACTATACTACTACTACTACTAATAATAATAAAAATAGGCAAGTAGAGAAAGGGTTCATTTGGTTTCCGCTCAGTAATACAAAGGGGCACTTAAATGTCGTTGTTAACCGAGTGTCCGCCATTGCTGTGCGGTTATCTGGATAACTGTAAGGTCTTTCATCAGTTATTGCATGGGCGTGGAAACTTCGCCCACTAAAACGTGTGCGGTATCGAATTAAACATGAGTACTTTTCTACAGAAAGTTACCCAGCCGTGTTACAATTAAACAAAGGAGACCGACTCCCAGTTAGCAATTCTTTCAAAATCCCGATTTCGTAAACTTACAAAGGATTGAGTTGGGAGACGAATCCCTCTGGGACACCTTAAAACGTGTATAAGCGTTAGGTGGCGTAACCTAAAATCAAAACAAAAATTCAATGCAAATTCAGTATAAAAATTAAATTTTGTGAAAAAAATTCCGCGAAACGACATCAGTATATTCAATTACATCAAATACGTCGGTTGCTTTCTTTTTTGGCGTCATTTCGTGACTTTTCGGCAAAACCATACGGTAGAGTAAAAACGTACAAAAATTGAAAAAAAAAAGATTGGGAAGTGGCTCTTGTGGAAATGATTGTTCCCATACAAGTCAAAAACATCGAAGAGGATAAAGGAAAATTCTATGTCATGACTAGAGATCCACAACTGGCTGCAGCATTTTCTGAAGTGACAAACGGCTGTGAATTAAAAGGCAAAAATAGGCAATCCTGCAGGCATCTATGTGGCACCACAACATCTCATTGACGAAATGGACATGGTCATTAAGAAAGCCACTAAACAAGAAAACTCAAATTTAAAGCGATTTTCCGGCTTGTGGAAACGTGTCAAGTTGACCGCCAATTATGGATCAAAGATCGGCTGGGAACCTCACCCGGCCATCCTTACGAAACTTAAAAAGTAATGAAATATTTCCAAACAAAGACAACAACAGTTTCAATTACGGCGTGGACCTCTACATGAAGATGAACCATTTGTTCGTGTATACCGCTCTGGCGAAACACACTTTGATAGGTGATGTTAAAGCACCCATTTTACGCGTTGTGCCAGTTGACACAACGACAAAAGCAGGTGCTAATGCACTTTGACTTTCTAAGTCTGCAAGATCAGTATCAATATAACCAGCGACACATGGGATTCAGTTCATTTCCCTCACGGGATGTCGATGGTGAAGCTTCATTAAAAAAAAAAAAAAAAGACACGATGATTCCATTTTACCGTGGTCAGCCTCGACAAGTCGGATATAGCTTGGGGTTTCTATGTTCAAGAAAATGGCCAGCAACATTTTATGATAAAACCAATCGTAAACCCAGGACTACAGACTCTGAAAAAAGAGGGTTTTAAACAAGGTGTAGAAGCCTTAAAAGATATCCTGTCGGGACAAAATGTAAAAGACAGTGATCAAGAAACGGGGTAAAGCATTGATGAAAGATGTGGGTCGGAAAACTATGAGGAGTAAAAACCCAGCAGCAGCGAAACGTCGACATCATCCTGCTTCCAGCACGTCAAGGAGACACATAAAAAAGAAAAATATCATCACGACCATTAGGTATTTTTGATTGAACAACATGATGCAACACGGCTCTTACGAGTGCACACATGACAGCTATCAAAGATGTACAGTGGACAGAACATTATCCTGTGTCAGCACTGAGCAACTAATCACCTATTGCATTTGTAATTCCAAGTAACCCCCGAATGCCATGTGAGATCAAAGGCGGCTTCTAAATCCAAGAAAATTGCTAAAACTGAATGGCCTTTGTTTTTTTTTCCAGATAAAACGTCATGATGTAATCTAAAAAGTTGGTAATTTCTGACCTTAAAGGCATTAAATAAAAAAAAAATTGTTTGTTTAGATCGATTTAAAATTTCACCGAGTGTACATAAAAAGTGATATTTTCACGACTGGCGAATCAATCAGAAGGATGAACAAAATACACTTTCACAGCAAAACTTAGATGTTTTTTCTGTCATGCTGCTGCCATCCTGTTCATATACATGTATTCCTGAGATTAATTTCTTTTTCTGGTTTTATGTAACTGTTAAAGTTTATTACTGTGTTGCAATTAAATTTAGCTTGTATTGTATACGAAAGCTGCTTACCAACCACCGGCGTCATACACTCCGGTGTATCAACCCAGTTATCAACCAACGTACCGACCTCAACTACCACAGCAACAACAATAACCAATACAGCAACAACCAATACAACATCAACGACATCACACAAAGAAGTGCACAACAATCTCATAAAAATGAATGAACACAGAATGGAAGAAATGGGTTGTCGTATTAAATTGAAGACAGATAAACTAGTGGTTCCTATCACTTTCATACCAGAAATCATCCACCAAACGTCCGCTTGACAGTGGTTCTATCTGGGGCCTGCTCATTAAACTGAAATGTATCTGTAGATTCTATCAATGGACGTGGAGTCTTTTGTAAGCAAGAAGAATAAAAAGAAGAGAGGAAAAAAACAACGGCCCTTTTCAGGGCCAACACAAATGTCTCGAAAGGCATTTACAGTTGTCAAGCAAAACTTGCTTCCGTCATAAGAGTATCAAGTCAAATATCTTTATGTCATTCGTTACCAGGTCGTCCGATGGATAAGACACACATAACTAACACTGACAGAAAACAGGAGCGATATCTACGTACACGGAAAATAACAACAACACTTAGGAGTATTGTAGCAAAATTGAATGAATGCTATTATACCGAAAAAAACTACGATCATGTCTTAGATATAACTGAAGCAAATTTCATCATCATAGAACATATTGAATATTTACTGAAGACAGTCATGAGTAACAACTACCCAGGAGATGCGGTCGGTAACAAGATAGGGCTTGATGTCAAGAAAAAACCAAACGGACCTTTTCAGGACCAACCCAATTGTCTCAAAAGGACACATTTACGATTGTCAATCCCCATACTTTTGATGATAATATACCATACAATCTGGGTGCCATACATTTTCGGTGCATACATTTTCTTCCGTGACCAACCTTTTCGGCCAAGGTGCCATAAAAAATTTACCACCCAAAACGAGGGTGCCATAATCCCACCCTACACTACTTGTATGAAATGTCCATTGCGCAATGGAAAGTTATATGTACGTTCATTTATTGTTTTCGTTTGTGCTATAAATATATCAATTGTTTTTCTGTACGTACATGTACAACATCTGAAGTTTTTCGCACAATGGAATGGAATTTCCTTTGCGAGCATCAGCAAAACACATCCTAAATTTGTATGTTAGTTTATGACTTGAATATGGACAAAATATATAAACTTACTTATTAATTAATTTTAATTCGATATAATTATTCTTGTTAGGTAAGTTTAAATTGCGCGTAGAAACAATAAAAGCAAAAATAATTGAAACTAAATCATGCAAATTTCCATTGGCACTAGTAAAGAATCTCCTGCACTGGGATCTTGTATACCCATCTCACGCTTTGATTGGAACGTATGCATCGGTAAGTATGCCACACTATTCAGATGTCACACATCCAATAAATTAATCAGACAGGGCACGCGTGTGGACATTAAAGGGAAAAGTTTGCAGGAAATTAACATTCTCCAAAATCAGTAATAAATTGGCAGTCGTTATTTGATAATAAATATCAAAGATGTATTTATATTTTTCACACATAGCATTTATACACAGAGAAGGATACCGGGATTTTGATATACCGATGTTTTACATAATTTATGTCATTTGAGGATATACAAGCCGAAAAACACGCAACAGTTTTTCTGAGTTTTAAGACTACCGGCAATAACAACAGTCAACAAAAGAACAATTACAGATAATTGGTGAGTACCCACAACATGCACACCTTATTGCATTTCAACTTCATCAGGTGTCATTCAATACCAGGGTTATTACACTTATGGACAGGAACAATAGGCTGCTCCCGTTGCTACATCAGCATGTAATAACCCCAGCTAATGACGGGAAAATCGAAAAAAAATGGACCTCAAATAATTTTGAAAGTGCTAATCATATATTAAAGTCTGCTCCATTTCGCCGCACGGCAAATAATAACCTTGTACCGCGAAGTGGAAATTTTGTTATATCCATAAAAATATAATTAAAACCACATAATAAATATTTATCAGTCATAAACTTACTTTTAATTCGAAAAGAAAGAATAAATGTTAAATAACTAATTAAATTATAATGTTTCCATTGCGTGTTTTTCGAAGGCGAAATGGAAAATCCATTGCGCGGTAGATTTGCATATGGATTATGAATATGTATTTAAAATATCCAATACTGAACTTTTTATATATTCATACATATTCCAATTGCGCCGCACCATTGAAATTTTGTAATACCGGCCCCGTAATATCACTCAGGATTAAAACAAAAGTACATAATAAATAATTTTCAGTCGTAAAGTAACTTTTTTCCGATGTAAACAACAAATTTTTAATACAGGCCTCAACTAATGCTTATTAAAAATAATTTTCCCAGTGCGTGTTTTCTTTTCCACTGCGTCCACTGCGCCAAAAAAATCTATTTTTAAGGTTGGAACCTTAAAAATTAAAAAAAATTTTTTTTGCCGATTTTCCAGTTATTTTATAATAAAATAAGAAGAAAAACTGCTGAAAAAATAACGAGAAAGTAAATGTAAAATCTCGCTTTTTTGTCGTTGTTCTGTGAATGGCTAGGAAAAAATCACAATTGTAATAACTTTTCTGTACAGCTGTTGTTTTTTTTATTTCATGCTTTTCGGTGGATTAAAAATGGTAATTTCACTGTATCAAACAGTGAATATTGCCATTTTCGTAATTTTCACTCTGGAACTTGAACCCAACCCTACGTTATGAAATGATCGCAGGGTCATTTGTGCTGCGTTTTACGCAAGAAATGACGTCATAAAAAACGTCACGCACGCGAGGAATTTCGACATCTTTTGTGAATAACACAGCTAATTTCTGGCCTATAGAGCATTCAATAAAAAGAAAAAAATGTTATGGTGAAAGATTGATGTATAATTTCATTCGTGAACATAAAAATATCACTTTTTATGTTCACTTCGTGAAAACAAACAATTATCTTCAATGTAATAAAGTTTCAAAATGTAATAAACCCAAATTAGCTAAAGTTTATACGTTCTTTTGATGATCAAAGAAGAGTGTCTAAGCGTTCTTTAGTCTATTTACACTATTAGAGATTGAACAAGTTTCAAAATGTGTAAAAATATTGTTTCAAAGCGACTTACAATTGCCTTAATTGTAATAAATTTTCTGCGCAACCCGTTTTGTTGTAAAATGTAAAAAAAACCAAATTAACCAAATGTGTTGATTTGATGATCAAAGAAAAGTGTCTAAGGAGTCTTAGGCCTGTATAATTCTCATAAACATTTAATAAATTTATTACAAAGCGGGTTACAACTGCATCAATTGTAATAACTTTTCTGTACAACCCGTTTTGTAATAAAGTTGCTAAATGTAATTCACCAAAACATTAGCTAAACATGCTGATTTGGTGATAAAAAATACACTATTAACGATTAAATACGTTTCAAAATTTAATAATTTTATTACAAAGCGAGTTACGATTGCCTTTATTGTAATTAATTTTCTGCACAAACCGTTTTGTAATAGAGTTGCACAATGTAAGAAACCCAAATTAGCTAAATATGTTGATCTATCGAAGGATAGCAGACAGAGAAAATGTTACACTGGATAAACTTTTGGAGTCTACTTTGTATGATGTTCTTGTAAAATTATAAGAGGTTCCAGAACATCTGTTATGTGTAGGTATTACTGTTTCAATGCTATCTTAAATTTAGACAAGTTAAATGTCATTACGTTTGAAGTACCCCATACAAAATTGGAAGCAGGAAACATCAAGGGGTGTATTTTGAACTCTCAGATTCTATACCTATTTCACTTATAAAACACTTGTCAGTATGACCGAATTGCACGTTTAAAAAGTCTGTTAAGAACCGAACCGAACTTTACGTGAGAGAAATGCAGCAGTTTTGCTCTGGAGAAATCGGTCAAAACTGTCTGTTGGAAGTTTAAACGGTGTAGACTTCCTTTTTTGCGATGGGGTGGAGCGAGGTCAGTCTCTCATGCCATGAAAACAAAATAAAAGGATGTAACAGAACGCAGGGTGCGCGCTATATTACAACACAGTAAAACAGTTGGAGAGGTTCAGGCTAAATCTATAAATAACTGAACACTGGCTCGTGCAACTCATGTATTTGAGGGAGTACAGATAATTCTAATTAAGATGAAGCTATTGAAAGTAAAGATGAAACCCTCAGAAATGTTCTGTACTTATTTTGTAGACCGTTGAAGAATAAATCTGCTAAAAATGCACCGACAGCCCTGGAAGATATTTTCACAGAGCGCGATTGGCCAAAAACAATGTGACAATGGCACAGAATTTAGGGGCTTTAGGGGCCTAATGAGAAAGAACAAATTAAAAATTGTGAAAGGCCGCCGTCACCAACCATAAATTCAGAGTAAGATTGAAGACAAAACATGATTATAAGAATAAAATTGAAATATGACATGATGCAAAGTGATTGTCGTGGGCATAATTGGGTTGAAAGATTTTCAAAGATATGTTCGGTAATAAATCAACAACCGAAAGAGACTCTGGGGTATTCCTCTCAAATTTCTGTTTACTTCGGGCTATTAGATGGAATAGTGCCGATACAGCTGCATCTCACACCTGGATTAGAACACAACGCCAACACATGAAAACAAATCTTGTGCTGTCTTCAAGAGAGGCAATAAGATATTTATTAGGTATCCCTTTGAGAATCGTGCACCTTAAAATCGATTTATAATTCGTGAGAAGTTTGTAAAAAATTCAAACGATATAAAGTTGTAACGTTATATACAGCCCTACAGAACGAAAATAGAGAAGAATAAATAAACGTGGAACATACACATAAAGGGACGTCAACCACGCTCAGAACCTTCGCCTTCAAGTATCACGTATTCTTCGTACATTCAGCATCAGACCACTGTAGTCCCCAGTCATGAGTCTAGCTACACTGACAACTGGTGGCACGATTTCTGAAGGTCTGATATAAATTATTGGGAATCCGCATGTTTGAACTACAGTTTCAAAGACCATTGGAACTATCTGCTGGTTGTAACGCATTGTTGAATGCATAGCCTTGCTTATTTCAATTATCTTTCTAAGCACTAGTTCTGGCAATAACGGACCTTCATCGTGTACTAAAATCTCATTGCCACCGACTTCAAAATCTGAAACAGATCCATCTGCCCCCTTCACTGTCGCTGTTGCGTCATTTGTTTCCCGTTCCCTGGAGATAAATTCATTATGTTGCTGACGTTTGAATATTAACCCAACTCTTTTAACGTTTGCTGTTCTAATTGTGTAATGATTATTGTGTACAAAGCAAAAGGGCTACATACATAATTGTATGGAATTTATGATAACGATTCACATAAATCAACTGGTGGTTATTTGCTAATTATTCAGAGAAGTTATACTCACGCTTTGAAAAAAAAATCACTAGTCTGGAAATTGCGTTTATTGTCGGCAGTTATGTTTTATAAGATGCAAATTGAATAAAAGAAACATAGCATAAGCATTACAAATCAGTAAAGCAAACTAGCAATATATCGATTCAATGACACCGCTCAATTGTTAAGTTTGATTGTCGTATTACAAACAAAATCACAAAAACAGAATAAATAATAATATGGCTTTTGCGAAAGAAATGTTGAACAGATTATCACAAATAAAATGTTAAATAATAATAATAATAAGTGTTCAAATACAGTTAGGTTTCAAACCTGCCACATGGTTTTCGACGTTGGCGGGGTTGGCAGGCTTGCCATTAATGGAGATTTTAGCTTGAGCTGATGCCGACAAACGAAGACAGTAGTAGCTATTTCTTAAGGGGTCGTCTCAGCATGCTTTGAAACTAGTTGGCGAAGCAATCAAGGCACTTTATTCTTAATGAAAACATTGTATAAAAGCTGGTTTTTGCGAATAATATCAGCAAGCGGCCTTTTTCTTCTCCTTCGTGTCTCCTACCGACATGGGAGCACAATCATCTTCCGATGACGAGGAGAGGTTATCAGCAATGTTATCTCTAAAGTCCGCTGCTCTGCTGGTTGATTTTCCTGGTCTGGCTTATCCTCTTCTTGATTGTCGTCATTGTCTCTTCTGACGACCTCAGCATCCTGAAGACGACGCCCCATAGCATCTATCTGGATTGCCACTCCTCTACGAGAAAAACAACAAAAAATACATATAGTTTTAATTTTATACACCATGTATATGTCCTGGACAGGACCAAAAATCATAAAGAAGTCACATATATCATGACAAAAAGAAAAGCCATTATATCGAGGGTTCAGATGGAATAAAATATTCTTTTATAATTGTGTGAACACGAAATGAATGTGTTTATTTGTTTAACATTAAGTATTTCATATTTGGAGACTATATCTACAGATATGCTGCTACCACAAAGCAGTATCACGCCGTAGACATGTTGCATGATACCACATCCAGTCACATTATCCTGGCATCAGACCAACCAGTCTTGGAACTATCCTGTATATGGTAAAGTGTTTGTTTATTATAGTGTCACGCCCTATTGAAAGGGCCAGCCAGATTTGACTTGTGAGACACCTCTTTGCTTTCACAAGTATCTCCCCGGTTCCCTCCTATATGCCAGGCACCAGGCGGGAAGACAACCAGTAACCAGTATTTAACTAACTGGCGGCTCACCAACTGGCCATTATTCAGAACGTTCCCCTTGCCGGGGATCGAACCTTCGACCTCCCGCTCTCGCAGCGACTCACCATCTCATTGAGTTAGTTGAGAATCCCATGACTCATGGTTGAGTTACAATCCGGACACACGCATACACACATACACGGAACCGCCGTTTGGACAGCGATGTCGAGCTCACCGCAAGTGGGTTCGGCAAAAATAAAAGGATTATGCAATACCTCAATGGACCGACGAACAAGGAAATGTTTCTATATATTTGTCATGAAAATCTCTAAAAGTACAAGGGGAAAACATCCATTTTAAAGTAACAGAAAAACGAATAAAGGACTTGTATACGGCCTAAAATTAATTCTTGCATGAGGGGGAGGGAGTGAACTTGTCGGTCCGTCCGTCGGCTTTGTCCGATCAATAACTCATGAATGGGTAAACCAATTTCAGTAATTTTTGGAACACTTGTCTAGATTTTGGAAAAATCCGTACATATTTAACATAGTTGTGGTCCCTTTCGACTTAGAAAAATACCAAAAATACATTGTTCAGTATATAAGACTTAATATTGTAGTATATGATGTTTTCGGTAGAGCTAAATTTTGAGGATTGCCTTTCAACGACTATTTCACGCGGTGTATACCGTTAAATCGTGCAAAAACGTCTATTTTGTTCTTACCAACTCTTAGTATTGCGCGATCTTAAATTCGCGGAACGCCCGTTGCGAAGGCCGCGGAAATTAGACAAGCGCGAAAATAATTATTAATACTACAGTATTCTGTTCAAAGCGCTATGTTCGGGTTTTAATCACTTTCATTGATATATCTAATATCACTAACATCAAGGTTTAAGAGATATGTTGTAATTTGTCTTTCCATTTTAGGTTATACTGGACAAGAGTCAATCAGAACCATAAGTTTTATTCCAACGTCTCCGCCAGACAACACTCGTTACTTTGGACTCATTTGTATGATTTTAGAACTTATACTACCGCCACCAAACCAAATATTGAATATAAGACATAGATTTTTTTTATATCGTTAAAGACATATATAGCGGAGGAAATGTGTTTTTATTTCTCAGTCCCCATCGCTTCCAGTTCTTCCAAGTGACAGGGGAAACTCCCGAAGCTTTTTAAGATTTGTTGAAAATGCTTCATATTTCTTCAAACATATTTCTCTCAAAGAAATATAATTCTTCTCGTCCTTATGTGGTTACGTGCCTATCCAACTTTTATGATGCTACTGTCACTATTCAAAGTGTCGGTCTTCAGTGTAACAATAGAAATTAGATTGCTAATCCCGATTTTATTTACGTCTGAAAATATTTGTCGTTTGGCCAGAGAATCATGAATGGATGAATATAGAGGCACCTGGAACAAAATTCCCGAAGCCGTTGGAGCCATCGATGGCACTTCACATGAAATCTGCATCGTCAGTAACATACAATTCATTCACAGATTTTGTTTACTGTCAAGGTACCATACGATTTGTACGTTGTGGGATTTCGGTCATCAAAACGGTGCCCAGCAACATCGTATGTTACCCAAGATATGCAATGACTTGCCATTTCCAGACCAGTGTGTTTTACTTACAGATACAATTTATCCAAATTATAGCCCTATCATGACACCATACACTTCAGCTCAAATACGCCATAAGCAGGGGCATCACCGGAGAAAGTGCTTAAAATTTAATACATGAATAGTCAAAAACCGTGTGTATGTTGAACATAAAACGTTACAAGTCTATCTCAATAGTGTGGAGACACAGGAAAAAGTTTCTACCCAGAATTGTATATATTTGTACTCTCTTACCTGTGTAATTCTTGAAAAAAATGTAATACAGATTTTGAGATGACCCCGAGTTTTTAGCTGTAGTCCGTCCTCGTCTTTCGTTGTCCTCGCAAGGTAAAACTCTTTATTAACGGATAACTATTTGTTGTGAACAGTTTAGCATTCATTATAATTAACAACGTTTCACTCACAAAATGTCACTTAGATAATTTGATATTACACCTCTGACCTCAATTTTATTACATTTTGCAACTTTATTACAAAACGTGTTGTGCAGAAAATTTATTATAATTAATGCAATCGTATTTTTTTTTATTTTGAAACTTGTTTAATCTTTAATAATGTATGAGAATAATACAGACCTGTGAACCCTTAGACACTCATCTTCGATCATCAAATCAACATGTTTAGCTAATTTGGGTTAATTACATTTCGCAACATTATTACAAAATGGACCTTCATATGGTGAAAGCTCATTAAATCACAAGCTGATTTAAAATGTGGTGTTAAATATGCATGTGGTTAGTGATGATGCGCTCGTTATAAAAAATAAACTGTATTTATTACGATGATGAAGTGAACGTTTACCTCTATACACCAGCGAGTGGATAACCCAGGACTGGTCTCGCTTCATATAAGCAAAGCAGCGCTCATCCATACGCTCCGAGCTGATGCTGTCCACCTCGTGATGCTGAAATGGAGTACGCATCTGATAATAACACTGTAAAGAAGACCTTTTTCTAATCTTGGTACATCAAGGAATTTTTTCATTATAAATGCGACACAAAATCGGACAACGACAATTTTGCACACTGATTTAGTGTATATCATAACATTCTAAACTGAACATCTTCAAAATACTGCCATGCCGTTTGTTTCAAGAATGATAATAGAACCAGTGTCAATCGATTGAACTGCAATGTATAGATGTGCTATAGTGTAAAACAAATACTATTGTCAACAGACAATTTCATTCCGAAATGAGATGTAAACCTATGTAAATTAAAGTGCAATTCCCGAACACCTTATTCAATGAAAAATAAACATACATTTGAGGTTAAATCCCCAGACACTGATTGGTCGAATTATATCGGGTATTAACAATCCTCTGGTAAAATGGTCTATACCTTGCAAACGATGTCGATAAAGATGACATAACAAATAACATTATTAAAAACTTTGATGACAGCGGTTACAGTTAAAAACAAACAACAGATGTACCAGGAAATGAAGGTCCGAGTCGCCCTGTCTTAAACGAGAAGTCAGAAAACAATCTCTGCCTAATATCTTCACGCGGATCCTTAAGCACCAGATTTTGTAGAAACCTTTAGGGACCAGATCCGTCCCATAGAAATATTCAAGCTGCAACACAGCTGCAATGATAACAACGATGATGATATAAGAAAATCTACTTTCTATGAGCATTTATATAGTTGCAAATCAAACAAAAAATATATCAATATACAAATGGAAATGGAAGTAAATTTAATTGTGTTGAAGCTGAGAAAGACACTTAACTATTTGAGTAAACCGTCGCTTCGACAGTATTTCATTCAGCTAATTACAGGTGGAGGAATGCTAAAAAGATGTTAAAAGAGTTAATATGATACACTTAAAAATATGAAAACGATAAAAGGGCCTAGACCTGAAGGGTTTCACATCGTTTTTTTTTTTTTTTTTTTTTTTTTTGTGTGTATTTATTTTGGTTTGGTTTTCGTGCTGCAGGGCGAAAATATTTTTTCGCAATCGCAGTGCGATTACTTATTGTTCTTTTTCAGTTTTATTTTTTTTAGGATTTCGCATCTGCTGGGCGAAAACCTATTGTTCTTCTTCTGTTGATTTTTTTTATTTTTTTTTATTAGGTTTTCGCCTCTGCTGGGCGAAAACCTATTGTTCTTCTTCTGTTGATTTTTTTATTTTTTTTTTATTTTTATTATTTTTCCAATTCCACCCATTTTTGTGTCCAGCCTAGCGGCCAGATGAGGAAAGCTACAGCTATGAAATTTTGGGCATGGAGTCATCTTTATCTGAACATGTGCCTAATTGGTCAAACTTTTCACATTTATTTCTGATTTAGCCACTAGGTGGCGCAATGCATGTAATCACTTTTTTGCTAATAACTCAAAAATTTGAAACCTGATTTAGATGCGGGTTTTTACATAATGTTCCTTGTTGACAGCCCAATCAAATATGATGGATATCTTATCATCGAGTACTGGGGAAAAAAATTGTTCTAGGAGAGGTTGAATGTTCGAACCTTGGAAAAAAGTGGAAAAATGAGGGTAGGTCTACGAAAAACCTACCCACTTTTGTTAGAGATCAGATAGAAGAATTATGTTTGCTGCATACGATTTGCAAGACATATACGCACAAAATATATGGGGTGGCGAATTAAGGAAATGCGTGGTTTGTCCTCTAGAAACGGTCAAACTTCACTAAATTTTAGGAAAAATTAAAATTTAAAATACATTTTTTTGTCGCTCCAGACTTTATTTTCTGTTCATTCTTCATGAAATTTTCACACGATATGTATTGTTATGTTTGAAAGGGCCTCACAATTCAAAAAATAAAAAAGAATTGAAAAGGTCAAGGTCATATTACGATTATTGTGTTTTTATTCGGCCACAAATAGCTCCAAAACTAAAAATATTTCATTGAGAGTATATGAACAAAAGTTTAAGTTCTTAAAGAGCTCTTTCCAGTGATGTTTAGTTTTTGAAGATCGGACTTGATTTGGTCATTATACGGCAGTCCTAAGTTTGACTATTTTTTGGAATAATTGTAAATCAGGTTTTATGCTTCAAATTCTGATACATAAGAATAAAAAGTTTGACTTGTGCGACTAGTATACTTGATTGAACTATTTGCTGCTTTGCTAGGTACCTAACAGTAAAATTTTAATCAATTTTCTATCTCATTTTGCCGCTAGGGGGCGCTTTTCTTGAAATCATTCTTTTGCTTATAACTCAAAAAGTTGAAGTCCGATTCGAATGCGGTTTTTTGCATTCTGTTCCCCGTTGATAGCGTAATAACATATGATAGGATTCGAGGGTCCGTGTGGCTGAAAGCTTTTGAGGTACGGAAGGTTGAATGTTCGAACCTTGCAAAAAAACACAAAAAAAAAACTGTGCAAATGAGGGTAGGTCTACGAAAAACCTACCCACTTTTGTTAGAGATCAGATAGAAGAATTCTGTTTGCTGCATACGATTTGCAAGACATATACGCACAAAATATATGGGGTGGCGAATTAAGGAAATGCGTGGTTTGTCCTCTAGAAACGGGCAAACTTCACTAAATTTTAGGAAAAATTAAAATTTAAAAAAACATGTTTTTGTCGCTCCAGACTTTATTTTTTGTTCATTCTTCATGAAATTTTCACACGATATGTATTGTTATGTTTGAAAGGGCCTCACAATTCAAAAAATAGAAAAGAATTGAAAAGGAAGGTCATATTACGATTATTGTGTTTTTATTCGGCCACAAATAGCTCCAAAACTAAAAATATTTCATTGAGAGTATATGAACAAAAGTTTAAGTTCTTAAAGAGCTCTTTCCAGTGATGTTTAGTTTTTGAAGATCGGACTTGATTTGGTCATTATACGGCAGTCCTAAGTTTGACTATTTTTTGGAATAATTGTAAATCAGGTTTTATGCTTCAAATTCTGATACATAAGAATAAAAAGTTTGACTTGTGCGACTAGTATACTTGATTGAACTATTTGCTGCTTTGCTAGGTACCTAACAGTAAAATTTTAATCAATTTTCTATCTCATTTTGCCGCTAGGGGGCGCTTTTCTTGAAATCATTCTTTTGCTTATAACTCAAAAAGTTGAAGTCCGATTCGAATGCGGTTTTTTGCATTCTGTTCCCCGTTGATAGCCTAATAACATATGATAGGATTCGAGGGTCCGTGTGGCTGAAAGCTTTTGAGCTACGGAAGGTTGAATGTTCGAACCTTGCAAAAAAAAAAAAAAAAAAAAAAAAACAACTGCAAATGAGGGTAGGTCTACGAAAAACCTATCCGTTTTTGTTAGAGATCAGATAGAAGAATTCCGTCTCCAGCACACCATTTAAAAGACATATACACACAAAATATATGGGATGGCGAAATAAGGAAATGCGTGGTTTGTCCTCTAGAAACGGTCAAACTTCACAAAATTTTAGGAAAAATTAAAATTTAAAAAACATGTTTTTGTCGCTCCTGACTTTATTTTCTGTTCATTCTTCATGATATTTTCACACGATATGTATTGTTATGTTTGAAAGGGCCTTACAATTCAAAAAATAAAAAAGAATTGAAAAGGTCAAGGTCATATTACGATTATTGTGTTTTTATTCGGCCACAAATAGCTCCAAAACTAAAAATATTTCATTGAGAGTATATGAACAAAAGTTTAAGTTCTTAAAGAGCTCTTTCCAGTGATGTTTAGTTTTTGAAGATCGGACTTGATTTGGTCATTATACGGCAGTCCAAAGTTTGATCCTTTTTTGGAATAATTGTAAATCAGGTTTTATGCTTCAAATTCTGATACATAAGAATAAAAAGTTTGACTTGTGCGACTAACGTTAGTATACTTGATTGATCTATTTGTTGCTTTGCAAGGTACCTAACAGTAAAATTTTAATCAATTTTCTTTCTCATTTTGCCGCTAGGGGGCGCTTTTCTTGAAATCATTCTTTTGCTTATAACTCAAAAAGTTGAAGTCCGATTCAAATGCGGTGTTTTGCATTCTGTTCCCTGTTGATAGCCTAATATCATATGATAGGATTCGAGGGTCCGTGTGGCTGAAAGCTTTTGAGGTACGGAAGGTTGAATGTTCGAACCTTGCAAAAAAAAACAAAAAAAAACTGTGCAAATAAGGGTAGGTCTACGAAAAACCTATCCGTTTTTGTTAGAGATCAGATAGAAGAATTCCGTCTCCGGCATACCATTTGTAAGACGTATACACACAAAAAATATGGGGTGGCGAATTAAGGAAATGTGTGGTTTGTCCTCTAGAAACGGGCAAACTTTACTAAATTTTAGGAAAAATTAATATTTAAAATACATGTTTTGGTCGCTCCTGACTTTATTTTCTGTTCATTCTTCATGAAATTTTCACACGATATGTATTGTTATGTTTGAAAGGGCCTCACTATTCAAAAAATAAAAAAGAATTGAAAAGGTCAAGGTCATATTACGATTATTGTGTTTTTATTCGGCCACAAATAACCCCAAAACTAAAATAATTTCATTAAGAGTATATGAACAAAAGTTTTAGTTCTTAAAGAGCTCTTTCCAGTGATGTTTAGTTTTCGAAGATTGGACTTGATTTGGTCATTATACGGCAGTCCAAAGTTTGATCCTTTTTTGGAATAATTGTAAATCAGGTTTTATGCTTCAAATTCTGATACATAAGAATAAAAAGTTTGACTTGTGCGACTAACGTTAGTATACTTGATTGATCTATTTGTTGCTTTGCAAGGTACCTAACAGTAAAATTTTAATCAATTTTCTTTCTCATTTTGCCGCTAGGGGGCGCTTTTCTTGAAATCATTCTTTTGCTTATAACTCAAAAAGTTGAATTCCGATTCGAATGCGTTTTTTTGCATTCTGTTCCCTGTTGATAGCCTAATAACATATGATAGGATTCGAGGGTCCGTGTGGCTGAAAGCTTTTGAGCTACGGAAGGTTGAATGTTCGAACCTTGCAAAAAAACAAAAACAGAAAAAAAAAACTGTGCAAATGAGGGTAGGTCTACGAAAAACCTATCCGTTTTTGTTAGAGATCAGATAAAAGAATTCCGTGTGCGGCATACCATTTAAAACACGTATACACACAAAATATATGGGATGGCGAATTAAGGAAATTCGTGGTTTGTCCTCTAGAAACGGTCAAACTTCACTAAATTTTAGGAAAAATTTAAATTTCAAAAACATGTTTTTTGTCGCTCCTGACTTTATTTTTTATTCATTCTTCATGACATTTTTACACGAAATGTATTGTAATGTTTGAAAGGGCCTCACAATTCAAACAATAAAAAAGAATTGAAAAGGTCAAGGTCATATTACGATTATTGTGTTTTTATTCGGCCACAAATAGCTCCAAAACTAAAAATATTAAAATGAGAGTAAATGAACAAAAGTTTTAGTTCTTAAAGAGCTCTTTCCAGTAATGTTTAGTTTTTGAAGATCGGACTTGATTTGGTCATTATACGGCAGTCCAAAGTTTGATCCTTTTTTTGGAATAATTGTAAATCAGGTTTTATGTTTCAAATTCTGATACATAAGAATAAAACGTTTGACTAGTGCGACTTATATACTTGTTTGAACTATTTGCTGTTTTTGCAATTTTGTTTCTAATTTTGCCGCTAGAGTGCGTTTTGCTTAAAATCACTCTTTTGCTTATAACTCAAAATGTTAAAGTCTGATTGAAATGCGGTTTTCAGCATTTTGTTCCTTGTTGACTGCACCACAGAATGTGATGGATTTCAAGGGACAGGGTATGTGAAAATATTTGCGCCAGAAGAGTTTGAATGTTCTAACATTGCAAAAAAAAACAACAAAAAAAAACTGTGCAAATGAGAGTAGGTCTTCAAAAACCTTTTCGTTCTGTTTCATATTGAAAATTGTGGCTGAGTTGAAATAAAGTGTTCAAGTTGATTAGGTTAAAAGCGAAAACCGAGATACCGCTTGCGGTTCTAGTTTTTTTATTATTATATTTCTAACCTTTTATTGTGAACGACATTGCTCCATGATCAGATAAACCAAATGTATGAAATTTTAATCAGTTTTTACCACGTGTTTGAAGATGATCCTAACGTTGAGAAAATATTCATTTATTTCTTGCTTATCCCTCTAGGGGGCGTTTTGCATGAACTTTATCAAATAACTCAGTTATTTGATGTCCAATTCAAATGCGGTTTTTTGCATTATGTTCCGTGTTGATCGCAAAATAAAATATGATAGGATTTGAGGGTACGTGTCGCGAAAGTTTTTGAGCTACGGATGGTTGAAAGTTCGAACTACGCAAAAAACTGTGCAAATGAGGGTAGGTCTACGAAAAACCTATCCATTTTTGTTACAGATCAGATAGAAGAGTTCTGTTTGCTGCTAATGATTTGCAAGACATATACGCACACACTATATGGGGTGGCGAATTTAAGAAATGCAAAGCTTTTTCCTAGAAACGGTCAAACTTTAAAATTTAGGAAAAATAAAAAATTCAAAAACATGTTTTTGTAGCTCCTGACTTTATTATTTGTTCATTCTTCGTGAAATATTCACAGGTTATGTATTGTTATGTCTGTAAGGGTTTCACAATTAAAAGGTAGAAATAAAATTGCAAAGGTCAAGGTCATATTACGATTTTTTTGTTTTTATTCGGTCCCAAGTAGCTCCAAAACTGAAAATATTTCATTGAAAGTATATGAACAAAAGTTTTAGTTCCTAGAGAGTTCTTTTCAGTGATGTTTAGATTTTGAAGATCAGACTTGATTTGGTCATTTAACGGCAGTCCAAAGTTTGATCCATTTTTGGAATAATTGTAAATCAGTTTTTCTGCTTAAAATTGTGATATAAAGAAATAGAATGTTTGACTAGTTCGACTTGTATATTTGATTGAACCGTTTGTTGCATTGCTAGGTACCTAATGGTAAAATTTTAATCATTTTTGTTTCTTATTTTGCCGCTAGGGGGCGCTTGGCTTGAAATCACTTTTATTACTAAAATGATTGAAGTCTAATTTTATGCATTTTTTTCATTCCTTACTGACATCAATTTGAAACGACACTCAAAAATTAATGCGATATTTCATGAAAATGATAGTAATCACTGCAACATTAGTTCGTAATAATGTTGAGTGTCATATCGTATTATCGTGTCATTTTATACTGTTGTGTGTCGTTTGCAATTGTTGTTTATCGATTACAATTGTCGTTTGTCGCCATCATAAAGCAACACACACATCTAACATGGCACTAACCGAATTCCATAAAAAAAAGTTATCAAGTTTGCAACTACATAATTGACAGGTAATACTCAAAAGTATTCTTCTGGATAAAAAGTCTGCTTAAACATTGCGACAAAAAATGTTTGAAAGATCACTGTTAACAGTATTCAACAAGCCAGTGAAATATGTTTTTCGAATCATGGGACTCGTGATTATTTTTTTTTTTCTAATCTTTTTTGTTAACGGTAAATCTACATGATCAGAAAAGCTACAGTTATGAAATTTTAATCAGTTTTTACAACATATATGAAGATGATCCTAACGTTGAGAATATTTCCATTTGTCTTGCTTTTCACGCTATTGGGCGTTTTGCATAAAGTTTATTAATGGCTAATAACTCAGTTACTTTAGGTCCGATTCAAATGCGTTTTTTTTTTCATTCTGTTCCTTGTTGATAGCCTAATAAAATATGATAAGTTTCAAGGAACGTTGCCTGGAAGTTTTGGAGCTACGGAAGGTTGAAAGTTCGAACCTCGAAAAAAAACTGCAAATGAGGATAGGTCTACGAAAAACCTAATTTTGTTAGAGATCAGATAGAAAATTCTTTTGCTGCATACGATTTGCAAGACATATACGAAAAATATATGGGGTGGCGAATTTAAGAAATGCATGGTTTGTCCTCTAGAAACGGTCAAACTTCACTAAAATTTGAAAAATTTAAAATTTAAAAGCTTTTTCGCACCTGACTTTATTTTTTTGTACATTCTTCTTGAAATATTCACAGTTATGTATTGTTATGTTTGAAAGGGCCTCACAATTAAAAAGTTAAAAAGAAATTGCAAAGGTCAAGGTCATATTACGATTATGTTTTTTATTCGGCTCTCAAATACCTCCAAAACTAACGTTTTATGGAGAGTATATGAACAAAATTATATGTTCTTAACAAGCTCTTTCTAGTTATGTTTAGTTTTGAAGATCGGATTTAATTTGATCATTTTACGGCAGTCAAAGGTTTGATCATTTTTAAGAACAATTGTAAATCAGTTTTTATGCTTCAAATTGTGATATATAAGAAATATAATGTTTGATTAGTGTGACTTGTATTGCTAGGTACCTAATAGTAAAATTTTACTCAATTTTGTTTCTCATTTTGCCGCTAGGAGGGCGCTTGGCTTGAAATCACTCTTTATAGCTAAAAAAAATTATGTTTGATTTTTATGCAATGTTTTGCATTCTGTTCCTTGGTGACATCAATTTGAAACGAAACTCAAAAATTAATGCGAATTTCATGAAAATGATAGTAATTCAATGCAACATTAGTTCGTAATAATGTTGAGTGGTATATCGCATTGTCGTGTGTCTTTTTATACTGTTGTGTGTCGTTTGCAATTGTTGTTTATCGATTACAATTGTCGTTTGTCGCCATCATAAAGCAACACACACATCTAACATGGCACTAACCGGATTCCGTAAAAAGTTTTTAAGTTTGCAACTACATAATTGACAGGTAATATTCAAAAATATTCTGCTGGGTAAAAGGTCTGCTTAAACATTGCGACAAAAATGTTTGAAAGATCACTGTTAACAATATTCAACAAGCCAGTGAACGAAGAAATATGTTTTAGAATCATCGCAGTGCGAAAACCTATTGTTCTTCTACTGTTGATTTTTAAAATGTTTCTGGACCAGTGCCTAATGTGTCAAACTTTTCTCTTTTTTTCTGATTCAGCCAATCGGTGGCGCAACATATAAAATCACTCTTTTGCTAATTACTCAATACGATGAAGTCTGATTTAGATGCTTTTTTACATTTTGTTTCTAGTTGACATCCCAATATAATATGATCGTTTCTTAGCATCGAGTAACGGGGAAAAAAAATCTGTTAGGAGTGGTTGTATTTTCGAATCTTGCAAAGAAATTGGACAAATGAGAGTAGGTCTACGAAAAAAGTGCCCATTTTCGTTTAAGATGAGATAGAAGAATTCTGTTTGCTGCATACGATTTGTAAGACATATACGCACAAAAAATATGGTGTGGCGAATTTGAGAAATGCATGGTTTGGATTCAAGGAACGGTCAAACTTCACTAAAATTTAGGAAAAACATGTTTTTATAGCTCCTGACTTTAATTTTTGTTCATTTTTATTCACATGATATGTATTGTTATGTTTGAAAGGGCCTCACAAGTAAAAAATGAAAAACACTTTGCAAAGGTCAAGGTCATATTACGATTATTATTTTTTCTTCGGCCCCAAATAGCTACAAAACTAAAAATATTTTATTGAGTGTATATGAACAAAAGTTTTATTTCTTCAAGAGTTCTTTCTAGTAATGTATAGTTTTTGAAGATCGGGTTTGATTTGGTCATTATACGGCAGTCCAAAGTATGATCCTGTTTTGAACAATGGTTAATCGTTTTTTATTCTCCAAATTGTGATATATAAGAAACAGAATGTTCAACCCATGCATATTATATACTTAATCAAACTATTTTCTGCATTGCTAGGAAAAATTTAATCAATTTTGTTTCTCATTTTGCCGCTAGGGGGCGCTTTGCTTAAAATCACTCTTTTGCATATAATTCATAAAGTTGAAGTCTGATTCAAATGCGGTTTTCAGCATTTTGTTCCTTGATGACAGCACATCAGAATATGATGGATTACAAAGTATCGGGTGCGGGAAAATAAGTGCTCTAGAAGAGGTTGAATGTTTGAACCTTGCAAAAACATTGTGCAAATGAGAGTAGGTCTACGTAAAAAATGACCATTTTTGTTTGAGATTAGATAGAAGAATTCTGTTTGCTGCATACGATTTGCAAGACATTTACGCACAAAATATATGGGGTGGCAAATTTGAGAAGTGCATGACTTGTCCTCTAGAAACGGCCAAACTTCACTTAAATTTAGGAAAAATTTAAATATAAAAAATATGTTTTTGTCTCTCCTGACTTTAATTTTTGTTCATTCTTCACGATTTCTTAACATGATATGTATTGTTATGTTTGAAAGGGTCTCACAATTATAAAAATAAAAAAAGTTTTAAGGTCAATGTCATATTACGATTATTCTTTTATTTCTTCGGCCCCCAAATAGCTTCAAAACTAAAAATATTTTATTGAGACTATTTGAACAAGAGTGTAAGTTCTAAAAAAAGTTTTCTCCAGTGATGCTTAGTTTTTGAAGATCGGACTTGATTTCGTCATTGACGACAGTCCAATGTTTGATTCCTTTTAGAACAACTGTTTATCATTTTTTATGTATGCTTCAAATTGTAATGTATAAGAAATAGAATGTTTGACTAGTGCGACTTTGTATACTTGATTGAACTATTTGCTGCATTGCTAGGTACCTAATAGTAAAATTTTAATCAATTTTGTTTCTCATTTTGCCGCTAAGGGGCGATTGGCTTGAAATCTATCTATCTATCTATTAAAGTCTAATTATTATGCGATTTTTTTGCATTCTTTTCCTTGGTGACATCAATTTGAAACGACACTAAAAAATTAATG
>CM037784.1:19430367-19480367 GCA_021229015.1 Solen grandis
AAATGTTTCAACATGATTGTTTTAATAAGTAACATTCATTAACTAATGGGATTTAGGAGACAATAGCTTGTTTCTCTGAGCTATTTCTGAGAGTCCCCATACTGTGATGGGCGTATTTTGTGGCAGTCCTGACCCTTGTTGGTATGTAGCATGATCTTATGACTCTCTACCAAGATTGTTCAAATTATGACCCTGGGGTCAAAATTGGCCCCACCCTAGGGGTCACATGATTTTACATAGATTTATAATAAGAAAACCTTAAAAATCTTCTTTTAAGAAAGTGTAAGGCCTGGAGCTTAGATATTTGGCATGTAGCATCATCTTATGGACCATTACCAATATTGTTAAAATTATGGCCCTGGGGTCATAATTAGGCCTGCCCCAGGGGTCACTTTTTTTTTACATAGATTCTATATGAAAACCTTCAAAATTCTTCTTGTGAAAACTCATAAGGCCTGGAGGTTAGATATTTGGTGTGTAGCATCATCTTATGGACCCTTACCAAGATTGTTAAAATAATAGCCCTGGGTAAAAATTAGGCCTGCCACAGGGGACACTTATTTTACATAGAGTAATGTAGGAAAACCTTCAAAATTTGTCTTGTCAAAACCCATGAGTCTTGGAGTTTAGATATTTGGTGTGTAGTATCATCTTATAGACATTTACCAAGATTGTGAAAATTATGGCCGTGAAAACGACATCTCATCTGAAATCACTGGACAGAATTTGATTTAATTTGGCAGGGATGATCTTTGTGTGAAGCTTCACAAAAGTTGCTGAAATTATTCTGATCCATAAAAAAACATGGCTGCCAGGGGCAGGGCTTATTTGCCTTATATGTATATAGTGAAATCTTTAAATGACATCTCCTCTGAAACTGCTGAACAGAATCTGATAAAACTTTAAAGGGATCATCTCCTTCAAAACTACTGGCCAGATTTCAAAATGTTTTAATACAGACTGATGTTCCTTGGGTAACCATATACTCAGGTGAGCGATCCAGGGCCATCATGGCCCTCTTGTGGAAAACAATGAACTGATAGTATAATCAGAACATAATGGCAATCATGATTGGTCTCAGTAATGATGATGCAAACATCACATTTGTCTGGTGATGCACAGCGATATAAACAAAATGAATATGAATATGAGAACATGATTTCGTATTCACAATTTTCTGGCAAGTATATGTGATAAAGCTTTAATACCGTTTTAAAATATGAAATACACTCATAAAGACTTCGCCCGATCACTGATATGGCTTCTTAATGGGTGGGGTAATGTTTGGAAACACTACAAAAAACTGAATTCTCGTGTATTGTGTGCACCCTTTCTCTGAAATCGAAATTCAGGTCACAAACATGAGCATTTACGGTAGTTAAAATTATGTCTTGATCAGCAATGAGTAGATGCTGCAGTGAGAATTTGGCAAGTGATTTGCTGATACAAAAACTGACAACCTAACAAGTGACATGTCAGCATAAAATTATGTTACGGCAAGTGAATACTGTACACAATAGTGTTGAAGCATTTGTCTAAGTTCTGAAATATTGTGTCCTTGACTCCTTGCATAAAAAATGTTTGCATTACATTTTTATGCCCCCGCCATGAAATGGCGACAGGCATATATAGTGTTACACCTGTCCATGTGTGTTAGTGTGTTTGTGTGTGTGTGCGCGCGCAAGAATTCGTGTCCCAGCTGTAACTTTGTTATGTATGGTTCCTTTTTAAAATAACTTGGGGCACAAGTGATCCTTAGGACAAGACAAAGTGTCATGAACAAGAACCAGGTCACTAGCTTTAAGGTCAAGGTCACAGCACTCAGTTGACCTTAAAATCTTGTCCCAGCTATAATTTTGTTATGTATTGTGGTGCTTTGAAATAACAACACAAATGACCTTTAGGACAAGACATTGTGGCCCTATTAAACAAGAAACAGGTTGTTAGCTTAAAGGTCAAGGTCACAGCTCTGGATTGACCTTAAAATCTTGTCCTGGCTTTAACTTTAAGGGGAATGCTTGTGTTTTAAAATAACTTGGCACAAGTGAATCCTAGGACAAAACAATGTGTTGCAATCATGAATAAGGTTGCTAGATTGAAGTTCAAGGTCACAGAACTGGGTTGACTTTAAAATATTGTCCCAGTTGTAACCTTGTTGTGAATTTTAAAAATTGGAAGTTGTTAGCTTCAAGGTAAAGATCACAGCAGTTAGCTGAGTTTAAAATTTGTGTAAGCAGTCCTGTCTAAGTTGAATCTTTGTTTTGTATAGTCATATTTTGAAATAACTTGACATAAGGGATCCTTAGGACAAAACAATATGTCGCAAAAAAACAGGGTTACTAGCTTAAAGGTCAAGGTCACATCACTTGGTTTAGGTCAGGTTCACAGTGCTCATTTGATCTTAAAATTATTTTATATTTCCAGTTTTTCATCATATTTACTGACAAATATATCATCTAATAAACAAAGGGGCGGGTGCATCTGTTTCCTATGGACACATTTCTAGTTAAAAATATTGTGTCCTAGGACACACAATCTGTGTTTCATTATCTTTATTTTCATATCCCAAGATATGAAGTATATTGGGTCAATATTGGATCACGTCGGTAGATAGGTGCATCTGTAGGCGAGATTTGTCTGTCCTATTTCTCTGCTACCTTTGGTCAGATTTCGATAAACTTGACAAGACTGTTAAGTACCAAACCTGGTTGCGAATATTGTTGGCATGTTATGATTTGCTTGATTTTAAATGAGTTGTGGCCCTTTCTTATATTTCTCAGATATATTTTGTCTGTGCTATTTCTCAATTACCTTTGGTCAAATTTTGATATAACTTTGAAATATTAATAAGTACCAAGTCTCGTTGTGCACATCATTAGCACATCATGATTTGGCTTGAATTGAAATGAGTTGTGGCCCTTTCTTATATTTCTCAAATATATTTTGTCTGTGCTATTTCTCAGTTACCATTGGTCAAATTTTTAATATAACTTTGAAATATTAATAAGTACCAAGTCTAGTTGTGCACATCATTAGCACATCATGATATGGCTTGAATTGAAATGAGTTGTGGCCCTTTCTTATATTTCTCAAATATATTTTGTCTGTGCTATTTCTCAGCTACCTTTGGTAAGATTTTGATTGAACTTCACAGCATTAATAAGTACCAAGCCAAGTTGCTCATATTGTTGGAACTTTATCAAGTGGGGGTTGGCTAATTTCCTAATATACATCAATTTTTTTATGAAGCCTCTGATCAGAATTTTATTTAATTTTGCACAAATGGTCTTATCATGATTGCCTACCACAAGTGCTAAAATAAAGTTGATCCTTTGAAAAATGAGACTACGAGAGAGTTTGCTAGTTTCCATATATACTCTGTATAGAAAAATTCAAAATTATTTTATGAAAGCAATGGTTAGAATTTAATTTCTTTTGGCACAAATGATCACCTCATGGCTGTCTGAACATTTTTCCAAAAAATAAAGTTGATCTCTTGAAAAATAAATCCTCCAAATAATTGACTAACTGATGAATTCTTGGTATCTGAATCTTGAATCTGGTTGCTGCTGGAGGTAACAACATAAGATAAAGGGACTTGAATGGTTTCAAATAAGCTTATGTACTCTGGTGAGCGATCTAGGGCCATATAGCCCCCTTGTTATTTTTATCCTTCAACTTAAGACTGTCTCTGACATGGTTACAGTAACTGTGAGAAAGCAGTATCTTGGGGTATTCACCATCTGCAATGATAGTTCTTGTATACAATTAATTAGTAAATTGTTCTTGAATTATACTGGGTTATGTTAGAAAGAAGATTAGGTTGATTCATTTGTTTAACAGTTACACTGCATAGGGTACATGGCACAGTGTTTTTTTTTACCACAATGCTTAGCCCATTTGAATTTTTTTTTTTATGAATAATTGTGCCTTTTTTTCTGTGTAATATGTACACCCTGTATCAAAATATTTTAAATTTCTACAGTGAAAAATGTTCCATATTTGTTCTGTACACCCTTTACTGATGAGTGACCTGTACACACAACTATATCCTACTTCAGTCTCCCAGCCCACTGCCAGTATAGCAGCTAGTCTGCAGGCTGCTACCAACAGTGTTGCCCAGACAACTGGTGGTAGTGTGCGTTACAACCCAACCATGATGGTCATGCAGGAGTCACGCCAAAGTACCCCTCCAGCCACCCACACCCAGTTTCACTCAACCAGTACTGAAGGTCAGTCTCAGACCAGGGGTTAGCTGGTGTCATGTGTACCCATTGGGTTAAACAAGATACTGATTTTCTTGCGTTGTTATTATATCCCGGCTTATTTTATTTTTTGAGGTTCTTATGTGACTTATGTGTAATAATGCATATGACGTTATATTTTCCTAAAGTATCTACAGAAAGCTGTATTGTATTGCATTGTTGCATGGTTTTCTTTACATACAGTGATAGCTCTAGTTATTTTGTATATTTCCTGTGATTTGATTCCTTCCTTAGTAATTTTGCACTTATCATATTTATGCTTTTTATGCTTGCCAACTTTATTGCAGAGTATATAGATTTTCAGTCTGTCCATTAGTAGGCCCGGCCAACCATCACACCTCGTGTTTACCTCTGTGTTTAAGGTTTTATTCTATAAAGGTGACTTCACATTGTCATGTAACTTGGTACACAAGTACATCATGATTGAACTACTTAATATTTATGCAGCATAACTATATATTTCATGATTGAATGAACATGGTGTAATTGCTTGTCTTCCTCAGGTTTACCTGTGTGTCTAAGCTTTTTTTCTATGAAGATGACTTCACTTCATGATATGAAATATTTAACATTTATTCAGTTTAATGGCTGTAAGTTTGACCTATATGAAAGTTAAGCATGCAAGTTAATATCAAGCTTATATCTCAAACCTCATTCATAGTTTTGACTTGAAAGTTCATGATCATATTTTCAGGGGCATCAGGCAACCAAGGTAGGTAACTCTTGACTGAATTAAGTATAAATTATGAATCCTTTTTTAACTTAAAAATTTGGTTAAAGTTTTGCATGCAATAGAAAATTTGGTTAAAGTTTTGCCTGCAAGCTTCTACCCAGCTTATATCTCAATAACCATTCAGGTATTGACTTTTGAGAGTTTATGAATATGTTAAGGGGTATCAGACAACCAAAGAAGATAACTCTTTACTCATTTTGATACAAATTATTGCCACTTTTTAGCTCAACTATTCAAAGAATAATGAGAGTAAGGGTGTAACGGTATACTGTACAATGATATATAGCGGTATTTTCTTCACGTTACAGTTCACGGTACGCTCCCAGGTTTGCATGGTACGGTACTGTTAACTTCCAGTTTTCCTTCTATAGCAGCGGCTTCCCTCATTAAAAAAAGCAAATTTTTCACCTCCGAGAAATAAAAATTCTCCTAATAAAACGATTTTCCCGTCAATTAAGTTTAAAGAAAACAAAAGGGAATGTGAATAACACCTATCGCTCTACACTGTATATTACTTAAATGAAAGCACTTGCTGTAGGCAGCAAAAGATCAATAAAAAGGCAGAGTCATTCTTGGCATGTTATCCAATCAACACGCATTCTTATACTTTCTAATTATGCAGTGATGCGGAATACTCGGATAGTATTGTTCATAATGCGGTTAACATCTTTCATGCTTTCTACGGCTACTGTTTTCCTGCTAAAATTACGTAATCATCACAATGGCAGCCAAATGCGATAAACATCAACAAAGTTTCCTCTGTATTTTTAATCGATTCAATTGATTTTTGAGTAAAGGAGCAAAATTTCAACAGATAATTACATGAAAGATACTGATCTATATAAAATAGGATCAATTAAATGCCTTGCTACAAATTATCGCAAACCGAACATTTGAAAACAGAACTTCATCCGACTGGAACTGCAGGTTATTTCCTTGGTATAAATGTGAATTCTTCAACATCAAGTATCATTTTTAGTGATTTCATTGAAAATATTGAAGTTGCTGTATTGCTGACGTCTATTATGGAATAATATTTAAAATCAGTCTTATAAGTTTAATTAAATATCTGCAATAAATACGGCATGATCATGTAGTTTTGTTATTACTTTTGATTATTTAATGACGTTTAACAAGATTTTTATCAGTGAACAACAAATAAAATCATATAAAAAAAAAAGAAGTGTTTTATTTAAAGAAAGACAACTTTGTATTTATTATGATAAAACTGTATTTATTATGATAAAACTATGCCAAATATATTAAACAATTAAGAATTTTCTTTGTTTCTTAATTTACTCTTTTAGGAAACAAGGTTGACAAAACTTAAAAGCCTGTATCGTGATACATATCATATCGTGACCACTGTATCGCGATACGTATTGTATCTCTGGGTAAGCATATTGTTACACCCTTAAATGAGAGCTATCCTATTCACCTAGTGTTGGTGTCAGCGACGGCGTAACACTCAAGGTTAAGGTTTTGCATACAAGTTTTTCTATCTTCTTATACCTCCACAAACAAGGTATTCACTTGAAACTTCACACATGTCTTCAGGGTCATAATCATACACCACTTACCAAGATCCATAACTCTAGCATGGCTTTTTACTAAATTATTCCCCTTTGTGAACTTAGAAATTCCTGGTTAAGATTATGCGTGCAAATTCAATCTCCACAACCACCAAAGGTATTCACTTGAAACTTTACAAATGTATTTGGGGTCATAATTGTAGCTCACTGACCAAGACCCATAACTCTAGCATGGATTTTAACAGAATTATTTCCCTTTGTGACCATATAAAAATACACCCATAAATATTTCAGTCATGTTATTGCTTTGATACTTAATTCCCTTCTATAATGCACATCTCTTTTTCGTAAGATGAGGAGGCAGTCATTACCCGCGGTTGTTTTGCAGATGTTTTCGATTGCACAACAGGTGGAAATGTTCCAACTGCTTCTGCAAGTCAGGTGAAATACAGCAATTATTTTCACACCTTTAGTATCCACATGCATTTGCATTGTTCCCTGTTAAAGCTGATTGTTTGAGTAATTATCTGAAACTACAGACTCATCTAATTTGTTTTTCACAAGTCTCTTAGCATAGAGTATTTGAAGTACACAGTTACCTAGAACCAACAGCTCTGTCCAAAATGAAACTAAACTTGTCAGAATTTCATCTGATTGTATAGACAACAATGAACAAACTGTTTATTTATGGGCGGTCACAGTAATGACAATGGGAACATCGCATTTGAATGTCGTCAGTTAATCATTATGTTAAGTACAATACCGGGATACAGGATTTCCAGTTGAATAAACACCAATATAAAAAAGAGAACTATAATTTCGTAAGCATTTATCGTACAAAACCATGATAGAAATCACAAATAGACAACAATTTACAGGCAAGTATATACGATCAAGCTTTAATATCAATTTTACGCATGAAATTACCGTTAGACATTGCCGATACGGCTTCTGTAGTGGTTGGGGTAAAGTATGGGAAAATACAAGATCCTTCAGAAATGGAATATAAATAAAAAAAATGTACACAATACTTGGCATTATATGGTAACTGTCAATAATTTTCATTTTTTTGTTAACAAGAAAAGAATTTTTTTTATTTTGTCAAGATCATGAGAAAAAAAATAACACCTGGAACTCATCTTCGATAAAAGAATGATTATTTTATAAACAGTTTTGGCAAAGTTGATCTTGTCTTGGTTTGGTATACTTAAATGTTGCCCAGTTTCTATAAATAATTTGACTTGAACACCTTAACCGTGATAATGATTTCTAAGTTAATATCATAAATTTCTTGACTAAGCTTAACAAATCCAAATCCATAATTATACAGTAAATGCTTTACAGAAGTAGCCCAGTTTTTTCTTCCAATATTATCTTGTCTAGTTAACCCTTTCCCTCATATAGACTCATTTTGACGCCCTCAATAGGTACCACATAAAGCCTGATCTGCAGAAAACCACAGTTAAACCTTACCAAATTTAATTACAAAATCCTCATTTCCAGACCACTGAGGAGCAGCGAACAGCATAAAATCTGATCAGCCTGCGAGTCACTTGCAGGCTGATCTGGTTTTATGCTGTTCGCATAGGTCTTTTCATGGTGTCCTCTATGAGGGAAAGGGTTAACATCAAATAACAGTTCCAAGGAAATCTATGTTCTGGCATACAAAGAAGTTTACACCAATATTTAATATCTTTTAAGTGATTATCAGTACATAATGGCATCCTTCCACATTCTCTTTGTGCAACATAATCCTTTACAGAATAGTTTACATCTAGAAAATCTTAACAATATTATATTTGGACTTGTTCAAGAAGAGATTTCAGTTTCATAGATTTCAGCACCATAGTACGGGTTTTACCCTTGAGTCAAATAACTTAATATAATCAGAATATAATAACTTCCCAAATTTTCTTTGATTTGCTTTTATGGCATAAATGGATTTTCTAGCTTGAGCAGCGAGTTTATTTTTAGCTGCCATCAAAGATAATTAAGGAGTGAATAGAAGACCCATATATTTATACATCGAGGTGACATGTACCTACCGGGCCATCATTGTAGAACCATTCTTCATTTGATCTAAGCGGTCCACTGTTTCTAACTACAGATATTTCCATTTTTGTTTCTTTTATAGACATACTGGTATTACAAAATTCTGAAATCAAATTTAACTGTAACTGAAGTTTGATCGCAGTATCAGCGCAGTTTGCTACATCGTCTGAATAAAAAAAAACCCATAAAATATCAGGAATTTGATCTGTAATGAATATACCTCTATGTCCTGTATTATGTAGAAAAGGGAGTTAATTGATTCATATACAAATTAAACATGACTATACTTGTTACATCCCCTTGTCTGGTACCTATGTTACATTTAAACTATTAGGTAGTGATTGTAATCGGTCCATAAAATTTTAATGATTAATGGAGGCAAAAGTCAGCACTTACTTGATTAAAACCGATTAAACAAGAAATGACCAAAAGTATTAGGATTACAAAATCTTAACATCATTGAAACCCAATGAATAGCACAAAGTCAATAAAATTTGACAACTTTAATGCTTTAACTTGACTGAGATCTTTGAATACACATAACATCAATAAATATAATACAAAAAAGGAGAGTAAAAAAGAAAAACATCAGACACTACAGTCAGAAGCTTATCAAATCAATCGGATATGTCTTTTCATGACACAACCTTAGCCTTAATGGTCCAGGAATCATGTGTCAGTGAGACACTTGTGCATCCTGAAAGATCATTATGCATCAGAGCAACTGCTTTGTCATAATTGTCAGTAATTTTTCTTATGCATGGAATTTTGAAACGAGGGTCCAATTCAGAAACAAATGCTTTGAATGATGAATGTTCCAGCAGACTAAGTGGTAGCATTTTGTCAACTAACAAGTTCATTAATGCTTTTTCAAGCCTTTGCTGCTTTGTTACAGACATCTGCTGCTTTTCACTATGTGGTTTACAAAAGTTGAGTGTGGTCTGCTGTGGCTTTACTTTCATTTGCACTGAGCCACCAGGTGAAGCAGTATCATTGAGACTGCACTTCAGATTAATGTGTGGGTGTTCTTGCTGGATATGAAAAATCATTGTTGTAGTTACCTCTGAAACAGAAAAACATTTTACTTTATTGCATAATTATTCATAAAGCATTGACTAAGAAATATTTTTATCTATGGACAATGTCTCTTCCTTTGCCAAATTATATGTAACAATTGAACATTTTATCATTTTGACTTTTTTTGTGACAATGGAGGGTTTCCTAATTACTAACAAAGTGCATGTTTCATTGTCTTTTTAAAATAAAGAAAAAAAAAATACTAACAGTTCAACTTCAATATGTTTTGTTGAATATGAAATATACATGGTAAATTTAGTGTACAAGTTAAATAAATTTTTTTGAACTGAAAAAAAAGCATAGATCTGCTATGAACAGAGAATGTGGAAGACATAAAAAATTAATAATAATTTCAATTTACTAAAACAATGACAATACATATGTACAGCTGCATATGTAATGAAAAATCATCTATATTTTCTTGAATTCCCTAATCATTGCCTCTGTATTTTGCTACTTGTTGTTGAATATAAATTGAAACCAAGATATGCAGCATTTTGTCAACTGTGCTTTGATATTACATTACATATAACACATTGCAGTCATTTTATTGCTTGTTTAAAAATAGTTGGTTATCCCAGTAAGACATTATAAATGGATTAAAACTGATCATGTATCATGAGTTAACATGCAGCATCATTAAAGATCTTATGTATAATAAATATATAAGTTTATCAACAATGTTGGAAGTTTCGATTCTTAAAACAGAGAGAAACAATCCAAGTATGTGAACTTTATTAAAATAATTTGACAGGTTAAGCTCTCATCTTCCAACTCGGAAAATTTTCTCCGACCCATCAACTCTAAAGACATAAACAAAATGCATCGGCGAGACAATTGTAAATGTAAAATAAATATACAGCAGATTGTTCTAGATGGAAAATTTGGTGCGATTTGGTTCGGATTAGACCGGCAGCACTATTAGAAAATTTCAGTTACTTACGATGATTTTTGTAGGCTTTATTGCAGTACTTGCAATAAACAGTGGTCATGTTTATGTTGTCATTCTTTGGTGGCTTCGTTTGGTCGTGTAATTTGAACCCAAAATGGTTCCAAATCGGCAATTTTTTCTTTCCAATATTTGGCACAGGGAATAGCGTTTCGTTGGATGCCATTTCAGATAGACAAACTACATGATGATATGATAAGAATTTTGATTGGAGGAAAAATAGAATGCGGACCAATCAGAAAGTTTTAACAATCATGTATTATGAGTAGACAACTCTGTAAAAATCAATAATTCGTTGACGAAATGGGAATATTGTCATCGTCACGTCAACGGCTGATCCTCAATGATTCGTTGACTTAATGATTAATCATAACATCACTAGTATTAGGTAGTTCTGTTGGTACTAACTTGTACACATCCACGGAGTTTAGAATACTTTGATAAAAGAACACAGAATAAATTACCCTTTATCCCACTTTCATTTATAGTAGTAAATAAGTTATAATGTATTAAGTCCATCGTTACATAAAAAACATAAAATCTCCCACCCAGTTTACATATATATATTTCTGCACCATGCTTTGTAATGTAAATATATTATCAATTGAAGACTAACAGACCTGTATATTTTCAAATTCCTCAGTCCATGTATACAGCCTTTCATATTATAATATTAGAAATTTTAGTTTTGCATGCAAGGTACTTTCATGCTTATATCTCAGTATCAGGCAAACAAGAACCAAGTTGCTAGCTTCAAAGCCAGGGTCACAGCAGTAAGTTGAGTTTAAAATTTATGTAAGGTGTCCTGTCTGAGCCATGTTTTGAGATAACTTGACATAAGGGATCCTTAAGATAAAACAAAAGAACAAGGTTGCTAGCTTAAAGGTCAAAGTCACATCACTTGGTCATAGTCACAGTGCTCATTTGATCTTGAAATCATCTTTTATATTTCCAGTTTTTCATCATATTCACTGACAAAAATATTATCTTATAAACAAAATGGTGGGGGCATCTGTGTCCTATTGACACATTTCTAGTCATAAATATGTGAACCATCAGGGGAAACATAGGCAGTGTATAAAATAATATCTTGCTTTGATCTGTATAATGCACCTTTAATATATAGAACAATACAATCTCTTAAATAAAAAATGTCTGTAAGCAGTGTGAATTAATGTACACAGAAACACCGCTGGTGTTATGCAAAGATCCAACAGATTTTAATTGAGTATTATGATTGCATAATTAGGTCACAGGAGCTAAGTGAAATCTTAAAGAATCTTCTTCTCTGAAAACAACAAGGCCTTGAGTTTAGATATTTGGTGTCACATTGTCAGTGATCCTACAGTTTGTTCAATCATGGCCTGGTGTCAATTGGCACGCCATAGGTCACTGTTTACTAGTAATATAGAAAACTTTAAAATCTCTCAGAAACCACAAGCCTGGATTTAGATATTTGGTGTGTAGCATTGTCCAGTTGTCCCTACAAGTTGTTCAAATTATGGGCCCAGGCAAATGGCCCGCCCCAGGGGTCACTTGATTAAACAAAGGCAAATATAGAAAAAACTTGAAAAATCTTCTTCTCAGAAAATCACAAAGCCTGGAGTTGAGATTTTGGTATGTAACATGGGCTAATAGATTTCTACCAAGTTTGTTCAAATCATGGCCCTGGGGTCAAATTTGGCTCGCCCCAGGGGTCACTTGATTTTACATAGCCTAATGATACCAGGTGAGCGATCCAGGGCCATTATGGCCCTCTTGTTATGTTTTATCTGCGGAGTATAATTTAGAACTTACACAGAATCAAGTATATACATACCTTCCATTTTCATACTTACACTCCTTCTGCTAACAATAATATTAAACATTTGATTTTGGGAACACCGGTCATAAAACAGATTACACCACATCATTATTTAAACTTTTCTATTTTTTAGTTACTTTCAAGAAAATTAGATCTTTGATTTAGTGCTTTTGTAATTATACTGAAATCACCGTCAACAGCCTGTATAAAAATGTCATTTATAGGGACCATCTCAAAATGAAGTCTTTTTACATACTGGTTCCCATTGTGTTATCAAGTACCAAAGAGCATCAGAATGGATATAAAATCATTTTCTGCTATGAAAGAGAATCACATCAACAAAATAGTCGTTCGGTGCGATTCTTTGACACTTGTGGTTTCTCCAAACCAAAAATGTTCCATGTGATAATGTTTATATTTACATAAGGACCTTGACCTGTTACCTGTTTTCTGCCTAATGCTTCACTCTTGTATCCTCCTTTGATTCCTACATGGTTACTATCACTGACATTATGGTCACGAGTTTCCTGCCTTAGATCAAGGTCACATGGTCCAGTTTCACATCCATTTCAGTCGAGATATAAACTTCTATAAATACAAACACAAAAATGGTTGTGACCAATTTTATGTCAGCAGGGCATCAGTGTTGTAGAGAAACATTTCCTTTTTAACTCACCTGAACACAACGTGCTCAAGGTGAGCTATTGTGACCGATGAATGTCGTCAACATTTAACTTAAAACGACATGTTCTCCTAAACCACTGGGCCAGTTTTAAATAAACTTCAGAGGAATGTTCCTTGGGTGAAGCCCTTTCATAGTTGTTCAAAGAATTTGATTCCATGCAGAACTCTGGTTGCCATGGCAACAGAAAGAAAAACATATGAAAATTTCGAAAAATCTTCTCCAAAACTACTGACAAGATTTCAAAGTTATTTCAAAGTTATTTGGCACAGATGTTCCTTAGGTCACTCTCTACCAAGATTGTTGAAATTATTTTATCTGTTAAAAAACATGGCTGCCATGGGATGGAGCCTGTTTTCCTTATATGTATATTGTAAAAGTTTCAAAAGCACTGCCTGAATTTCAAAGTTATTTGGCACAGATGTTCTTAGGTTACTCTCTTCCAAGATTGTTCAAATTATTTTGATCCGTTGAAAATATGGCCACCAGGGGGCTAAGCTCGTTTTCATTATATGTATATAGTACAAATTTGAAAATTCTTCTTGTCCTAAAGTACTCACTCTATTTATGGCTGGCAGAGGGCAGAGCCCATTTTCCACAATATTATAAGATATTTGCTGTTTCTTTTTCTCCCACTAATACATGGTTCTCAGGTGAGCAACAAGGGCCATCATGGCCCTCTTGTTTCTTAGAGAATTCAATTTGACCTTATACATTATTGTGTCAACACACATTCATGTAGGTGTTGAATTTATTGAAAGAAAAATATTTTTAGATCGCCAGTTAGCTAACTTAAGTTTTATCAGTTTCACCAATGTCTGTCTCCGTTTTTCAGCCAATATCACCAAAGTAACCAACACCTCATCAGACAATGTGCCCATGCTGACCAGCCAGCCACTGACTTCTGGGATGACTGTGGGAGCAGTGGCCGCAGTGGCCAGCAGTCTGTACACAGCCTCCACCCAGAACTCTCACAGTCCACAGATAGGGCAGCCTGCCCCTAACACACCCAGCTCCACTCCTGTAAACAACCCCAGCGCCTCTCCAAGACCCAGCATCCTCAGAAAAAGAACAAATGAAGGGTAAGATTGCCAGATGCCCCTGGGACCAAGATGTTTTCATTTTTTTGGTCACAATTTTATATTTATGAAACACTTCTTGTATTTAACTCACCTGAGCACATCATGCTTATGATGAGCTATTAGGAAGGCCTGCCATCACTCTGTGTGTCCATAGTCTCTTTTACCACTGAGTGGATTATGACTGAACTGAATCAAATTCTGTTTTGCACCTTTGATAGCCTCATGGTCCTATACAGTTTTTGCTTATGTGGTGTTGATCCCTTAAAAATGGGGCCTGCAGATGATTGGATAGTTTTCTTGTATAGAAACTTTAGATTTGCTTTAATCAGAAATTTAAATCTGGTTGCTGCTGAAGGTTGAAACCATGTAAAATCAAGTGACCTGAATTGTAAGCTGAAAGTACTCTAGTGAGCGTTCTAGGGCCATGATGGCCCTCTTGTTTGTTAGCTCACCTGAGCACAACTAGTTCAAGGTGAGCTACTATGATCACCCTGTGTCCTTCGCAGTGGAATGTCAACAATTTGCTTTAGGGTACCGCGGTTCCTTCCTTGCAAAATTTGCGACCTCCTTTGATTTTTGTAGTTTTTTGCACATGCTTTCGAGCCGTACCATTTTTATGGAAGTTACTTATATGACTTTGCAGTTGCAACATATAGTGACACACCCATTTTAGTGGTTGTTGCTAAATAAATCCATGTAACTCCTCTACCTGGTGGCTGATTTTGTTAATTTAAAATGTAGTTTTTACCTCACATTTTGTAGAATACAGTCAGCTTGCTTTGTTGCTGATTATCAAGTTAGGAATACTAACACGCTAGAAAGACAGTCATATTTGGTGTTAATGCGTCAAATTTTGCATTATTGTGCAACATTTTCCTTGGTGACCCTATCTGAAATTTTGATATGTTGTTTAATTTAGAAACAATTTGTGAAATAAAATAGACATGTATTCAGGCTAGTTTTTTTTTTTAGCAATTTTGTGTTTATTTTTTATTTTTTCTTCTCAAAAATCTTGACATCTTAGTCATTTTGGGTTATTTTGCAATTGATGAGAAAACTATGTATAAGTGATCAAAACTGTATTTTATAGCATAATATGTTTCATGCAACATATTCAACATATTTTAACTTTGACATATGAATCGTACAAAAATTGTAACATATAACAGACTTGATTGAAAGTACACAGAGTTAGAATTGTATACACAAACATGAAATGACATAATGTATATGGCAAAAAGGCAGACATTGATTCCCTGTAAATAAGTCAGTTGATCTTAAAGATGTACATTTTGCGTATATATGTTTGTGTGTGTGTTTAGTAAATGAAAGATAAATAAACTTAGAATATATTAGGGAATAAAATGACTGTGTGTCACACGCTAGAGATAGGTCTGCAGCTCCAAGGTCAAGGTTGCGATGAGGTCAAAGGTCATTTGCTCGTCTGGTCTGTAACTTAGATGTGGATGGCAGGATTTTCAAATAAACTTGCAGTTATATTTACCTAAATGGGACAGAGTGTCATGCCTAGCTCAAAGGTCATTTGCTTCTCCAAGCTGTAACCTAGACATGGATAGCGGATTTTCAATTAAACTGACAGTAATGTTTGCCTGAATGATCTAAAGTGTTACACACAAGAGTTTGGTTCATATTTCCAAGGTTAATGTCACACTTAGAAGTAAAGGTCATCGCACTGAATTTGCTTTTCTGGGCTGTAACTTTCTCTGGATCAGAGGATTCTCAATTGACTTGGCAGTAAGTTTTGCCTCAGTGAGATGATGTGTCACACTGAAGAGTTGGGTCCCTAGCTCCATGGTCAAGTTTACATTTATAAGTGAAAGTTGCACCTTAGGCTGTGGGCTCGACATGTCGCCCTTTGGCATCTAGTTCATTAAACTCAATAGAAGTGTTTGTCATAACACAAAGATGTGTCGGGTGCATCATCCATATGCATGCTTGAAAGGTGAAGGTGATAGGAGTTGTTATAAATTGTCTATGGTATTCATAGGGTTCATCTTTATGTCAGCTGTTTAACTTTCATAGCTATGGATAGATTTTCATAAAACATTACTTTTGTCATTACGCAAAGATGTGCGAGCTTCCTTCCATTTGTCAGTTCTTCATTCTTTTATCTTAAGGTGCTTGCAGAAAATTCTCAAATTGGAATGGTGGAAGCATACTTCATTGAAAAATCCGAGTGAAAAAGCAACATAGGCTTAGAAGTATGAATATTAAACAAAAATGCACATCAATTTATTCATTAAAGCATATCTAAATAATTTTTAAAGCCCAACTAAATGAAATGTTCAGAGAACAGTCTTTATTTTTACTTTGATATAATGGTTTGAAAATGTAGTCAATCTGATAGATCATGAAAATGATATTTTCCACCTCTTTGTCCCAGTTAACATGAAATGATTGACTTGCTCATTTCATCATAAATTTTTGTCCAGATCCTAACTTGTAGACTATATGACATATGAACTTCATAGTAGTGCAGTACACGAGAATCATTACCATGCAATTCATTACCTTTGAGTTTGCACTTACCCTGTGACAAAGGGGCCTCCGTGGCCAGAGAGGGTGAAGTTGCTGACTTTAACACTCACTCAGCCCCTCACGGCGTGGGTTCGAATCCCGGCAGGGTCATTTTTGATTTTCATGTGAGGAAGCCTTCCAGCTGGCTTGCGGTAGTTCGGTGGTCCTACCCGGATGCCTCCGTACATTTGGAGTCTTCCTCCACCTGTAATTAGCTGAACGTCGAAGCGACGGTAAACTCCAATAGTAAAGTCAAGTCATCATCTTTAACGATAGTTCTTATTTCAAATGACATGTATGGTCACCTCATGGTTGATAACCATTATTGCTAAAATAAAGTTGATCCCTTGAAAGATGAGGCCCTAGTAGGGCAGCTAGTTTCTTCATACACACTATATTGAAATTTCAAAATCCTTCTCTTTTGGAACTAATGAACAGAATTAATTATTGTTTTCAGTAATTATAACCTAATGGTTTCAACCATAATTTCATAAACATTTTTGATCCCTTGAAATTTGAGGCCTCAAGATGATAGACTAACTTATGAATTCTTTGTATCTGAAACTTAAATCTGGTTGCTGCTGGAAAAAAACCAGGCAAAATTAAGTGACTTGAATCGCTTTTAATAAGCTTATGTACTCTGGTGATCGATCTACGGCCATATCACCCCCCTGTTTTTCTTTCTGGACTTTTTTCTGACTTCTCATCAAGGGGTGCATATATGTTCAGTAATTAAGAGAAAAGTGCATTTACTTCCATTTATTAAACTTAGATTAAAAAGAAAAAAAAAAATTGAAAACACCCCATTCCAGTTTTTGAAAAAGATTGGCAAATAGTATATGACATAGATGAATTCAGAACTTTGATCCCCTATTTACCAAATAAATCACAACCCATATTCAGGATATCAACAGTGAAGAAACAGCTAGCCATGACCACTGCACCTGATGTTCAGAGTCCCCGACCTGAACCTCGGCCGGACTCCACCCCGCAGTCCAACATGAGTTCCCCTAAAACACCTGCATCTGGGTATGTACTGGATTCTTCAAGCCTTTTAAGTCCAATACCATATTTTATTGTTAAATCTGGACTTTTCATTAGCTTCACACTCTTCATCCGTGTATGGTGGGAATTTCAAAGGATATGTACAACATCTTGCAGATGAAAATGCAAGCATCCTTATAGAAACAATTCAATATTTAAGTGCCCAATAAGTCAAATTTTGAAAATCAAGCCCCCCCCAACACTGGAGTGTTTAATTGGCCCGAGGAAGGCCCTACATCTGAATGTGTATATTCCAACATTGTGATTGGTTGATTACAGTTGTTACCCTTCCATCTAATTTTCCAAGTAGTTTTAATTAAGAATGAATTGATTCCCTTGCTATCTAAGGGGTATTTTTTCACACAAAAATGCCATTTTACCAAATGGTTTATTTACTTTTGCCAGAAACATTTAGTTCATGGCTTTTTTTATCTGAATTATTGTAATTTTACATTTACAGATGTGCATTGTTAAAGTTGAAATACTCAAGCTTAAATGAACGATGAAATTCTAAGCTTATTGTCAAAATAAGATATTTTACCTTCAGCCATTTTTAAAAACATAAATGATATCATTTTAAATTTATAGAGTGAGGAGGAAAATCAGTGTTTATTTTCATCCTCACGAGATAAATTAGAAATATTATTTCACTGAAACAAACAATTTTTCTTCTTATTTAATGCTTTTCTGTGACGCTTTACACATTGCAACTGAGTTCATCATAGATGATTCCCTGTGGGGAGCCCCAAATTTCTGAAATCTTTATTTTGTCTAAAAATAGTCCAATGTATGAATACAAAGAAAGTGTATAATTAATATTTCTTTCAAGTATTTATTGAAGAAGTTTTATTTCAATGTAGATATCAGTTGAAATCACGAGAAAAAAATCACAATAGTGTCTTGTATTAGAAAATCATAAAAAAATTGGTAATATTCACTGTTTGAAACAGTAAATACTACTATTTTTAATCCCTATAATTCACTGAAAAGCAATAAATAAAGCAGAATGCAAATAATTGTGGGCTTACAAGTTTCACCTCAGACCCATACATAATGTAATTCCTTTTTGTCAGAGAGAGTCAGTCATCAACAGACACCGCCATGTCTAGTGAGGCGAATACACCCACACAGCCCCACGGGGAGACCAAGGTCAAACAGGAGCCTCCTGACCCCCATGAAAATGGTAGGTGAGAGGAAGTTGAAGCCAGGGTGCTGCATGGATTGGCTGTTATTCAGGATTCTTTAGATAATGGTTTTAGATCAAATAGTGCAGTGATTTTTAGCTCACTGGTAAGCTGTTGTGATCACTCTGTGTCTGTCGTCATCAGTCCTCCATCCTTAACAGTTTGCATTTAATGACATCCCTGAAACCATTGGGCAGAAATTGATGGAACTTGATCCTTTGGTAGTCCTTCACAAAATTTATTATTATTGAATTTGGTTCACGTAGAATTTTGGTCGCCTTGGAAACCCAAAGAATATAAAAATAACAAAAACAACAGCAGTAACATTTTAAAAAATGCTTCTTCTTTGAAACAATCACTTTATTAACTTTGGCAAATAAATGCTTGAAATACAATGGGTGTTGATTCGTCGGCCCATTTGTCTTTCCCAAAAAAGGAATTTCTTTTAATAAGTTTTTGTCATAAGTGACATACCTGACCAAATTTGGGACATGTTTAGCTTGCGCGAAGGTAAAGCTTTGATGTGCTGTTCAGGTCAGATCGGTCAAGGTCACTGATATTAAAAATAGACTATTGTTACTGCTTTCTGTCTGTCATGGGACAGCTCTTGTCAGATTTAGGGTGAACTAGGGTTGATTTTCAGAAAAAAAGGAAATAACATTTTTCTAGAAACCGAAAGTTAAAGGTAGAATAGTGGTTAGGGTCTAAGGAAAATATCTACCAGCTAGAAGAGGGTGGAACAAATACATTACTTACCTTAGTGAGATTGAAGATAAGAATCTGATGTGCATCGTGTATACTGTTATTGATAGTGAGTGAATTCAAGAGTCATATTGATAGCTCTGTATATTAACAACATTTTATAGAAGCAAAGGGAGTAAAATTATCCAGAAGTGATACTTAACATGAGATGTTAATTACTAATGTTTTTGTTTTTGTAAACCCGTGTTTGTCACAGTTGTTAGGTATTCTACAATCTTGAAAAAGCTGAGGGCAAGCTCTTATAGTTTACTTTTCAATTATTTTTTTTTACAGCCATAGGTATACCATGTACAATGAAAATCTTTACATTATTTATACTCCGAATGTTAAGTAACCCTTTGTGAATTACAGGATTTACAAATACACCAGAAGCCTCACCAAGGAAGAGAAGGAAACAGTTACTGTGAGTATATGTTATATGCAATATTGAAGCAGAGTAGAACCTTATTAGGATCATAAAACTAAGTCTGAGCTGAAGACTTTAAGTAATGAAAATCTGCTGGAACTGTGTGTGTTTTATTAGCTCACCTGAGCACAACATGCTCATGGTGAGCTATTAGGATGCCCTGTGTCCAGCGTCCATGTGTACTTCTGTCGTCAACAATTTCCTTTAAAACAACATCTGGAAAAACACCTCATAGCCAGCAAACCTTTATGTATGGCTTTCATTGACCTTGAGAAGGCCTTTGATTGCATTCCAAGGAAAGTCATAGGGTGGGCCATGCGAAAGTTAGGTGTTGAAGAATGGCTTGTCCAAACTTTAAAATCAATGTACTCCAATGCTAGAAGTAGTGTCCGGGTTGGTGATGGCTACAGTGAAGAATTTGATGTCAATGTAGATGTTCATCAAGGCTCTATACTAAGCTCACTGCTTTTCATAATTGTACTGGAGGCATTGTCATCTGAGTTCCGCACAAACTGTCCTTGGAAGATCCTGTATGCTGATGACTTGGCTATTGTTGACACCTCCCTAGAAGCAATGTTGGAGGGAGTGGAAGAAGGGCATGGAGAAGAAAGGTCTCAGAGTAAACATGAATAAGACCAAAGTAATGATCTCTGGTCCCAATCTTGATTCTCTGAGAAGAACAGGAAAGCAACCCTGTGCTATTTGCTTAAGCGGCACAGGCAGACATTCCATCTTTTGTACCAACTGCTGAAACTGGGTTCACAAGAAGTGCAGTGGTATCAAGGGCCCTCTTAAATCTGACCCGAGCTACAGCTGTCCATGCTGGAATGGACAAGCTTGACCTTGTTGCCAGTTGCTACCAGAGGTGGTATCTACTCTTCTTACCTAAGAGCTGTCTTGCTATATGGTTCCGAGGCATGGGCTGTATCAGCCACACTCAGGAAACTGCAGTGTAATGACAGAGCCATGATAAGATGGACCTACCTAGTCAAACCTGAAGAGAATGTCCCCTTTGAGACCCTTCTCTTTCTGCTAAACATTAGAGCCCTGCTTAAAATAGATTTTTAGCTCACCTGAGCAAAGCTCAGGGTGAGCTTTTGCGATCCCTTGATTTTCCGTTGTTCATCAACAATTTCAACAATCTTCTCCTCTGAAACTACCCAATGGATTTTCATCATATTTTACCAAAATGATACTTATGATGGCCCAATGCAAATTCCTAAATGTTTTTTCAATTCCATGAAAAACTCTAGTTTCCATGGCAACAAGAATCTTTAAAAATGTGTTGTCTTAGAAACATACAGACCTACAGATTGATATTAAGTACATGGCATCAGCTTATGGTACCTCAATACTATCAACAAATAAGTGCATAAGGGTTTACATGAGGCCACTCCCAGAACCAGATTTTGTATGGAACTTATATAAGAAAAATGAAAAATCTTTACTTTTGAAACCATTGGTAGGATCATGAAGAATTTTTGTTGTCATGGCAACCAGAAGGCATGACTTTAAAATGGTTTTCTTAGACAACATACAGCCTAAAGCTTTGATATTTGGTATAAAATATCTTCCAGCCTTTCTACAACAAACCAAATTTGTGAAATCTTTAAAAATCTTCTCAGAAACCACATGGCCTAGAGCTTAGATATTTGGTGTGTGGCTCTCGTGTTAAAATTGACTCCATCCCAGGGGGTCACTTGATTTTATATAAAATTATTAAAGCTATGACCTCAAAATTTAAATGGCAGGTACAGTTTTTGTGAGGAATTCAGATGATCTTGCTGTACTTCTGCATGGATTGTGTATTCAGTATGACTCATAATACAATAATTGGCTATGAAGGCAATGTTTTTTTCAGGTAAGCGATTCAGGGCCATGTTGGCTCTCTTGTTAACTTAGAATTATTGTTAAAATTGCTTATTGATAGAATATTTTTGAAATTCAAGATATTGCACTCATTCTTGGCATACAAGACATGTAACATAACTCAGTGATCAGTATGTTTAGAGTTTTACCTCATTATCAAATGGAAAATAATTGAACTTCTACATAAGTAACAATATCTTGAACATTTTTATCCCCTGCCAAAAGGCGGCGGGGTATATGGTAATAGTCTCTGGCTGTCCGTCCTTCCGTCCCACATTTTTGTCTGGAGCATAACTTGAAAAGTATTTGAGTTATCAACTTGATACTTCATAGGTGGATAGATCTCAATGAGGAGGAGTGCAGTGCACAAAAATGATAACTCTACCTTTCATAATTTTTGAGTTATTGCCCTTTGTTATTTTTCAGACATAATTTTTGTCTGGAGCATAACTCGAAAAGTATTTGAGGTATCGACTTGATACTTCATAGGTGAATAGATCTCATTGAGGAGGAGTGCAGTGCACAAAAATGATAACCCTATCTTTCATAATTTTTTTAGTTATTGCCCTTTGTTATTTTTTAGACTTAATTTTTGTCTGGAGCATAAGTTTAAAAGAATATGAGGTATCTACATGGAACTTCATAGGTGGATAGATCTTATTAGGGAGGAGTGCAGTGCGCAAGAATGATAACTCTTCCTTTCATAATTTTTATGCCCCCACAAAGTGGGGTGCATATAGCGTTGCACTTGTCCGTCCGTCCGTCAGTCCGTCAGTCCATCAGTCCGTCAGTCCGTCCGTACGTCCCGAAATCTTGTGAACGCAACTCCTCTTAAACCGGATGGCAGATTTTGCTTAAACTTCCAGGGATGAACAACCTTAATGTGTAGATGGTAGTAAAGAAAGGAATTTTCGCGGCGACCAAATTTAACAGAATTATGGCCCTTTGTTGATTTGTTCACTATATACCATATAGAAATTTTGTGAACGCAACTCCTCTTCAACCGGATGGCAGATTTTGCTTAAACTTCCAGGGATGAACAACCTTAATGTGTAGATGGTAGTAAAGAAAGGAATTTTCGCGGCGACCAAATTTAACAGAATTATGGCCCTTTGTTGATTTGTTCACTATATACCATATAGAAATTTTGTGAACGCAACTCCTCTTCAACCGGATGGCAGATTTTGCTTAAACTTCCAGGGATGAACAACCTTAATGTGTAGATGGAAGTAAAGGAAGGAATTTTCGCGGCGACCAAATTTAACAGAAATATGGCCCTTTGTTGATTTGTTCACTATATACCATATAGAAATTTTGTGAACGCAACTCCTCTTCAACCGGATGGCAGATTTTGCTTAAACTTCCAGGGATGAAAACCTTAATGTGTAGATGGAAGTAAAGGAAGGAATTTTTCGTGGCGACCAAATTTAACAGAATTATGGCCCTTTGTTGATTTTTTCACTATATACCATATAGAAATTTTGTGAAAGCAACTCCTCTTAAACCAGATGGCAGATTTTGCTTAAACTTCCAGTGATGAATAACCTTAATGTGTAGATGGACAATGTACAGATCTTACCAGCACAGTATACGATACGCAACCTGACATAATCCTAGGTGATTTCAACATCAACGTTGATTCAGTTTGGTACAAAAGACTATCTGAATCTCTGCTTAATTATCGCCAGTGTGTGACATTACCAACACACTTAAGTGGATCTATTATTGATCTTGTCTATGTAAAAGATGAGTTGCCACAGCCAAAAGTAACTGTATACCCAACATATTTCTCTGATCACAGCATTGTGTTCCTGCAGTTTTAGGAGACCAGACATGTGTTTCAAAGTTTTGTTTTATTCAGACACTAATATTGTATTCCATCTGTAAAGAAACCAAATATGATGCCTCAAGAGTTAGGTAACTTTTTTATCATTAATACATAATTGAGGAAATTTCAACTGAAACGCTATAATAAGAACAGAATTTTGTAGACATTAAATGAAGCTGCTCTTGTTTACGAGCACATCTGCACAGTGGGGGCATCCGTGTCCTTTGGACACAGTTCTAGTTTAGTTATTGTTTCGTTATCACAAAATTGTATGTTACTAGACAAGCTACAGAGGAAATGAGCGATACCCCAGTAAACGTGTTTGACAAGCTGGTGGAGGCCTGTGTGAAGGAGGAGGATGGTGCAGATGATTCCTGTGATGAGGATCAGGCTAGTGATGATGAAGACAAGCCTGACATAAGGAGGGGTAAGGCAGCATGACATCCTTGTTTCATTTGATATCAGACATCTGTTCTTTGTTCTTGAAATTCAAAATTGTTTACCATGTCATAAACTAAAGTGATTACAATGATAAATCAATTAATTGTATATGTAATGATAAATTATAATAAATTATCCTCCATCTAACAATAATTTCATACACAAAATGTTTTAAGCTCACCTGAGCACACATGCTCAGGATGAGCTATTATGATGGTTGAATGTCCGTCATCTTCATTTCTTAAGGAAATTGTTCTAAAACTTTATGACAATGTTTATAGCCATAATTTCTTGGCCAACTTGGATTATGGATGATATTAGCCAATAAGGATTAGGAGTTTTGGCCCTTTTAATGATTACACTCTAGCATCTTATGAAACCTGTTGGGGACTATAGGTTTGCACACGTCCTTCTGTCCATCTGTCTGTCTGTGCTCATGTATAGATACTTAGGTGGCTATAGGATTAATTGGTAACAGTCAAATTCCCATGATATCATTCATTCTGTTGCTCTTATGTGGCTCTAATTAGCTGTTATGTAGCTAGAGAGAACAAAAGATTAGCCACATATATATCCATATGTGAGATAGTCCATCCTTCCATCTTTTGTGTCTGCTCCATAATTTGGACATTTATGGACGGATCTCTAAAAAAACTTCACAGAAGTATTCCTCATAACCCAAGGGTGTGTCTAGCGCATCAACCATATGCACACTTAAAAGGTCATGGGAGTTGTTAGAAATTATCTTTGATGTTAAAAGGCTACATCTTCATGTCCGCTGTATAACTTCCATATTAATGGATGGATTTCCATAAAACTTTACAAAAGTGTTTGTCATAACACTTATGTGTGTCACACATCAACCATATACGTCCTTGAAAGATCAAGGTCACTGGAGTTGTTAGAAATTCCCTTTAGTATTCATAGGCTACATCTCCGTGTCCGCTCTATAACTCCTATATTAATAGATGGCTTTTCATAAAACTTCACAGAAGTGTTTGTCATAACACAAAGGTGCGTAGTATGCATCAACCATAATTATGCATGCATAAAAGGTCAAAGTCACCAGTGTTGTAAGAAATTCTCTTTGGTATTTATAAGCTACATCTACCCATCCTTTCTATAACTTCAATATTAATGGATGGATTTTCATAAAACTTAATAGAACTGTTTATTATGACACAAAGGTGTCACATGCATTAACCATTTGCGCACTTGAAAGGTCAAGGTCACAGGAGTTGTTAGTAATTGTCTTTGGTATTCATAGGCTACATTTTCATATCCACTCTATAACTTAAAACTGTTCAGATTTTCCTCTTTATTATTTACAGAAGTGTTTGTAATTACAAAGGTATGTCACGAGCATCAACCATATGCATGTTTGAAAGGTCAGTGTAGTTTGGGGATCATAACCCATTTCCATTATTTTCTTGTTTCTATCTTGAACAAATCTTCAAGGGAGGAGGGGGGATTCACTACTGGGAACTCCTGACAGTATGGCTTGCTATACTGGCAAAGCCTTGTTTCTTAAGAAATCATCTTCAAAAGAACATTCTTGTAATGATAATGTGCCAGATTTCACGTTTTTACACCCAAGTATTTTCATTTCTTAGGTAATCAGCTTTAATCTTTGCGACAATCTCTTGGCTGAGTTGGATTATGGCTGATATCAGCTTATTTGTTCTGGAGTTATGGCCCCTTGTTATATAAAGTGAATATATTTTGTCCACACTATTTCTCAGCTATTGTTGGTCTTATTTTGATTTAACTTCACAATATGAATAAGTACCAAGACAAGTTGGGCATATCATTGGCACATCATGACTGGCTTGATTTTATATGAGTTAAGGCCCTTTGTTATGTTGAAGATATTTTGCCCACAATATTTCTCAGCTATCATTGATTTGATTCTGATTTAACTTAACACTATTAATATGAGGGTTATTCAAAAAATATGTGGACATTTTATTTTGCATAAAAAAACATTGGAATAACAGCCTGTAAGTTTTGGAACATTTAATCAAACAACTTTGAAAATCATATATATTAGTTATATCATGTTTTACAAAAACACATCACTAAGAATGCTAACATCATTTCAATCCATAAAGAAAAATGGCTGCCAGGGGCAGGGCTTCTTTGCTTTAAATGTATAGTGAAAACTTCACTGCTCCAAAACTACTGGCCAGATTTAAAAATGTTTTGGTACAGATGTTTCATGGGTAAGCCTCTACCAAGATTGCTCCTTTAGAGCAGTGGTACTCAGGTGAGCAGTATAGGGACATCATGGCATGCTTGTATAAATATGTTTATCTTACGAAAAGCAGTTTTCAAACTCGCGACTACCGTATTCAAATACATGATCTTTTGTGTAACATGTATTCAAACATTTTGATATAAAAAAGGAAAGATTATATATAGTCTCATTTAATAACTTGGTCTATCTTGTGAAAAAAATAGGTTGCAAGCTTGCGACAACATAATTGACCAGTGGTTGTCAACTGTAATAAATGTCATGGCCTTTTGTTCATTCACTGCAAGCAAGCAAATATTTGAGATATCATGGTAATTCATGTATGAATTAGTAAATGTGTTTATCTTATAAAAAGCAGTTTTCAAGCTCGCGACTACATAATTGAAAGGTGTATTTTAAAACATGATTATTAATGAAATTAAATTTAATAAATTGGTCTATCTTGTGAAAAATAAGTTGCAAGCTTGCGACAACATAATTGACCAGTGGTAGTCAACTGTAATCAGTGACAAGGTCTTTTGTTTAAATTATGTTTATTCACTGCGAGCAAATATTTGACAAATCATGGAAATACATGTATGAATTTTATGAATGGTAATATGATTTAACAAATGTGCATGTTTATCAAGCAGTTTTCAAGCTCAGGACTACAAAATTGAAAGGTGATGGTTAGCCGTATTCTAAAACATGATCATTTGTGTATCACGTATTCAATCATTGTGATCAAAACTTGGAAAACTTATACATTGTGACAACATACTTAACCAGTGGCAGTCATTGGTAATCAATGACATGGTCTTTTGTATTCTTTCCGAGCAAATATTTGAAAAATCATGGTAATAGGTATTTTACAAAAGTTTTCAAGCTTTTAATTTTATGAAAAGTGTTCATATAATGCGATCAAATACTTGAAAGATCATGGTTATTTGAATATAAGAAAAGGGTCTATCTTATGAAAAGCAGTTTATACACTGCAACCACATATTTGAAAGATCACGGTTTTCACATCTAACAACTTGACAGATATATCTTGGGGGAAAAATTTTTGCAACCTTGTGACAACATAATTAAAAAGTGGTAGTCAATTGTAGTCACTTACATGGTCTTATCTGTTACTTATGTTCATTCATTGTGAGCAAATATTTGGAATGCGTGGAAAGGTCAGTGCATGACACTTGTAAACAACACACAGCAATATGAAACAACACACAATAATGTGATATTTTGAGTGTTGTGTTGCATTGTCTTGTACCCCATTGCATTGTCATGTGTTATTTCATAATGTTGTGTGTCAAGATTTAATTGCAACGTGACACAGAAACATTCCACAAAATTTGCACACTATAATGTTGAACGTCATGTCGCTTTGTCGTATGTCATGTCGCATTGTCATGTGTCGTGGTACAGTCAACTTTTCCATGCAAAACACGACATTAACATAATAATATGAAATGACATGTGACAATGTGACACATGCACATCAATTTGAAACGACACTCAAGAATTAATGCGATATTATAGTAATTCAACGCAACATTTGTGCACATAATGTTGAGTGTCATGTTGCATGTCATTTTATACTGTTGTGTGTCATTTGCAATTTTCATGTGTCAATTACAGATGTCGTTCATCGCCATCATAAAGCGACACACACATTTTAACGTGGCACTAACTGAATTCCGTAAACAAGTTTTCAAGTTTACGACTACATAATTGACAGATAATACTCAAACATACTCTATTGGGTAAAAAGTCTATTTAAACATTGCGATAAAATATTTCGAAAGATCAGTGTAAAAATCATTCAACAAGGCAGTGAACGAATATATTTTTCTAATTATGCAACTCATGAACTGAATGGAATTGCTTTAGGGAAAATCGGTGATATCGCAATAGCGATTCTAGTTATTTTTATCCTTCAACTTTGTCAAGAATGTCTCTGACATGGATACAGTAACTGTGACAAAGTGGTATCTGGGGGTATTCATCATCTTCAATGATAGTTCTTGTTAAAACTTATACACAATGTTAAAGGGCAACAATGTATGGACTGATAGATCTGCAGATTAGGACCCCGAAATATCAGAACAGATATGCCATTTTTATGCTTTTGCATCTTCATTCTTAAGCAGGCAATGAGACAGTGTTTCTTAGGTGAGCGACTTCAGGGCCATCTTTGCCCTCTTATTTTCCATGCTTTTTTTTTATATGATAAACATGTATTATGCAATTAAGAACTAATTGAATTGAATTTGGGAGCTTACTGATTATATGTGTTTGTAAATTGTTTGGTTATAGGTTTTGTTTTGTGAATTAAAGAGATTTCACTTAAGTGTGAAAGGATCCAGTCCAACGTTTGATAGTATTAAAGTCAAGATTCTTTTACATATTTAATTTTTCCTCTGAGCCACTTACAAATGACACTTTTGTTACAGAGTATGTAGATGAAGAGGGAGTTCGATGGACAGTGGAGAAAACACACTCCGGTTACTCTTTGCTTAACTTTTATAATATCTCCTGGAAACCCAAAAATAATCACTTTGTCCGCTATGTGGATGTAAAAGCTAAAGGTAAGAGCATCAATAATTTTTACATGTAGCTGATCTGTTTTTCAAAGGAAAAGAAATCAAGTTATTGTCATCAATCTTATGTTGCTGGTATTGTCATTGGTGAAAACTTTTACCTTGGCCATCTTAACTATTAATCCTTTTGGCATCAAACTTCACATACTTTTTCACTATCTCAAAGGGTTACCTTCTCATCAAGGGCAATATTTCTTAGGTCCAATTTGACAAAGTTATTTACCCTTAAAAAAATATTCAAAAACTGTAGCCTTGGCCCTAACTTGTAATTAATCCCCCGCCGTGAAGCGGGAGGGGGGTTATAGGAATGCCCTTCGTCCGTCCGTCAGTGTGTCCGAAACATTTTCGTGTCCGCTCCATATCTCATGAACACTTGGACACATTTTCTTCAAACTCGGCTAAATGTTAACCTATTGAGCTATGTGCAGAAGGCATGGGCGGTCACGCTGGCTCAAGGTCAAGGTCATACTTGAGGTCAAATGTTATTTTCGTGTCCGCTCCATACTCATTGAGCTGATGTGCAGAAGGCATGAGGCGGTCATGCTGGCTCAAGGTCAAGGTCATCCTTGAAGGTCAAATGTTTAAGCCTCCACTTTTTCATGTCATCTCAATATCTCGTGTCATGTTCACAATCATACAAATTATGTCATGATATATAAAGTTTTTAATTGAGTTACACATGTATTTTGTGGTTATCTAACACATCCTATACTTCATTGATGTTCACTTTTTGTACTGTTTCCCATGTAAAACTTGTCAGTAAACTTTAAATATATGTGCCTCCGAATTCTGAGATTCATACATAACTCCGGAAAGTTAAATTGTCTTAAACTGATCTTCTATGTCTGCTACAACCATGCCAGGTTAAGGTGAACATAATCCTATGACCAAACAAATTCTAATATTTGGCCAGCGGCGGGGGATATAGCTGTCCTTTGGACTGCCTTGTTTATTAAATCATCTGTCTTCAAACTTCACATACTTGTTCACTATCATAAGTGCTGCATTCTCATCAATAGCCATAACTCTAAGGTCCATTTTGACCAAATTTATCTCACCATTTGTAATGCGGTAATCTTGTTGTCCTTGTTACAATTTGAATTTAATTAGTATATTAAAACATTGTTCCAATGAACTTTAGTCGAACATCCCCTAATTTTTTAAACAGGTAGTAGGGTCCCTGCCATTTGCATATAGAAACTCACCTGACAGGCTATTGGTGCAATAATTAACAATATTAGCATTTCATTATTCAAACAAAATGGCACATGGTATATGCCCAATACCAAAACACTATTAGATTTCAATCTATACATCTGAATTCCAACGATATGCAAATTATAATATTAGTATTTGTGTCACATGCATGACTACCAACACCAGTTTAAACTTTATAATAATTTCATGTTGGTTGGAAAACAAGGTCTTAAAACTTAAAGCTAGTCACTCTTGAAGGTACCTGTATTGGACCAGTACTTTGCAAAGCTCATAAGAGGCTGACTATAAATTGTTGTTGACTTCTAGTAGAAACTAAGAAGCAACAGGGAAATTTGATTTTTTTATACTAATCTGCAAAAAGAATAAAAAAAGATATTATGTCTCCCCCAATATTTATATGGGGCAGACATATTGTTTATATCAGAGTTTTCTCTGTTTTTAATTCTGTCTGTATGGATTCAAAAAGTATATAAAATAATAGCTATTAACATGGAACTTCACAGGGAAATAGATCTCATGTAGGAGAAGGGCAGTGCACATGAAACATAACTGTGCACATCATTTTTTTTTAGTTATTGCCCTTTTTAGCTCGCCTGAGCACTTGTGCTCAGGAAGAGCTTTTGTGACCGCTTTTTGTTCGTTGTGCATTGTCTGCCATCAACAGTTGCTTGTGAACACTGTAGAGGTCATAGATTTAGCCCAATCTTCATAATATTTGGTCAGGATATTTATGTACATGATATCTTGGATGAGTTCGAAATTGGGTCATGTGAGGTCAAAAACTAGGTCACCAGGTCATATCATAGAAATGCCTTGTGAACACTTTAGAGGCAACAGTTTTGGCCCAATCTTCTTGAAAATTAATCAGAATGTTGGTCAACATGATATTTTGGATGAGTTTGAAATTGGGTGATATGGGGTCAAAAACTAGGTCACTAGGTCAAACTTTAGAGGGGAAAAAAACAACAACAAAACTTGTGAACACTCTAGAGGCCATTAATTTAGCCTAATCTTCATAATATTTGGTCAGGATGTTTGTATACATGATATCTTGGATGAGTTTGAAATTGGGTCACGTAGGGTCAAAAACTAGTTTACCAGGGCAAATCTTAGAAATGCCTTGTGAACACTCTAGAGGCCACAGTTTTGGCCCAATCTTCATGAAAATTGATCAGAATGTTTGTCTACATGATTTCTTAGATGAGTTCGAAATGGGGTCAAAATCTAGGTCATCAGCTCAAATCTTAGAAAAACCTTTTGAACTCTCTTCGGGCCACAGTTTTGGCCCAATCTTCATGAAAATTGGTCAGAATGTTTGTCTTAATGATATGTCGGATGAGTTTGAAATTGGGTCATGTTGGGTCAAAAACTAGGTCATTAGGACAAATCTTAGAAAAACCTTGTGAAGGCACAAGAGGCCGCTGTTTTGGCCCAATCTTCATGAAAATTTGTCAGGATGTTTGTCTACATGAAATCTTTGATGTGTTTAAACATGGGTCACATGGGTCAAAAAGTAGGTCACCGAGGTAAATCTTAGTAAAACCTTATGACCATTCTTGAAGCCATATGTTTGGCCTAACCTTCATGTGACTTGGTCAGAAAGTTTGTTTACATCAAATCTTGGATGAGTTCAAAACTGGGTCACATTGTGTCCAAAATTAGGTCACCAGGGAATTTTTTTAGAAAACCTTGTGAACACTCTAGAATCTACATTTTTATCCCAGTCTTCATTAAACTTGATAAGAATGATGACTGCATGAAATCCCAGATGAAGTGCAAATTTTGGTAGGATCAAAATCTAGGTCACTTGAGTCAAATGTAAGTAAAACATTGCAAACACTTTAGATGCCACATTTTTAGCTCGACTATTCGAAGAATATAAGAGCTATTGTAGTCATCTTTGTGTCGGCATTGGCGTTGCAGCTTTTGGTTAAAGTTTTGCATGCAAGTTACTATCAACCTTATATCTCAATAACCATTCATGGTATTGACTTGAAAGTTTATGAATATGTCCAGGGGCATCAGACAACCAAGATAGATAACTCTTGACTGAATTTTATGTAAATTATGGCCCCTTTTTAACTTAGAAAATTTGGTTAAAGTTTTGCATGCAATAGAAAATTTTGTTAAAGTTTTGCATGCAAGCTACTATACAGCTTGTATCTCAATAACCATTTATGGTATTTACTTGAAAGTTTATGAATATGTTTAGGGGCATCAGACAACCAAGTTAGATAACTCTTGATGGAATATATTACAAATTATGGCCCCTTTTTTAACTTAGAAATTTTGGTTAAAGTTTTGCATGCAAGGTACTTTCATGCTTATATCTCAGTATCCAGGCATGCAATTGATTTAAAACATCTTTAATATGTTTAATCATACTATAGTGGCAGATGGCTTTTGACTGAATATAATGCAGATTAGGGTCACTTTTTGACTTAGTCTTTTTTTGGTTAAAGTTTTGCATGCAAGCTACTATCCAGCTTATATCTCGAAAATTGTTTATGGTATTGACTAGAAAATTTAGGAGTGTGTTCAGGGGCATCAGAAAACCAAGGAGGATAACTCTTGGACTGAATTTAATACAGATACTTGGTTAAAGTTTTGCATGCAGAGTGTTATTATGCTTCTGTCTCAGTAACTAGGCATGGGATTGATTTAATAGTATTTGGCTAGCAAGGTATATCAATTTTTACTATTAATATATACAGGGTATATGAAGGGCAAGAATTAAAATAGATTTCATTTGGTTTACCAACAAACATTTTTAATAGTTGAGCATGCTGTCCTCTGACAGCTTTTGTTTGTTATCATGCCTAACTTAGCAATCTTACTCTGGTGAGTGACACAGGGCCATCTTGGCCCTCTTGTTTGATGTTCACATGGGTCACAATGGGGTCAGGCCTCACCCCCTTACTTTTACTTATGACTGTGTTATTTCTTAAACCTCGTTTGGGAGATTTATTAACAGTTCACTGTTACAATTATTACTTGTTTTTACTCTGACTTACAGATGAGAGACGTCCAACAGTAAATGAGTTATCCAATCAGAAGGGGGTAATACAGAAAGCCTCTGGTTGGAAACTCTACCATATGGCTGCACAGATAGAAGACTTGGTATGTACTGCCATACTCATAAGTTTACCTGTATAAATGTCCTGACATAACCTTTGTGTTTGTAAATCATGATTAAGAAAGTAATGGCTTTCTGCAAAGTTGTGGAAAACCTGCCAATTTTTTGTGAGGCATTTCACATAGTAATCCTTAAATGCGAAGCCTTTAAATTCACAGTAAGTATGTATCTAAACATTTTCTTATTGAATGGTATGGTTTTATATGGACATCATTTGATGTCAGAAGAATTAAAAAATCTAAAATGTTTGTTACGCTGTTTGTTAGCACCAAGAACATTCAAGTAATCTCAGATTTTCAGGGTTGATTAAAAATCATCATCTGGAGTGATGGATGAAATGATAAAAAAGATTGTTCAGTTATGTAGTTATGATTTGAATGCATTTTAAGCTTTTTATACGCCCATCTTAAGATGGGGCGTATTATGTGAACACTCACGGCGGGCGGGTGGGCGGGCGTGCGTGGAACATTTGTTGTCCGGGCTCTAACTTCAATACCGTTTGCCCAATCCTTTTCAAACTTTTCACACATGTGCATGGCCATAATATCTCGGATGAGTTCGATATCCAGCATTATCGCGTGAATGACTTAGAAGTTATGGCCCTTGACGTACACAAAATACTTGAAATTGTGATTGTCCGGGCTCTAACTTCAATACTGTTAGTCCAATCCTTTTCAAACTTTTCACACATGTGCATGGCCATAATATCGCGGATGAGTTCGATATCCAGCATTATCCCGTGAATGACTTAGAAGTTATGGCCCTTGATGTACACTAAATACTTGAAATTGTGATTGTCCGGGCTCTAACTTCAATACCGTTAGCCCAATCCTTTTCAAACTTTTCACACATGTGCATGGCCATAATATCACGGATGAGTTCGATATCCAGCATTATCGCGTGAATGACTTAGAAGTTATGGCCCTTGACGTACACAAAATACTTGAAATTGTGATTGTCTGGGCTCTAACTTCAATACCGTTAGACCAATCCTTTTCAAACTTTCCACACATGTGCATGGCCATAAAATTGCGGATGAGTTCGATATTCAGCATTATTGCATGAATGACTTAGAAGTAATGGCCCTTGATGTACACAAAATACTTGATATTGTGATTGTCTGGGCTCTAACTTCAATATTATTTGCCCAATCCTCTTCAAACTTTCCACACATGTGCATTGCCATAATATCTTGGCTGAGTTCGATATCCAGCATTCTCATGTGAATGACTTTGAAGTTATGGCCCTTGATGTACACAACATACTTGAAAATTTGCTTGTCCCTAGTCCTTAGACCCTATGAGGTGTTGTCAGATCTTGCAGTTAATAGAAATGTATCAACATTTTTTTTTAGCTCACCTGAGCACGTGTGCTCAGGATGAGCTTTTAGGATCGATGAATGTCCGTCGTCCGTCCGTCCGTCCGTCCGTCCGTCCGTCCGTCCGTCCGTCCGTCCGTCTGTCCGTCCGTCCGTCCGTCGTCCGTCGTCCACAATTTGTTCGTTTGCACTCTAGCATCTTCATTTTATAAGCAATTATCTTCAAACTTTAAAACAATGTTTATAACCATAAAATCTCGGCCAAGTTCGATTATGGCTGATATCGGAACATTAGGTCAGGAGTTATGCCCCTTTTAATTAAAAAAACCAATTTCAATTGTTTCACTCTAGCATCTTCATTTAGCAATTATCTTCAAACTTTATATCAATGTTTATAACCATAAAATCACGGCCAAGTTCGATTATGGCTGATATCGTACCATTAGGTCAGGAGTTATGCCCCTTTTAATATTCAAAAAATGCCATATTTCAAGTTGTTTACACTCTAGCATCTTCATCTTTTGAGCAATCATCTTCAAACTTTATGGCAATGCTTATGACCATAAGGTCTCGATTGAGTTCGATTATGGCTGAGATCAGTTGATTAGGTCAGGAGTTAAGCCCCTTTTAATATAAAAAAATGCCAGATTTCACTTTGTTTACACTCTAGCATCTTCATCTTTTGAGCAATCATCTTCAAACTTTATGGCAATGCTTATGACCATAATGTCTCGATTGAGTTTGATTATGACTGAGATCAGTTGATTAGGTCAGGAGTTAAGCCCCTTTTAATATAAAAAAATGCCAGATTTCACGTTGTTTACACTCTAGCATCTTCATCTTTTGAGCAATCATCTTCAAACTTTATTACAATGTTTATGACCATAATGTCTCGATTGGCCCCTTTTAACTTTATGACAATGCTTATGACCATAAGGTCTCGATTGAGTTTGATTATGGCTTAGATCCGTCAATTAGGTCAGGAGTTATGCCCCTTTTAATATAAAAAAAGCCATATTTCACGTTGTTTACACTCTAGCATCTTCCTTTTTTTAGAATCATCTTCAAACTTTATGACATTGTTAATGACCATAATTTTCAATTGTGGCTGAGATGGGTCATTTAGGTCAGGAGTTGTGCCCCTTTTAATACAAAAAATGCAAGATTTCACTTTGTTTATTCTCTACCAACTTCATTTTTTTAACAATCATTTTTAAACTTTAAGACAATGTTTATGCCCATAATCTCACAATCGGGTTCAATTATAACTGATATTGACTTGTAAATTTAGGAGTTATGCCCATTTCACCATAAAAAAAAGCCAGATTTCACTTTTACACTCAAGCATCTTTATTTCTTAAGCAATCATCTTTCTCAGGTGAGCGACCAAGGGCCATCTTGGCCCTCTTGTTTATGATTAACATCATTTACTAATGGGATTTTGGAATTATTTTGCTTATTTATGGACAGTAGCTTGTTTCTCTGAGCTATTTCTGAGAGTCCCCATACCATGATGGGCGTATTTTGTGGCAGTCCTGACCCTTGTTCACACTTTATCGTTCTAAATATTGAGATTATTTGGACAAATTGTCAGACCCTTTAAGTATTATATTTGAATGTTATTGTCATATTTGTCTCTAAATTCAATAATTATGTCAGCAAGCTGAGTTAATATTCAAGGACCTTAAACACCCTTGGTGAACTGTAAGGCCATACAAAATCATTTTTAGCTCAACTATTCGAAGAATATGAGAGCTATTGTAGTCGCCCTGGCGTCGGCGTTGGCGTTGCAGCTTTTGGTTAAAGTTTTGCATGCAAGTTACTATCAACATTTTATCTCAATAACCATTTATGGAATTGACTTGAAAGATTATAAATATGTTCAGGGGCATCATACAACCAAGGTAGATAACTCTTGACTGAATTTAATATGAATTATGGCCCCTTTTTAACTTAGAAATTTTGGTTAAAGTTTTGCATGCAAGATACTCTCATGCTTATATCTCAGTAACCTACTTTCATGATAGGTAACTCTTGATGGAAAATGTTACAAATTTTGGTCCCTTTTTAACTTAGAAATTTTTGTTACAGTTTTGCATGCAAGGTACTTTCATGCTAATATCTCAGTATCCAGGCAATTGATTATTTGAAAATCTTTTATGTTTAGGAGTATCCTTCTATCAAGGAAAAAAAAATTTTTTTTTTTAAGGTACTTTCATGCTAATATCTCAGTATCCAGGCATTTGACTGATTTGAAACATCTTTAATATGTTTAGGAGTATCCTTCTATCAAGGAAGATAACTTTTGATGGAATATATTAAAAATTATGACCCCTTTTTAACTTGGAATTTTGGTTAAATATTTTCATTCAAGCTACTATCCAGCTTATATTTCAGAAATTGCTTGTGGAATTGACTAGAAAGTTAAGGAGTTCAGGGGCTTCAGAAAACTAAGGAGGATAACTTTTGGACTTATTTAATGCAAATTATGGCCCTTTTCTAACTTGGATTTTTTATTAAAGTTTTGCATGCACAGTGTTATTGTGCTTATGTCTCAGTAACTAGGCATGGGATTGGTTTTAGACATCATAAAAATATTAAGGGGTATCAGACTATCAAGGTATATTATTTTTGACTATTATTATGTACAGGGTATATGAATTGCAAGAATTGAATTCGAAATTGATTTACCAACAAGCATTTTGAATAGTCGAGCGTGCTGTCCTCTGACAGCTCTTGTTTATTGTCATTGTTTGTTCATGGTAAATTCACTTACCAATTTTTAAAGGTCACATAATTATAATGGTCTTACCAAGTAAACAAATATCAAACAAGAACAACAAATGATGGTGACTGGTGGTTTCACTTCTAAAATTTACTGATTATTTACCTACTGGCGAGCCATAATGCACCGACTTTTATCATTCCTGTACGGGAAAAGATGGAAATACTTCCAGAAAGAAACGAACATTTTCTTGAGGTTATGTCACTATAGGGACTCATAAGATGGGTATAATGAAGTCTTTATGAGGGCAGAAAGTAGCGTCATCCATTTCTGACATTGTTCTGTGACAGTATGAGTTGCTAGTAAGGCTGGTTGATAGTGTTTGATGGGGATTTTCAACATGAAAATGAAGGGATTGGGAATATTCAAAACTTATCAGACAAAAATGGGAGGAATGTCAAATCCCTTCGAGGAAAATGAATAGGTTGACAATAATCCCATAGATTAAACATCCCTTGATACAAACATTATTGTCATTTATATTATCATGAAAATTTAAATTATTTAAGATGTAGAAAAAATGTATTATTGAGAATCAAATTAGAATACCTAATAAAGACAAAGAGCTCATAACTTGACAAACATCACCACATTAAAATCCCTGCAATTGAATTGGCAATTGTGTACCCATTAAGACATGAGTTGGATGTTTACAAAATAATGCATTCACACTCACATACAAATTTATACGGGTATTTTTAAGCTATTTTGTATGTAATGAAAATTAAAGATGACAGTTAATTACGCCCCCACAAACAAAGTTTGAAGAGGGTAACTGGAATCAGTCTGTTGGTTGCCCGGTGGGTCATGTGATCTGTCTGCAAAATCTTGTCCGGTGAACTCCTCCTTCACTTTCAGTACAATTCACCTGATACTTGGCATAAATGTTCATCAGGAGCAGTAGATGTGCAAGACACAAATTTTAGGTGTGTTCGCACATCGATTATGGAGTTATTGATCCTGAATCAACTTGGAAAGTCTTGTCTGGCAAATTCCTCCTTTAGTTTCTGTCCAATTCACCTGAAACACATAAATGTTCATAAGGAGCAGTAGTTGTACAAGACACAAATTTCACTTTCGTTCGCACAAGGATTACAGAGTTTTTGCCCCTGAATCAACTTAATTGAAAAGTCTTGTCTGGTGGACTCCTTCTTTAGTTTTAGTCTGATTCACCTAATGCTTGGCATAGATATTCATCAGGAGCAGTAGACGTGTAAGACACAAATTTCATGTGCGTTAGCAGAGTTATTGCCCCTGATTTGACTCTAAATATCTTGTGACGCCAACTACTTCAACATTTCTTAACCGATTCAGTTCAAATTTTATGTGTGCATTGATAATCAGGTGGAGAGTGCATGACATATTTCCCTTTAGTTGTCTCAAGCATTGCAGAGTTATTGCCCCTGATTCGACTCTAAATATCTTGTGACGTGAACTTCTTTTACATTTCCTAACCGATTCGGTTCAAATTTTGTGTGTGCATTGATAATCAGGTGGAGAGGTGCATGTCATAGATTTCACCTTGAGTTGTCTCAAGGATGTCTCTGTTATTGCCCTGGTCCTATTTTTTTAAATATCTCCCTTTGGTTAATTCTGTTTTTCTTGTCCTGAATATTACTTGAATATTATACAAGGTATTGACATGAAACTTAAAATACAGACAGATTTCCAAAAACTGTAACTCTATTTTAATATCTCCCTTTCTGTTTCTTCTTGTCCAGAACATATCTCAAAATTTATACAAGGTATTGACTTGAAACTTAAGATGTAAATAGATGGCGACCAGGAAAAGTGCAGTGTCCAAGAACTGTAACTCTACACATACAGGTTCTTATCTATTCTCCGCCTGGAGTCTGGCTCTACTGTATCAAAACAATTTGCGGAGGTATTAATCACCTTCATTGATAGCTCTAGTTTATTCAAAGACTGTTTCATTAAGATACTATGAAAATAGTATTTATTTATATTGATACCAATATTTTTTAACAAGGTCAAATTAAGTTATTAGATATTCTATTCAAAGACCTTTTCATTAAGAGACCACTTTCGCAATATCCCATGGACGGTCACTTAAAACAAGTTATTTTTTAGGACCTTTTTAGCTCACCTGAGCAGATGGTGATCTATTAGTGTGTGTGTGTGGGGGGGGGGGTCAGTTTCCAGCGTCCGCTGAATGGATTTTGACCAAACTTCACAAGATTGATTCTCATGAAGCCCACTTTCAAAATTGTTCAAATTAATGGCTGAAAAAGCAGGTTTAAAAATAGATTTAAAAACTGTAAACTTTGAAAATATTCTTCTGTAAAACTGCAGGGCCTAGAACTTAGATATTTGGTGTGTAGCATTGTCTAGTGGACCTATACCATGTTTGTTCAAATCATGAAACTGTGGTCAAAATTGGCCCCACCCCAGGGGTAACTTGATTTTACATAGGTTTTTCTCAGAAACCACAAGGCCTGGAGTTTAAAAATTTAGTATGTAACATGGATTAGTGGACCTCTACCAAGTTTGTTCAAATCATGGGCATAGCGTCAAAATTGGCTCGCCCCAGGGGTCACTTGATTTTACATAGACTTACAAAGGAAAGACTAGAAAAATCTTCTCAGAAACTAAAAGGCCTGGAGTTCAGATCTTTGGTATGTAATATGGCTTTATGGACTATCTACCAAGTTTGTTCAAATCATGGCCCTGGGGTCAAAATTGGCCCTGCCGCAGGGGTAGATTGATTTTACATAGATTTATATAGAAAAAAAACAACTGGAAAAATCTTCTTGTCAGAAACCACAAGGCCTGGAATTTAGATATTTGGTGTGAAACATTGCCCTATAGACATCTATGAATTTTGTTTAAATCATGGCCCTGGGGTCAAAAAAGGCCCTGCCCCATGGATCACTTGATTTTACATAGATTTAAGTGTGAGCTTTTGGGATCAATGGCTGTCTGTCGTCTGTCGGCGTCTGTTGTCCACAATTGTTTCGAAAGACATCTCCTCTGAAACCACTCGGCCAAATTTGATGAAACTTGCCTGTGATGTTCCTTGCATGAACATCTATCATAGTCATTTAAATAGTTCTGGTCTGTTGCATATCTATGTCACAGGAGAAAATTGGCCCAGCCCGAAGGGTCATTTGATTTTACATAAATTTATAATATTGGAAAAAATCTTCTTGTCTAAAACTGAAAGCCTGGAGTTTAGAGATTTGTAACATGGCCTGTTGTACCTCTACCAGTTTTGTTCAAATCATGGACCTGGGGTCAAAATTGGCCCTGCCCTAGGGGTCACTTGATTTTACAAAGACTTGTACAGGAAAACACTCAAAACCACAAGGCCTGGAGTTCAGATGTTTACTAGTGAACCTCAACCAAGTCTGTTCAAATCATGGCTCAGGTGTCAAAATTGGCCCCACCCAGGGGTCACTTGATTTTATATCATTTGAGCTCTGACCTTCAAAACTTGGATGGCAGTTACAGTTTTTATGTGGAATTTAGATGATCTTGCTGTACTTCTGCATGGATTATAATTAGTATGACTCATGATGCTATAATAAGCAATGAAGGCAATGTTTTCTCAGGTGTATGATTCAGAGTCCTCTTTGCCCTCTTGTTTTATCTACTGTTAAAAGTTAATATCATATAATTATGTTGAACTTTTATGGCTTTCCAACACTAACAGTTATATGCCCCCAATAAAATTATAAATGGAATAAGTCTTTGAAAGTTTCAAATCAATATTATAATGATAAAAATTAACTTTTTTTTTTTTTAACATTCATAAATTATGTAAATTCTGAAAATTTCCGAGGCTAGTGATAATCCCCCATTGGGGGAGAATCCATGTTATACGCACGTGTGATTAATGATGAATAACATCATTTTCATGTTTTAAAGGATCTGTTTACTTGTTATTCATCAATTGCATTTCTTGACCCAGACAACGTAACTTAGTAATATCAATATATGGGACCTTCAAGATAAAATCCAATATACACTAAGTCATTAGTCATGTTGCCTGATTCACCTGTATTCTTCAGCTAAAATGGCCATATCCTTTGACTGGCTGCATAAACCAAGCTTGACTGTATATGATAGCTAGCATACAATCTGTGTATTGAATCTATGTACAGGTGGAGCTAGAACGGGACCTGAACACCAAACTACAGGCCCTGCAGGCCCTGGTGGGGCCAACCCCACCCCTCCGTCACAGTCTCATGGAGGATGAGTCGGGCATGCTCCATGAACTCACTCAGGTAACACACACATCAAACTGTATATCTTGGATGAATTATTTTTACAATTCCAATTTGGAAACAATCTTTTAAAACGTTTACAGAGTCCCTCTTTCTTCAGTTTCTTCTGTGGCATGGTACAAATTTTGTCATTTTCCACACGCCTTCATGTAAAAAGATTAAATTAAGGGCTTATTGATTTTGATAAGTTCATGTACATGGCTGAGGTACATTTTCTGACAGATGAGATGTAAGGTATGATATGCTTGTTCCCCCAAGTTTGGTGCAGATTTTCCTTGGGTGAATATTGTGTCCCAAAACCTGAAAATGATATCCTTGGGTGAATATTGTGTCCCAAAACTTGAAAATGATAATTATTTTAAAGTCCAGAAAAGTAATTTTGTGAAACGGAGAGCTTTTGTGATCCCTTGATTGTCCTTCGTTTGTCGTGCATCAACAATTTCAGCAATCTTCTCTGAAACTATCAGATGGATTTTCATTAAATTTTACCAAAATGATACTTATGATTCCTATTTATTTATTATACCCCCCCGCAACGAAGTTAGGGGGGGGTATACTGGAATCAGGTTGTCCGTCCGTCCGTCCGTCTGTCCGTCCGTCTGTAGACACAAAATTCTGCGGACTACTCCTCCTAAACTTCTGGAAGGATTTTGATGAAACTTGCTGGCAATGATCCTTAGACATTGTATTAGCGCGTTATCTATATAGCATTGAGTTACCTCCCCTATTTACCAAGTTATGCCCCTTTGATGATTTTTGCATTACAAACTTCTGCGGACTACTCCGCCTAAACTACTGGAAGGATTTTAATGATACTTGCTGTCAATGATCCTTAGACATTGTAGCAGCGCGTTATCTATATAGCATTTGGTTACCTCCCCTATTTACCAATTTATGCCCCTTTGATGATTTTTGCATTACAAACTTCTGCGGACTACTCCGCCTAAACTACTGGAAGGATTTTAATGATACTTGCTGTCAATGATCCTTAGACATTGTAGCAGCGCGTTATCTATATAGCATTGAGTTACCTCCCCTATTCACCAAGTTATGCCCCTTTGATGATTTTTGCATTACAAACTTCTGCGGACTACTCCGCCTAAACTACTGGAAGGATTTTAATGATACTTGCTGTCAATGATCCTTAGACATTGTAGCAGCGCGTTATCTATATAGCATTGAGTTACCTCCCCTATTTACCAAGTTATGCCCCTTTGATGATTTTTGCATTACAAACTTCTGCGGCCTACTCCTTCTAAACTACTGGAAGGATTTTGATGAAACTTTCTGGCAATGATCCTTAGACATTGTAGCATGTTTTATAACATTGGATTACCTCCCTTTATTATAGTTATGCCCCTTTGATGATTTTTGCTTTACAATTTTCTGCAGACTACTCCTCCCATTGGATTACCTCCCTTTTTTATAGTTATGCCCCTTTGATGATTTTTGCTTTACAATTTCTACTCCTCCTAAACTACTGGAGGGATTTCAATGAAACTTGCTGTCATTCAACCTTAGACATTGTAGTAGCGCTTTTTCTATATAACATTGGGTTACCCCCCCCTGTTTTAAAGATATGTCCCTTTGATGGTATTTGTTTTACAGTTTTCTTCCATTGATAGATTTCAGTGAATCTTAATGATATTTATCCATAGACATAGGTATATCCATAGGTATGTGTTACAAAGGATCACTAGATTTCCATGTAGTTGGCACATATGTCCTCTGTATATTAAGATGGAGTGTTGCATACAAGAATTCTGATTTCATGCTCCAAAGCCATGTTTGACAAAAACACTTGCGGGGGGGTATTAGTAAGCCCTTAGGCGACAGTTCTAGTTTTTTTTAGTAATTCTGTTGAAAACTGGTTGCCATGGCAACAAGAAGGGATAATCTTTAAAATGCTTTTCTCAGAAATATATATAGACCTACAGATTTGATATTTGGTACATAGCCTGGGACCACACCTTGATTTTTGTATAGAACTATAAAGCGGAATTCTTGAAAAATCTTGAAACCACTCCATGGATTTTCATCAAATTTGACTTAAATGTTAGCCTTCAATTGAAGATTTTCAACAGATATTTTTTTTTTTTTCCAGGGTAATATTCAACGGTGTAAACTCATCACGGATCAGCTTGGGGAGGCAAAGTCGTCCATGTTAAAAGTGCTTGATCATAAACATAAGATATCAGAAATAATCTCAAAACACATGAGCAAGAGACCTATCAAGAAAAAGGAAAGAACCTAGCACACATGTGTTTTACCCTCCCATATGTACATAGAATAGTCATCCTCTAGTGAAGATGATTGCACCAGAGAATCTTTTATCATCATCATCACTAACATCTTCATCTTCATCATCAGTGACTTCCATCATCATGTGCATCATTTTTGATAAATTTATGAAATACTATTTCAAGTTGCTGTAAGGAGAACATTCAATACCAATTACCCTTGACATTAATGGCCTTTGATATTGGAGTATTTCCATTGCATGAGTGACCTGTTGATTAGAATGGAACATAACTGAAATCTGAAAAATGGATTAAAATAAATGGAAATATATTAAAAAAAAAACCTATAAGTATAAAAAAAATATTTAAGTGTCACACAATCTATTGCTATGTACTCTATATTTATTTCATTTCATTCTTGAATATACTTAATCCATGAAAGGGACTCGCATGAAGAATGTAGTCTTTGTGCTCTGCTCTGTTGCATGCCTTTGTGTCTATGAATGACTGTTAATACTCACTCAAAATATGCACAAAATATTGTGATTTGACTATGAATAAGTGTCTTAGAATTGCGCCTATGTCGCCCTGTTTTATTTTAAAATTTTTTTTTATCAGTATTATTCTCAAGTGTTTGTCTTTAAAGATCTTTTTCTTAAGTTTATCTCTGCTGCAATGCTATTTTTCAGTTGGTTAAGACAGTCTTGTAGCTGATGATTAGAGTTCATGCTGAATTTGTTTAATGGTTCTCATAGATGTCAAGTCATACATTGCTTTAGAAAGACTTGATTTATGTCAATAACTTTATTGTTCCCCATTTTGACAGATCAGGGGTTTCTCACCAGCTTTTTTCACTGATAAAAAAACTATGGAACTGAAGGTAACAGGTTTTATCATCCATTTTTTAGGTAAATTGAAATATGGGAAACTTTGGATGCTCTGCATAGACACATTTCATTATAGTTTTTCATGTGTGTTTCAAAAGCACATTTGCGGGTATGAAGAAGTACTTATAACAATATGGTAAAATAACCTGGCTGACAAGTTTTTTTTTTTGTTTTTTTTTTGTTTTTTTGTTTTTTTAAATGGATATTTCCTAATGGTTCATTAGATGTTGTTTCTGTTAAGAGGTTTAAAGATAAGTGTTCACATGCTAGATAAATGTATGGTTTGTCAGATAAATCTGTCAATGAAAGGTATGTGTTGTCTTCATAATGCGCTGTCTTCAAAATATTTTTCCTAGTTGAATTGTTACACAGACAATAAAAGATCAAAAACATTATTTTGCAACCTGATGTCTAAGCAATGCACCCCTGGTTGGAGAATAAGTCCTACAAATGCTTGGAATTATGTACTTGAAAGTCAGAACATGTCATATTCGTAAGTTAACATAGAAAATGTGTAGTTGCATACCTCTAGAGGAAAGTTTTAAGTTTTATATACTCTGTTTTCTTCAACCCTTATTTTATATCCTAAATATTTCAGATTAAATCATGTGGTATATTATGAAATTAAACCTGTTTTACATCTAGCTGTTTCATCACAAGTTAAAGCATCACTTGAGGCAGGACTGTTGCTAGTGTAGAAAATCCCAGAAGATATTATGTCTCTCCCATATTTATATTGGGGAGACATATTGTTTTTGTCAGAGTTGTCTTCCTGTCTGTGTCCGTCTGTCTGTCACACTTTTTGTCTGGAGCATAACTCAGAAAGTATAAAAACTTATAACATGAAACTTCACAGGTGGAAGTATCACAAGAACCGTAATTCTTCACAACATATTTTTGGAATTATTGCCCTTTGTTAAATCTTATATCTTGTTATTGTCAGGAGCATTACTTTGAGACATACAACCTTGAAACTTAGGTAGATAGATCTCATGGAGGAAAATGCAATGCACAAGAACCATAACTCTGCACATTATATTTTTGGAGTTATTGCCCTTTGTTAAAACTTATTTTGATTCTTGTCGGGAGTATTACTTTGAGACATACAACCTTGAACTTAGGTAGATAGATCTCATGGAGGAAAATGCAATGCACAAGAACCATAACTCTGCACATTATATTTTTGGAGTTATTGCCCTTTGTTAAAATTTTATACTTTAATTTTGTGTGGAGCATAACTCATGCAGTATGAAACATATAACATTGAAACTTATGGGTGGATAGATGTCATGGAGGAGAAATGCAGTGCACAAGAACCATTACTCTGCAAATTTTGTACTTAATTTTTGTCCTGAGCATTACTGCAAATGTCTGCCAACGTTTCGTACACTAGCCACTCCAGGGCTTACCTGTTGCTTTTCATCTTAATTATTCTTTTACATGTGAAAGGAACAATGTTAATCCTATTTGCAAGTTAGCTAATGTTTTCCTAATTGAAATCATGGTAGATCTACTACTTTTTCAAAGCAAATGAAGCGGACCCTAATGACATGACTCTTGTGCATATGTCACTGTGTGCCACAGTGTGTGTGTGTGGGGGGGGGGGATATCTACGAAAACAAATCTCTATGTTAACTACGTTCTTTCCTTTCACAGTTATCAACATTTTGTTAGCTCACCAAAACACATGCTCAAGGTGAGCTATTAAGATCACCTTGCGTCATGCATTGTCCATTGTCAACGATTTTCTGCAAACGACATCACCTCTGAAACTGGGCATGGATCATCTTTGGGTCATTTTCCAAAGTAGTTGCTAAAATAAATTGATCCATGCAGAACTCTGGTTGCCAAGGCAACTGACAGAATTTTACTTAAAAAACTTCAAAAATGTTCTCCTCTGAAACCATTCGTTAGAATTTAGTTTCCTTTACCACAAATGGTCACCTCATACTGCTCTACTATAATTGCTAAAATGAAGCCGCTAGGGGGTTGGCTAATTTCCTTATATACTCTAAGTAGAAAATTTCAAAATTCTTTTTCCTTGAAGCCAATTGTCAGAATCTAATTCCATATAGCACAAATGGTCACCTCATGGCTGTTTCCTTAATTGCTAAAATAAAGTTGATCCCTTGAAAAATGAGGCCCCTAGTGGGTTGCCTAGTTTCCTTATATAGCTTTATGTAGGAAATTTAAAAAAATCCATTGGTTAAATTCCTTTTGGCATGTATTGTCCACTCATGGCTGTCTACCATAATTGCTAAAATAAAGTTGAGGTACTGTTATAGCTCCCTTGCTTGGCGCTCAGCATATCAGGGTAGTCCCAGGACTGGTTGACTCGGTGTCAGGATAATGTGACTAGGTGTCGTCATGCCACATGTCTACGGCATAATACTACAGTGTGGCAGCACTATATCTGTTTCAAGTAGACATCATCTCAAAATGACTGAAAACTGTTGGTGGGATGTTAAACCCAATAAACAAACAAACAAAATGAAAAATGAGTCACATAGGGGATCATCTGGTTTCCTTATACACTCTATATAGAAAATTTTAAAATTCTTCTCTTCTGGAACTAATGTTCAGAATTAATTCTTGGTTTGCACCTTAAGGTTTCATACCATAATTGCATAAGCATTTTTGATCCCTTGAAATTTAGGCCACCAGATGATTGACTAACCTAAGAATTCTTTATTTCTGAAATTTGAATCTGGTTGCTGCTGGAAGAAACCAGGTATGAATCAATTTAAATAAGCCGATGTACTCTGGTAAGCGTCTAGGGCCATATGGCCTTTGTCTGCCAAAGTCTGCCTGATATGCTTTCGGTAAGGGTTGAAATGACTTAATGATGAACTGAAAACCTACCAAGATCTTCAATAAAATTTTGAATGACTTGCAGACTGATCTATCTTTATACTGGTTGTAATTAATGTGGCCTGTCCCAGATTGGGATTTCTCAGCACCAGTCTTTATCCAAGTTTCTGTCTGCTCCAGTTCCTGATAGTGGCAACAATGGAAGATGTTATTTATAACACTTACTCTTTTATGCTATTGATATGTTTTATTTACATGTATATTAAAGGATGAAATGCTACCAAATTGTTTGATTTTATTACCATTTCTAAAGGTCCATTTTAATGCCAGTACTAGTGTCACCGGGTCTCTTTCTCTGTCGGGATATTAACTGACTAGCCACTTGCTTGCTGTTTTTTTTTTTCCTTATTTCTTTCTCTGACATAACTCTTTCATACTTTCACATCACATTCATTCTAACCACACCCACTCTTACATCTTCTGACCATTTAGATTCCTGCCACAGCAGAAAGACCTACATGTATTGGGTTTGTTGTGTTTTTAGCTCACCTGAGCACATAGTGCTCATGTGAGCTTTTAGGATCAATGGCTCTCCGACGTCCACAATTGTTTCAAACGACATCCCCTCTGAAACCAACAGGCCAAATTTGATAAAACTTGCCTTTGATGTTCCTTGCATAAAGCTCTACCAAAATTGTTCAAATAGTTACAGTCCATTGTATATCTGGGTCACAGGAGCTAAAAATAGATTTTAAAAGTGATTTCTTAAAAAATCATCTTCTCCGAAACCACAAGGCCTGGAGCTTATATAATTAGTGGCATTGTCTAGTGACTAGACCACTACCAAGTTTCTTCAAATCATGACCCTGGGGTCAAAATTGGCCCCGCCCCAGGGGTCCCTTTCTTTAAAACCATTCCAATCCATGAATAAACATGGCCGCCAGGGGCGGAGCCAGTTTGCCTTATATGTATATAGTGAAACTTTAAAACACTTCTACTCCAAGACTTCTGGCCAGATTTTAAAATGTTTTGGCACACATATTCTATGGATAAACCTCTACCTTTAGAGCAGTGGTACTCAGGTGAGCAATATAGGGCCATTATGGCCCTCTTGTTTTATTACATCTTGTGATGTCAATGAACATTGCACAGAATCTGAAATCAACAAACCAAAGAAAGCACATAGATCTTACACAATGGCAATAAAAACAGTGAAGAAATAGGAGAAGTTCGTTGTCAAACTAACACGCACATTTACGGCAAAATATAGTGAAAACTAAAGAGACCTGTTCTCTAAAACTGCAGGCCAAATTTTAGATATTTTTAACAGGTGTTCATTGGGTAACTCTTTACAAAATGTTTTTAGTTCCCTACTGGTGTTTACACAGGTGGGGACTATAGGTTTTCTCTCTGTCTGTCTGTCCGCAATGAACAGAAAATAAAGCCACGTGCGACAAAAACATGTTTTTGAAATTTTAATTTTTCCTTAATTTTAGTAAAGTTTGACCGTTTCTAGAGGACAAACCATACATTTCTTAAATTCGCCACCCCATATATTTTGTGCGTATATGTCTTGCAAATCGTATGCAGCAAACAGAATTCTTCTATCTGATCTCTTACTAAAATGGGTAGGTTTTTCGTAGACCTACCCTCATTTGTCCACCTTTTTACAGGGTTCGAACATTCAACCTCTCCTAGAACATTTTTTTCCAGTACTCGATGCTGAGATATCAATCATATTTGATTGGGCTGTCAACAAGGAACATTATGTAAAAACCGCATCTAAATCAGGTTTCTAATATTGAATTATTAGCAAAACAGTGAATACATGCATTGGGCCCCCTAGTGGCTAAATCAGAAAAAAAGTGAAAAGTTTGACCATTTAGGCACAAGTTCAGATAAATGACTCCATGCCCAAAATTTCATAGCTGTAGCTTTTCTCATCTGGCCGCTAGGTCGGCTACAAAAATGGGTGTAATTAGAAAAGTAATAAAAAAAATCAACAGAAGCAGAACAATAGGTTTTCGCCTGCAGAGGCGAAAACCTAAAAAAAGAAATCAACAGAAGAACAATAGGTTTTCTCCTTGCAGAGGCGAAAACCTAAAAAAAATCAACAGAAGAACAATAGGTTTTCGCCCCCACACAACAAAGTCAAACTCAATTTTTGTCCGGGCTGTAACTCAAAAAGTATAAAAGATGAAACTTCATATGTGGATAGATCTCATTGAGGGGGAGTGCCCAAAACCATAACTTTTTAATTTCCCTTTAAATTTT
>CM037784.1:19480467-19497841 GCA_021229015.1 Solen grandis
AAAATAGGTATTGTGTACAGAGTTGATAATTAATAAATTTATTTGATAGCCAGATGCCCGGGTTGGGTACCAGGTCCTTCACTAACCAGAATGTAATGGTCAGCGTAAGTAACCATGATAGAAACAATTCAAACAATTATACAGGAGTTTAAAATCAGATGGTATGGCATCTTGAGTGATTACACTTAAAATATTGTTTTCACACACAGGAAAGGCCTAAACAGACCGTTAAAAGATGCAGCTTTCGTGCTATAAGCGCCTGTCATACAGGTTAAATCATCAGTTTCTTCGCAGCAAAAGCAGCTGTAAAGGTGTAAAAAAATATGATCCACGGTCGAAGATGTGAAAAACAGGGAAAGGGCTTCAACTCATTTAACTTAAATTGTACTTGAATTATTATGTACGGGCCTCAGAAAATCTTTGACATGCAGAAAAATTTGACACATAAAAGTTAGACTCATAGATGGGCTTTTTCTTATGAATATAGAGGGGGAAATGTCGGGACTTTTATTTAACTTCAACACATTGAGACACATTGAGAAATTCAACTCATCAAAGTTTGACACATAGAAGTTCTACTGTAATGGTCAAACCTTATGAAAACATTTGCAACAGTAGGACCAGTAACAAGTTATTTTATCTTCATAAGGTATTCTTATTTGATTTTCCATGACTACAAATTTATCAAGTTGTATTTTCTACATCCAAAATAATTCAAATTTTCATGATTTTGATAATATAAATGATGATAATATGATTGTACCAAGGGATGTTTATCTATGGGATTTTTGACAACCTATTAATTTTCCTTGAGGGGATGTTGACATTCCTCTTATTTTTATCAAAGAGTTTTGAATATCCCTTTCATTTTCATGTTGATTATTGACATCATTTAGTTCCACGTTATCAACCGGCCTAGCTAACTGTTCATACTGTCAAAGAACAGTCAATGTCAGAAATCATTCAGGATACTTTCTTCCCTTGACTATAACCTATCTTTTAAGTCCCTATAGTGACATCACAACCTCGAGACAAATGTTTGTTTCTTTCCTGAAGTATTTTCGCCTTTTGCTGTACAGGTATGGTAAGTTGGTGCATTATGGCTAGCAAGTAGGTAAATTTTGGAAGTGAAACCATGAGTCATCACTATTTGTTGCTCTTGTGTTATATTTGTTTACTTGATAATACCATTATATGGGACCTTTAAGAAATGAAAATTCTAAAGTCATACAAAGAGAGATCTGGCATTTTTTAATATCTCATGAATCTAATAAGCTGCTATCAGCCATAATTGAACTTAGCCAACACATTATGACTATAAAAAATGTCATAAAGTTTGAAGATGATTGCTTAAGAAATGAAAGTGCTAGAGTATAAACAACATAAAATCTGGCTTTTTTTTATATTGAAAGGGGCATAACTCCTTACCTAATTGGTCTATATTAGCATTTATCAGCATAATTCCTGACATAACTGACCCTGAATGAGAGACAATGGTCATACACATTGTCATAAAATTTGAGGATGATTGCTTAAGAAATGAAGATGTTAGATGGATGACAGACATTCAATGGGGAGTTGAAGTTAAAGTTTTTTTAATAAACTGGTGTTGGTTGCCATGGCATCCAGAGTTCTTTATGGATCAAGTTTATTTTAGCAATTTTTGTGGAGGTTCACCCAAGGATGATTCATGCCAAGTTCCATTAATTTCTACCTAATGGTTTCAGAGAACATGTCTTTTAAGCAAATTGTAGAAGACGGACGACGACAGACAGAGAGTGATTCCAATAGCTCACATTGACCATGTTATGCTCTAGTGAGTGAAAACTTATAACAGAGATTATAAAGTTTTGCAGCAAGGCACAGTGAAATAAATGTTGTACAAAAGAAATTGACATTGCAGGTTATAAAATTGAATCTGTTGACACAAAAAGATATTTTGATGCTTACTTAGACAAATCTTTAAATTCAAACAAGTGCTATATTTGAATGAACGCCATCCCCCTGTGGGGGGGCCTTAGACCTTAGGGGTCAAGGTCATTTGAAAGTCAAAGTCACCTGACAGGTAGAGCTCATCAAGGTGCATTCATCTGTGAATTTTGTAGGTTATAGATGAAAGCAAGTTCATATTGTGGCCAAGGTTAATATTTGCTATTTTGGGTCATTTTTGACCTTGACCTTTGGCCCTTTGACCTGTAATGGGTCTGTTGGATAGAGCTCATTAAGGTTGATACACATGTGACGTTAGAAAGCCTTGGATGAAAGCACTTTCATTTTATTAGTGATGGTTAATAATTGGTGTTTTGAGTCACAGTGACCTTGACCTTTGACCTCTTAGTGGGTCTGGCGAGTAGAGCTCATCGAGGTGCATGCACCTGTGAAGTTTGGAGGTAATGGATGGAAGCATGTTCATAATGTAGTCATGGTTAATATTTGCTGTTTCTGGTCACAGTGACCTTGACCTTGTGACCTTGAAGGGGTCTAGTGGGAAGACCTCATCAAGGTGCATGCACCTGTGAAGTTTGGAGGTTATTGATGGATGCACGTTCATGATGTTGCCAAGGTTAATATTTGCTATTTTGGGTCATGGTGTCTTTGACGTTAGATCCGTGACTTCTAAGTGGGTCTGGTTGGTAGAGCTCATCAAGGTGCATGAACCTGTGAAGTTTGGAGGCTGTAGGTGGAAGGACAACTGAGTTATGGTCAAGGTTAAAGTTTTGTGACAGACAAAAAACCATATGCCCCCAGATCTATTGATGCAGGGGCATAAAAACATATTAAAATGAAATTTTTGAAGTAAAATTAATTTTAATTAGTAAATACTTACCTGTTATTACTTCAGGTATGTGTCTATTTGTGCACAGCTTCCAAAACAGAGTCCGCAAAATAAACTATTCCCTAAACCCCCTAGTTACCGGAAGTGTAACCCCCGTTCTCCAATTGTATATGAAGCCATCGAGGGATACAACCGCCAGCAAGCGGGGAGGGAGGTGGGACTCTGTAATAACAGGTAAGTATTTACTAATTAAAATTAATTTTACTTCAAAAATTTCATTTTAATAGCATAAATACGTTACCTGTTATTACTTCAGGTATGACTTCGTCGCTAAGGCGGGAGGTTGCTAACAAAGAACCTTGATTGCAGCGACACCCGAAGTAGGAAACGACCAAAGCCGCGAGGCGTCGGGACATGATGATTAAACTATTGTCTGAGCCACTACAAGTGGACCAAATCCACAAGGTTTTGTGATTGGTTAGCCAGTGAGCGGAGATAAAAGGAAGAAAACGTAGTAGAAGACTTCCAAGAGGCCGCTTTGAGAATATCATCCATGGGAGATTTATTCAAAGAAAGCCCAAGAAGCAGACAAAGCACGGAGCTCATGTGGTCTAATTCTTAAAAAGGATAGATCCCTGTCCGAAAGATCCGAATAAGCAAACTTGATAGTTGAGGCTACCCAACGAGATATTGATGCTGCCGAAACTTCGCCCCCCCCTTTTATTGGAGGAAAAGTCGAAGACGACGACCCCGTAAAGATTTAACCTTCTGGAGGTAAAACTTCAAGGCTCTAACCGGGCAAAGAAGCCGATCAGGATCTCCCCTAGCGCAAGATTTAGCAAGGCTCGGAATAACTACCGGAGGGGGACAGACCGAAGGGAGCTGGGTTTTCGCAAGGAAACCAGGTTGAAAGCTCAAAGATACAGAGCCATCAGATTTGTTAAAGCGTAAATAGCCTTCCTCAGTAGAAAAGGCATGAATTTCGCAACGACGTTTAGAAGACGCCATTGCTATGAGAAAGACCGTCTTCCATGTTACGTGCAGGAGAGAAGCCTCAGAAAGAGGTTCAAAAGGTGCCTTAGTAAGAGCCAGTAAAACACAAGAAAGATCCCACTTTGGAGTTAACGAACGAGAAACTGGCCTAGACAGTTCAAACAACGAATAATTTCCGAAAGATAAGGATCCGAACCAAGGAAGAGGATCTGTGAAACTTAAGAGTGTTCGATAACATAGACCTATAACCCTTGATAGAACTGACCGCAAGTTTTTTCTCGTTAAAAAGAAAAACTAGAAAGTTAGCGATTTCTCTGACAGGAGCTTTGACCGGATTAATCTGCCGTGCGATACACCAATCACGGAAGACCTTCCACTTTGCCTGGTAGACAGATCGAGTAGATTGTCTCCTGGCTTTAGAGATAATAGAGGCAACTGTTGCCGAAAATTTCTTCTGTCTAACTCGCTGTTGGATAACATCCAAGCGTGAAGACGAAGAGCGCAAGGATTGTCGTGTAGGACCCTGTTCCGACCTTGTGACAGAAGGTCCGGAACCTGGGGAAGTTCTACAGGATCGTCTATCAGAAGATCCAGAAGATCCACGAACCAAGATCTCGTTGGCCAAAGTGGAGCTACAAGGAGGATCCGGCACTGAGATCGCAGGATTTTCCTTAGAACTAAGGGAATCAGAGAAAACGGTGGAAGCAAATAGATTGATCCCAGTTTACAGACAGAGCATCTATCGCCCAAGCCCGGTGATCCGATACCGGTGACACAAACAGTGGAAGCTGGTTGTTCAGCCTGGTAGCAAATAGATCGACAGTCGGAGACCCGAAAATCGCAAACAGAGTTGTCGCGATCCGAGGAAGTAACTTCCATTCCGAGGGGAGAAGAGAATGCCTGCGGGACAGTTGGTCCGCTAAAACATTTAGACGACCGGAAGATGTCTGACTTGAATGAGTACCGAAGACACCTGACACCAATGAAGAAGGTGCCATGCTTCCATGCACAGAGAAGGCGAGTGCGTCCCCCTTGTCTGCGGATGTAAGAGACAACAGTCGTGTTGTCTGTAGATACTAGAACAGATTTGCCTCGAATGAGAGGAGAAAACTGTCGTAAGGCTAGTAGAACGCTTTGAGTTTGAGGTTGTTGATATGAAGAGAACTGTCCCGAGGGGACCAAAGACCCGAGGTTGTGAGACCCAGAGGTTCCAGATGAGCACCCCAGCCTGACAGACTGGCATCCGAGAAGAGGAACAGTTCCGGTTGAGGAGGAGAAAGAGGAACACCCTCTCGGAGAAACGAGGGGGAATTCCACCAACTGAGATGATGAACCAAATTTCCCGGAGAAACCGGAAGAATGGTCTGTAAATGGTCTCGACTGGGACGCCAGATCGAGAGTAGGATAAATTGAAGAGGTCGCATGTGAAGGCGGCCCAGCGGAACAAGATCCGCTGCTGCATTGAGTACTCCGAGAAGCGATAGGAATTCGCGGGCTGAGATCGATTGCCGACGCGGAAAACCCCCGAACCAGAGTTAGAAGAGACATAATTCTGGGTTCCGGAATTCTGATCCTGTTTAGGTCGGTCAGAAACTGCATCCCGACAAACGTGAAGTTCTGGGATGGGATCAACTCCGATTTCTCGGAGTTGAGGATGAAGCCTAGCCGGAGAGCTAGGTCTGTCACCCATCGAAGTTCGTCGAGAAGAGCGACTGGGTCCATGTGAAGAAGAAGCCAGTCGTCGAAATACGCCAGGAGGCGTGAGCCGCGAAAGTGAACCCTGGCGACCAGAACCGAAACTATTTTGGTAAAGATTCTGGGGGCCGAAGACAGGCCGAACGGAAGGGCCTTGAACTGGTAGACAGTTTGACCATCCGTAAAACGAAGGTATTTCCGGGAATGAGGAGGGATAGATACATGGAAGAAGGCATCCGAAAAATTTCCGGGGAAACACCCCAAATGACCGGGGAGGAGGGCCTGCCCTAAACGACGAAGTTTTTTTCCTTTTTTGAAGTGTTCCTTCGGAATGAAGGATTTTAGATGAAAAGGCCCTATGCCCGGGCCCAAACCCGCCGCCCTTTTCTTAAAAAAACCCCAAAAAGAGAGGGCTGAAAAACCCCCCGGAGAGGTTGGAATCGAGCCCCCTTTTTTTTAAACCCCGCCCTTTTTTTTGAAATCTGAAATGGCGAGTCCCAGACGGGATAAAGGGAGGAAAAGTTTAAAATGGGAAAAGCGTGAAAGGGGAAAGGGGGACGACTGAACGGAACCCGAAAAACCCGTGTCCCCACGATAGACGGAAACCCATTGGTCGTCGGTAAAGCCCTCCCATTGATGAATGAAATGAGTGAGTCGGGGCCGCCAAACTGGAAGGGGCAGAAACACTTTTTCCTCCTAATCGAACGTCGGGAAGAGGAAGCGGAAAAAAGGACGTCCCCAAAAGGGTTTTTTATTTCCCTACCCCTTTGACTGGAAAGGAAAAAGAAGGGGGGGGGCGATGAAGGAAAAATCGTGGTCGCTAGGACCGATTGGGAGCGCCCCGGGAAAGAGGGATTCCCCTCTGAAAGGAGATTGGGGGTTGCCCTTTTCCCCGAGCCCCCTTTCGGGGATTTACCGGTAGAAGCCAAAGGGTTTTCCCTTCGGTACCCGGGGAAATTTAGGGGGAGCCGAAGTAGGAGGCGGGGGGGAAGGGGCCACCGCGCCGTGCTTTTGCTCCCCCGGGAGGCATCCGCTACTTTTTTTTGGATTGGGCCCCCCAAAGAGGGACGAAGAAGAAAGAGGGGCCGACCTAAGTTTTTTTCCCCCCGAGAAGAAGAGAGAAGTAGCTTTTTTTGGGGCCGTCCAGGAGGGCATCCCCCCTGCAGCGAGTAAAATCTCAAGAGAGAGAGAGAGATAGCAAAATCGAATTTTTTTTTGCCGTCGCTGCAAGGCCTCTAAAAGAAGCCTGCCCGGAAGCAAAAATAAGGCACCCTTTTTGTTGTAGCTTGACCAAAAAGAGCGGCCACAAAGGACCCAGAAATGCGACGAATGCCGGAAAAAAAAAAGCGGGAGCTTTGGGCTCCCACCCGATCCAGGCCCTTTCCCTGCTGAAGCGGTAAAAAAAGGAGGGGCCCTTTGACCCGGGAGCCGATTTGAAATTTTGGGCCCCAGTTTCGGAGGGGGGATAGAAAAATCACCCCCGGGAAAAAAACCCTTGAAAGGTTTTGGGTTTTTAAAAACCCCCAAAAGGCCCCAAAGGGGTTTTTAATTTTGGAATAAACCACCCCGGGTCCGGCTTAGAGGAGGATGAAAAAAACGAAACCCTTTCCAGACCCCGAAGGACGACCGGAGAGAAAAGGGAGCAACCCCCCTTTTCCCGACTGATTTGGTTTCCCTTTTTATTTTTAAACCGACAAGGTCAAGGAACCTTCGCACCTTTTCCGGGAGGGAGGGGGGCCCCCGGTTTCCCATACGATGCAGGTGGGGGTAGCAAAGACCTCCTGAACAGCCCTGCCATGGAAAACCGACTGTCGTCCCGACCCCCCTCGTCCTCGTCCCGAGAGAGGATTGCAGTACGAGGTTTGGGAAGAGCGCTGGGAATTTGGCGCAAAAGGGGGAAAAAAAAAAGGCAAAGCCTCCCCCAAAAAAAAGGGGGTTCCCCCCCCGGAGCAAAGAAGGGAGATTTCCCTCCCCCCAAGTGTCCGCTCAGAGCAAAACCCCCCTAGTAGGGGGGTTGCCGGAAATAGAGGGGGGAACCCACCTCAGGGGGAAAATGGGGGAGCTTTCCCGAGGGGGGGAAACCCCCTAAAGGGAAAAAGGGGGGAAAAAAGGGGCCCCATAGGGGGGGGTGTGCCCGAAGAAGCGCCCTGGGACCCGAGGAGGGAGGAGAAATTTAAGGGAAAAGTCTGGGGATCTAAGGGGCCTGGTGGAAAAAAGAAAAAACCCATCCCTCCCAGAAGAAAGAAGGCTTTCCCCCGGAAAGAACCGGGGGGGGGGGGCAGAACTGAAATGCCTGGGGGGTATTCCCCCATCATTTTTGGGGCCAAACCAAAAAGGAAGGGTCAAAGGGCCCGAGGTTGGCGAAAAAATCCCAAACCTTTAACCTTCGAAGACCCTGGTGGAAACGAAAAGGGGGGCCGGTTTTCCCCAGTTTTCAAGCCCCGGGGACCGGTGACCGGGAAAAACCCCGGGGGAAAGGTTTTGGGGGCCCCTTTTTTTTGGGCACCCCCGAACACGAGGGAGCGGGGGCCGAAGGGGGAGAAAAACCCCAGGGCTACCTGAGGAAAAACCTCCAATTTTTTAGACCCAAAAAGGCGAAGGGCCCTGACCCACACCCTAGAGGGGTTTAGCCGACCTGGGCCCTTGATCGGTGACGATCCCCGCCGATGGGCCTTGGGTGCCGGTCTTGGGGCCCCTGAGAAACCCATCGCGAACAGAAAATGTTTTTGACAATGACCGGTGCCCCGGTTTATTGATTTACCGGTGGGGCCGGGGTGCCGGTGAACCCGGGGTTTGGTGACCCGGGGAGTAAATGGTTTTGGGGAAAACCCGGTTTCCTGGTGACCGGGGGGTTTTGGTGGGCCGGTCCTGACCGGTGACCGGTTCCCCCGGTAGATAAAACCCCCGGGGGACCCCGGGCCCGTTTGGTTGGTGGAAACCCGGCCCCTTTACCGGTGACCGGTTGGGTAACCTTTACCGGTGGGCCGGTCGGAGCTTTGCCCATTACTCAAAAAAAACCCAAAAACCGGTCCCCGCCCCCTTTACCGGTCCGGGGTATCCCCCCTTGAAATGCTCCCCGGGGCTGGGCCAAGGGGAGCCGGGGAGGGAGCCCCGGAGAAGAAGGCGGCCTCCCCGGAGAGGGGCGGGGAAACCTTCTTCCTGGGAGGGGGGGGGGGGGAAATTTTCCCACCCCCAGCGCCGAAAACCCCGAAAAAAGGGGAGGAAGATGAAGGGGCCCTTTCCTTTTTCCGGGATGAGTAAGGGCCGACGGGGAAGAAAAGGCTTTTTTTCCAGATTCGCCGTCCCCAAGCACAAACGGTGCAGGGGGTTTGACCCTAAGGGACCCTGAAATGAAAGGCAAAGGGCTGTGGGAATCCCAGGACGGGTTGACATTCCCAGGAGCCCCGAACTGCGACATAGTTAAAAAAAACAATACAAAAAAAACAATGTATGCAAAATAAAAAACGGGAAGACCCCAAGAAAAAAACCCCTAAAAAAGAAAATTTTCCCCAAACGAGCAACAGTTTTTACCAAAAACAAAAAAAATTTAAAAACCAGTGTCACGGGAGCCGAAGCACGGAAACCCGTGACACAAGGCAAAAGGTCCCGATACGGGACGGGGATTGGGAATTCTACACGTATATAGAATAAAACCAATAAGAACAATATAAACAACACAGCCGAGGCTATGAAAAGATAAGAAAAGGAGAGCTGTAGCGCACAGAAGCTATCAAGAAAGGGACACGCTAGGTTACCCACTGAAACTCGATGGCTTCCAAAACACAATTGGAGAACGGGGGTTACACTTCCGGTTACTAGGGGGTTTAGGGAATGGTTTATTTTGCGGACTCTGTTTTGGAAGCTGTGCACAAATAGACACATACCTGAAGTAATAACAGGTAACGTATTTATGCTATTAAAACAAAGTGTAGAACTGCTACACTGAATTATCTTTGAATAAGAAATATCCACAAATATTTACTCTACTAAAATTCTGGTTCTTTCTTTAGTTATTACTGCAATGCCATATTGTTGGAACTGCACACGCTGACTTACATAAAATGCAACATATCCAGAATATGTGTGCTAAACTGGTTTTACTACGTGGAAAATGTAGTTTTTACAGTAAAACTAATTTTAATTAGTTAATACTTACCTGTTATAACCCAGATATCTAATTCTCTACTACCAGCTTCCAACAACAGAGTCCCGTGAAATACATTTGTCCATAGGTGCGTAGAAGCAATGACCGAAGGATAGTCAATAAAGCAACTGCGGGGTGGGACTCTGTTATAACAGGTAAGTATTAACTAATTAGAATTAGTTTTACTGTAAAAACTACATTTAAATAGCATTAAAACATACCTGTTATAACCAAGATATGACTTCTTAGCAATAGTGGGATGGAACCGACTGTTGTAGAACATGGTCTTGCTTAAACTGGAGTTCACCATTACTAAGTACAACCTGGGTCAGACTGCACCTCCCTGATATAAGGTAATCTTTGCATGTCTAGTAAAAAAAAGTCCTAAGGGACCAAGTCTTGACAATGAGGGAAAATTGATAATAATGATCAATAGAGTGGGAGTGAAAAATGAAAAAAAAAAATACAGGAGCTGACCAAGAATAAAAGCTGTACAAGGGGGAGGAAACATGGAGAAAAAAACTACTCTCTGAGAGGCAACAATGGGACCCAGAGCCTGTGATTGTTGGACTGTGCTGAGGAGGATCTCATGTAGAAGGAGGAAAAGGTGGAAGGAAACTTCACTAAGCAGCCTTAAGAACATCCTCCAGTGGAGCTTTTTTAAGAAACACCCAAAAAGTTAAAAGTTCATGAGGGCGTATCCTAAAGAAAGACAAATCAGTATCTGAGAGATTTGAGTAGGCCAGTTACATTGAAGAGGCAACCCATCTGAAATTGGGTGCTGCTGAGATATCTCTCCCCGCTCCCTTTAATAGAGATAAAAAGTCTTTTCCTTTTACCTCTTAATGAGATAACCTTCTTCAGATAAAAATTAAGAACTTATGAGACCTGACTGGACAGAGTAGTCTGTCAGTGTCATCAGAACCACAAGATCTAGCTAGACTTGGTATAACCACTGGAGGCCGGCAAACCAAAGGTAGCTGATTTTTTGGGGAGGAAACCCATTTGATAATGTAAAGACACTGATCCATCTGACAGAGAAAAGACAGAAAAGGCATGAAATTCGCTTCTTCTCTTAGAAGAAGCCATGACAAGAAGAAAAACTGTTTTCCATGTGACAAGAGTGAGTGAAGCTGCAAGGCTTAAAGGTTCATAGGGTGCCTTGGTGAGTGACCAAAGGACACAAGCTAGATCCCACTTTGGTGTATAAGGGAGCGAGGAACAGGTCTAGTCAGTTTGAAAGACCGTATGAGTTCTGAGAGATATGGATCATTGCACGGTGGATCACCACCAGGCATACTGTATTTGCTTCGTAGGTTGTCAATGGACCCGGATCTAAAGGTTTAAAATCCTTTCGGTTGCTATTACGGCATTTCTTCGTTATAAAACAGTAACGTTTTGCCTAGAATTGAGGGTGCATGAATGCAATAAAAAAACAAAGGGATTATACGCAAACAAATTCAGAAATGAATTGCATTCAATGCTGGAAATGAAGACAAAATATGTAGCAATTCGTAATTGATCCTTCTGTATCCCATTCTATTTTTATCATGATTAGAGATTATTTTTATTAACATCATCAAAATGTCAATTTCAACATAAAAACGTACTCTATCATTTAAATTATAAACTGAAATTCTCAAGCTCGTGTCAATTTGATAAATCTCGTTTTGAAATGGGAGTAGCACAAAACCATTAAAAGAATCGAGATTTTTCATAGGCCTATTCTGAACCGAGAGAGCTGACATAGCCTACGATATTTTGATCACAAAATCAATCTACAACTGTTTAACAAGAGTGCCAGTGATGCCACAATATACGCCGCCACAAAATATAAAGACAAGAGGAGTCTTTTAATTATTACTTTTAACATTTCTGTAAGCATAAGCTCATAATGAAGTCTGTAAGACCAATTAATTTAGCTGAACAGAGATAGAACCCTAAAAATGCTTCCAATATGACAGTAGGTCAAATAGCAGTATCAATATGAATCCTTTTTTTCTTTCTCCACATAACTCTTGCAAAAATCACTGTACCAGAAAATCCCTGCTTTATGCACTTTTACCTGTTTAGAAACTTGAGTGTTTTCAAGAGACCATGTTTAGAAAGGCATAACTATTGCAAATATTGATGAACTGTCAAAATCCCTGCTTTGTGCATATCTACCAGTATAGTAATGACATTGCCAAGTTTTGAAAAGATAGGTCGAAACATTACAAGAAATTGCATTCACAAAGCTGAAATATCAATCAGCTAAAGAGACTAAGTTTCAAGGACAAAAATCTGCAAAAAATTAATGAACCGGAAAATTGCCACTCCATGCACATCTACCCATTATAGTAATGACATTGACCAAGTTTTGAAAAGATTCATTCAGAAATGTAGGAGGAGTTGCGTTCACAAGATATGGACGTATGGACGGAGACTATTACTATATTCCCCCGCGGGGGATAACAAGTGACCCATGGGGCGGGGCCAATTTCGACCCCAGGGTCATGATTTGAACAACTTGGTTATGGCCCATAAGCAATGCCACACACCAAATATCTAAACCCCAGGCCTTGTGGTTTCCGAGAGAAGACTTTTCTAGTTTTTCTTATTAAGTCATTGTAAAATCAAGTGACCCCTGGGCGGGGCCAATTTCGACCCAGGGCCATGATTTGAAACAAACTTGGTATGGTCCATAAGACAATGCCACACAATAAATATCTAAGCTCTAGGCCTTGCAGATTTGGAGAAGAAGATTTTAAAGATTTCACTTCATGCAAGGAACATCACAGGCAATTTTTCATCAAATTTAGCCCAATGGTTTCAGAGGAGATGTCATTTGAAATAATTGTGGACAATGGATGGACGCCAGACGCTATCGATCCTAAAAGCTCACATGAGCACTACATGCTCAAATGAGCTAAAAAAAATAAAATAAAATAAAACAAGGGTCAGGACTGCCACAAAATACGCCCATCATAGTATGGGGACTCTCAGAAATAGCTCAGAGAAACAAGCTACTGTCCATAAATAAGCAAAATAATTCCAAAATCCCATTAGTTAATGAATGTTAATCATAAAAAAAAACTGTTGATACTTTTCCATTAATTTACTGCAAGATCTGACAACACCTCATGGGGTCTAAGGATTAGGGACAAGCAAATTTTCAAGTTTGTTTGTACATCAAGGCCATAACTTCAAAGTCATTCACCATAATCGGGATATCGAACCACCGAATTTATGGCCATGCACATTTTGGGGAAAGTTAAAAAAGGTTGGGCAAACGTATTAAAATTAGAGCCCGGCAATCACAATTTCAAGTATTTTGGTACGTAAGGCCATAACTTCAAATTTTTCATGCGAAATGCGGGATATCAACTCACCCGAGATTTTTGGCCCATGCACATGTGTGGAAAGTTTAAAAAGGGGTTTGGGGCAAAGTTTTGAAGTTAGACCCCGGGACAATCAAAATTTTCAAGTTTTTTGTGTCTAAAGGGCCATAACTTCAAGTCATTCACGCGATAGCGGATATGAACTCATCCGAGATATTTGGCCATGCAAATGTGTGGAAGTTTTGAAAAGGTTTGGGGCAAACGGATTAAAGTTAACCCCGGGACAATCACAATTTCAAATTTTGTGTCCCAAAGGGCCAAAAAACTTTCTAAAAGTCATTCACCGATAATGCTGGATATCGAACTCACCAGATTTTAGGGCCATGCACATGTGGGAAAGTTAAAAAGGATTGGGCAAACGGATTGAATTTAGAGCCCGGAAAACAAATGTTCCAGGCCCGCCTGCACCCCGCCGTGATTTCCCTAATACCCCCCATTTTAAGAGGGCGAAAAAAAAATAGACATACCCGGTAAAATCTTTTTAAAGAACCATCCCCCTTTTAATTTTAATTGGACTTCAGGCGCATAATTGAAAAACACAGTAAAAAGCGAAGCGTCTTCACTGTTTCGATTAAAGCAGTCACAGTCATATGGATTTTTCCAATAGTGATTCTCTACAGTGGGGGTCTCGGAACAGCAGGGCCGGTGACTCTCAAAAAAACAAGGGGTCAAAATGGGTTTTCCCCATACGACACAAAAAAAACTAAAATCACAAAATTTCGTCGAAATATGCCTAAAAATTGTTGATTGTAAAAGTTAATTTAGCAATTAGTTAACTTTTCATGTTGGACCATTTGTCCCAAAGGAAAAAAAATTCTTAGCATCGGTTTCAGAGATGATTTTTAAATTTTTAAATAAAAGGGTGTTGGTTCCCATGGCAACCAATTTTGATGGATCAATTTATTTTCAGCAATTTTTGGGGAGGTTCACCCAAGGTCATTCAGGCCAAATTTTCTTAAATTTTCTACTGAGATTTCAGAGACGACAGCAGAGGGTATCCCCCCTTTTGGGGGCAAAAAAGCCTATGTCATTTTAGAAATTTTTTATAAAAAGTTTTGTTGTATAGGTTTTATTTTTCAAAATAATGCGAAATTAGTATGTTTTTTTTTTATTTTTGTTTCAGAGAATTTTTTAAAGTAAAATTCGTTGGATTCGTTTAAATCAAATTTTTGGGTGACAACCGGGGATACAACGCTCCCTTGAGCATTCCTGCTTTTGTGAGCAAAAAATAATTAAAAACTTTCACCTGACAAATGCGCCCCTCTGCCAATCCAAAGGGAAGGTATGAAAACCAGCTCATCCCAATCTCCGAGAGGGAGTTTATAAAAAACAAACTTTAGCAACTGTACCTGGAAAGGTTAATTATGAAATTTGTTTCCCCCTTTGGAAATTTAAAATTTTTGTATTTCCTCCAGACTTAAATATGTCCTCCTATTAAGTTTATTTTTATATTGAAACTAATTAAATTTTTCTAGAAAGTTACTTTTAAATCCCAAATTATTTACATGATTTGCCCTAGTTTTGTGACCCCAAAGTTAAATTTTCGGGCATGTATTTGGATTTTAATGTTTTTTTAGCAAATCTTTTATATGACACCAAAAAAACCAAAATACAGTGAAAAAATTGAAAATTAATAAAAATTCAACTTTTATACGATTTTAAAAGGCTCTTAATGCTATTTATGCAGTTCTGCAGTTTTCTTTTTTGACCCCTTCCTTACTTAAAACTTTTTATGAACATGCAAAACAAAAAGGGCCCCCATTTTTCAATTTTGATTTAAACCGGGAAGTGCCGTAAAATTAATTTAAAACAAAATAATTCAAAAACATTTTAAAAAAAAACATATGAACAAACCCAATGCAAAAAAAAGTGGGGCGATTCGATATTCATGCAAAATTTTTCCTTTTTAACCCGCATAATTATTTTTATCAAAATTCGCACTAAAAATTATTTCAAAACAAGATACAACTATTCCATTTCCCTATTTCTGAGAATGGCAGTAGGGTATTCGAATTTTTTATAGGGTCACGAACCAAATACAATAAACAAAAAATTTCATCCAGCAAAAACAACTGAAGTGATTTTGTATCAATCAAAAAAGTATCTGAGATTTAAAACCAACATAAAAAAAAAAAGAAATTACAGTATTTTTTGTTAGCCTTTTTTTATGCAAGACATAAATAAAAAGGGCTAAAATATCAGCAAAGTTAAACAAAACCCGTGGGAAGTGACTGTTACGACATTAAGACAGAAATCACTTTAAGTCTATCAGGGGTTTTCAATGGCGAACATTCATAAGAGAGGGAAAAGGGTTTAAAATTTACCTCATGAAATTTTTTGTACAAAATTTACTTGTGAATATTTATTAACTTTAAATGAAAATGAAAAAATGATTTCCTTTCAGTGCGGATTAAAAAAATCTGAGCTACAGTATTTAGTACAAGCATTATTTTAAAAAAATATAATAAAGCTTTATTAATTAGTCCGTATAACCCTGTTTTAAAAATTTGCCCCCTGGTTTTTCAATTTTCCCTCATTTAACCATTTTTTAAAACAAAAAACTAATTAAACCTCCTTTCCCCCATCCATTGCACAAAAATGTGAGGGGAGCTTTTTAAACGAAAATACCATATTTTCCCGTTTTTATTTCTAAATTTTTCATTAAAAAAACTTATACATCATTTCTTTTCCCTTTAAAGCGAATTAAAAACATATATCTTTAACTTAACGCAACCAAACATAACCTTTTGACTTAAATTTTACATTTTAAACTGCACACCGAAACCACTCTAAGTCTGTCACAAAGGTACCCAAAGGGACGACTACCCGAGATCATGCCAATAAAACTGGGAACCAAAGAACATTCAAAAAATCTCCAAAGCTTTTAAAAAGCTGCTGATCCTGCACCCCCGTTTGGTTCCAAACTCCAGCACTGTTCTGTAAAAAAAGACAAACATACAGCAGACTTCAGAACGATACCTTGGGATACTGCCCCCATTTGCCTGTTAATGGTTTTTTTGTTGCAAATATTTTGGCATTTAAATTTTTTATAAATTTGCAGTTTCAAGGTATCTTTACAAACCCCCTTTCCTTAAATACTCTTTTGGGGACAAAATGACGAACCTCACTTCAAACTGAAGGATTTTTTCAAATTTAAAAAATCAGAATGGGACCATAGGTCAACAAGATCCTGTATCACCTTTCATATTTTATCAGAAAAACAATTCATGGTTGTAACTCAACATCAAGTGATGGCCACAGCGTCATTCAAAAAACTCCACCAAAAACCAAATGTAAGAACCCATCTTTTCCCGGGGGTGGAAAAGGCCAGCGGGGAACGGTCCCCAGCTGATATCAAGTCCAACAAAACTTCAACCACAGAGAACTCATTGCAACATCACCCGGCAATTTTAAAAATTAAGATTAAAATATAACACAAATATAACAAGAAGTATCATTGAAAGAGAATACCCCAGATACTACTTTGCACAGTTTTCTGTAACCATGTTCAACAAGTTAAGGATGGGAAAAAAAAACACATACAAACAAGAGGGGGCCCTATGGCCCTAAGGGCCCCACCGAAAACATTTCCTTGAATTTTCTTACAAGTTTCTATATTTTAGCATAGTCTAACTGAACACATTTCCAACAGTAATAAGCAAGACATTTTAATTCCAGACCAAACGTTTCAATTCCCAAATCAAACAGAAACCTTTTGGGGGAAATTTTAGGGCATACTTAAAAAAAAAAAATAAGCACTGGGGAGGTCAAGGTCATCCAAATCAAAGTTCATTGCCACACACAAAAAAGAATCGTGGTCCAAAATTTTAAGGCCCCAGCAAAAAACAAACAAGAGCTGTCAAGGGGCAGCACCTCGAATTCAAAAACTTGTTGGTAAATCAAATGAAATCTATTTCAATTTGCCCTTTACATACCTTGTACATACATGAAAATGTCTATATAATGATATACCTTGATATCTCCCCCTTAATATTTTTTTGAAGCTTAAAAACAAACCCATGCCTAGTTACTGAAAATAAGCTAATAACTTGATCAAAACTTTAACCCAAAATCCAAGCAAGAAAAGGGCCATAATTTCATAAAATTTAGTCCAAAAGTTACCTCCTTGCAGGTTTTTGATGCCCCTAAGACACCCTTAACTTTCTAGTCAATTCCCCAAGAGATATAAGTAACTGGATAGTAGTCTAAGCAAAAATTTAACCAAAAATTCTAAGTTAAAAGGGGGCCCTAATTTAAAAAATTCTATCAAAAGTTTTTCTACCTAAAGTAGATACCCCAAATAATTAAAGATGTTTAAAAAACAATCCATAACTGGATACTGAATATTAGCATCAAATACCCTTTCATCAAAACTTAACCCAAAAA
>CM037784.1:19497941-19547941 GCA_021229015.1 Solen grandis
AATTTATACCAAAATTCTTTTTTACCTTCTGTGATACGTGAATGGAATAATCTTCCAATTGAAACAAGAAATGCGAAATCAATTTCAGAATTTAAAAGATTAATAAATAGTGACTGCAATAATTCTCCGAAACACTACAATTATGGTGACAGAAAATACCAAATATTTCATGCTAGGATTCGCACGAATAGTTGCTCCCTAAATCAGATTTTATATTTGAAAAATATGGTAAACTCTCCGCTCTGTGACTGTGGTGCAATTGAGACTGTTGAACATTTTCTAACTTGTTGTCCAAATTACAATAATGCTAGAAGAAAATTGTATGACGATCTTTCCTTCTTACAAATTATAAATATCGATGTTTTACTTTTCGGGGATATTAATGCATCATATGAAGTAAACATAAAAATATTTGACGCCGTTCATCGCTATATAAAATCTTCTAAACGCTTTGAATGTTGATATATTACTAGAGAGTGCCTGATCAAGATAAAATTTCTGACACCAACGTAGCCGCCACTTATGCTTCTCGTCATCCCCATTCTCATTATTCTCATTCTCTGTTCATCCGTTAATATATATTCCTTTTTTTTTGTAAAATGTTACAACATCGTATTGACAAGATCTTTGTTTTGTTTTGCCATATCATTGTTCACATTATATTGTTAAAGGGAGAAGAACACGATAAGAAATTTCTTTCGTTCTAATCCCTATATTTATTGTATTTCCAATATTGTATTTGATACAATTTAGAAATAAATATGTTTAAACTAAAGAAAATTTGAAAAGAAAGTTGAAATATACCACCATGATTAATTAAGATTTTCCTTTCTTATTGTTACATACTCAAACCAATCTAAGAAAGTATGAATCATGTTAAACGCAGATATGAAAAATAAGTTTCCTTGCAAAAATGTAGTAGCTGAAATGAAAGGCAAGCTATGTTTTTCTATGAAAATATTATATGCCTTCGATAAAGCTCGCATGCTTTTTTACCATTAATATGTGTCATACTTGTTGTCAGACAAACGAGAATTATGTTCGTTTATCCCACCTACCGGACTGACACATATACCTTGACACTTCGATAGCTGTGCTTAAATGGTTTTTATCTAGACTTATACTGCAAAACATACGGTTCAGTAAATAACTGATGGGTCAAAAATATATCTTTTGTTGTGTATGCCAGAGCCAGACGTCTCCAAGAATATAATAATGTAGGATTGGAAGACCATTTCTGGGAACGTTTTTATTATACAAATAGTTCCTTGTTTCCGATGATGAGACTATCTATGATTTTATTACAATAGAGGTGTTTTAGGTTGATACCTGTTCATGGCACGCGTCAGATAGGAGAGAGGCACGCTGCTTTCTCCAAAACGTCGATTGAATAGAAAGTCAGGATCTACGAAAGCTTATTATTAGTCATTTGTTATCATTCAATGACAATATAAAAATCCTATAACAATGTCAAATATGAAATCGAGAAACTGCCTCGTCGTCTGGTCGGTCGGACTGAAACTTCGATTTACATGTTCTAACCCCTGAAATTGCTTTGCCTAAATATGGAATTATCATATAAGAATTAGACCTGTACTTTGAACAATGAAGAAAAGGAGAACACAATTCACCTATCTAGACGCCGAACATATATAAATACAGTTGACAATACGGTGCTACACGTTTCAACATTGCTCCACCCAAAATTTGGACATTAATGTCTACCAGATAAGTCTCTAATAATAAACCTTAGAAGTATATATTATTGATATTTGTTGTTTTTCTTTGCTGTGTAGGTTTGTGGTAGAGGGGGTCAATATGCAGGCAAATACATTTGGGATTTTCAATTATAAAAACACGCTGGTTACAAGCAATATGTGATGGCTTAATGCTGGCATTTTTCAAATATGTATTCTTACCTAACGCTTTTCTGAGTAAACGGGAATGCGAATACATTTAATAAAAATATGTTTCCTTTATTCATATCTTATCTCTACAAGTCATTATCTTTTGTCTTCGTTTTATATTCCATCGACAGCAAGTCAATCCTTTCGTCAATACAAACTGCTGCCAAGACATCAAACCGAAAACAAATAGAAAAAAAACTACTAAAAGTCACATCATCATGAAATATACAAAACGAGTATACACTTACGTAATGATATGGGGACCTTATTTTAATCCTAATACAGAAATGGAATTTAGTAAATGGTAAATGTCATGTCATGTTCAAGCTCAGACGCCGAGGCCTTGTTTTCATAAAATGAAGCAAAATTGATATCAACATACAGGTAACTGAGCAGTATAGATTACAATTTCAATTAACACAATCTAATGCTTAATCCAGAAACAGCGTACTACTCATGCTTTTATTAACAGTCATTTCAGTAAGTTCTGTAGAATTATGTCAGTATGATAGAAGATGATATCATTTATTGTTGTTGAAGTTGTCGTAAAAAAATGGATGATATTGCGGTTGGCAAATTGAGGACAACTGGGAATGCGTTAAGGAATAATTATTGGTAGATCTGATATGATCCTCAAATTTTGGCCAAAACAAACCATTGACATTTCTCTCGGTGGTATTATCTACATATGATCATATTTTAAGGCATAGCGCATAGTTGTAACTGCAGACTCAACGTTTGTTAAGAACAGAAAAGATTAAAATACAAGAAAAAATATACACCTGTACTATATGACTCAAGTGATATCAATTTCCATTTTTCCCCAATATCAAATTTATAAAATAAGAAATACCACAATGGAACATCAAGCATTTGCGATTTTGACTAAATTATGAAACATTACAAATAAATACTTCTCTACAATAGTCAATGCTGCCAAAGGTACAAATATATCAAAGAATGAATTGCATGATGAATCACTAAACTGCGCACTGAACAAGTAAACAAAAGTTTTATGGAAAGTTATGCGATTTACTGCAAAATATTACACTGTATGGACATCGAAAGTGTCAATATAATCCAAGGACTACATGCTTCTAATTCTAATGGTAAGTTTATAACCTGGTGAATTACCCAAATGATAAATATCGTGATTAGATAGGCTTTGTGTCCACGAGATTAAAAGGTAATAACTCGCTTGGCAGAATTGATGATATACTTTCCTGGAATTTTAACTTATTACAGGCAGGGGAGACAAGGAGACAACTTTGGTACTTAATAAAAGTACACCTCCACAAGTAGTTGGCACAAAATACCTTGAAAATACCTTTGCAATTTCATTTTTACAAAAAAAAAACATATTCACAAAGATTGCAAACTATTTAACGTTGGATCAATATCTAAATACTAAATCATATTGTAAAATAAGGCTAAATTAACTTAAGAAATATACAACACAGAGGTAAGTATAATAATGCAAAATAAGATAACAAACATCAACTACATGAAACCTGATTTTACAAGTCCAATGTGACACTTTAACGATATAATAGACATCATCGTCAAGTGTTTGGAACATTACTTAGTACAAGTTAGCATGCTTATGGTTAAAATCTCGCTAGGGGATGACATCATAATACATGTATGACATTCCAAAACGGGAGGTATTGTCGAGACACATTAATAATGTTAGAGAATATGATTGAACTTGTTTTAAAACTAACATTTAGCGTTCAAAATATTACAAAATATGTCTGATTTTACACACAAAAAAACTGTGGATAGTCAACCTCTTCCTCTTTCAGTATAAAAAATGCAATAAATACCAACTAAAATGGAAACACACCGCACCTTTATTTATGCTTTAAATATGTATAAACTACTTATATGGTATGTTTAAGAATGGTAAGGTGAAATTCCTATTTTCAGATTCCCGAGCATTTTTGTTACTGCATTAGATAAACTAAATAAATCTGTGCACAGATCGAAAATAATTTTCTATTTGTGATGTTAAAACTATTCTCCGCAAGAGGCATATCTTGAGGCACATATTTCATTTACGTAGCTTTGAACACTGTCGTAAAATTGAGACATTTCTTTCATTTTATCAAATCAAATTTAATCCGTCAAAGTTTACACTTCAAACTGATGGATAAGATTTTCTCCAAAATTCACAAATGTTATTTTGCATGAGTGAAAGTAAAACGTTCCTTATAGTCAACATGCTCTTGGCATGAATTATTTCATATCTAAAATGATTTATCAAATGACTTTTTAAAGAATGATTTCCTTACTTTCAATAAATAATAATTAACATGAATTATTATAAATAATAAATATATTTTAATGTAAATAATTATTTTATTTATATTTATAAAAACACTGAAAGAATAATGAATATGATAGTGAGACAGCAATTAGACTTACACATTTTTATCAGTTAAGAGCAACATATGATATAAAACGAATTTACAATTCAGATACTTCTGAACGATAAAGCATCATTTTTACGTGTAACTAATCAAAGTCTTAACACACGGAATTATCAAGGTTCTGCAAATATTATTTTTCTCTTTATGCATTTAATCGTCGTCGAACTTCAAAAAAAAATAAAAACAATATATTTTTTCAAAAAATATATATATATATATATATATATATATATATAAAGAACAATATCCGAGAACAAGAGTGTTCCTTGGAACACATGTATTACCTGTTCAACCATGAAAGAAGATAAAGTGTTCGAAAAACACTATGCCCCCATCTGAGCAGGTCAGATGTCAAATAATTAATGTCAACTGAAAGCCATTCATTAGTGGAGAAAGTATATAAAAATATATAGATTTTACTCTATATAGAGATAGAAAATTTACAGAGTTCTGCTTTCTGTTTCATCGAATATTTCAGGAGTTATGTTCTTGACAAGAACTGATATATAAAATAAAGGGAGATAATCAGAGAATCAGACCAGGCAGAGTTATGGTTCTTGGTTACTGCACTGTTCCTATTTGCTATCATATTATGTTTAAAGTTTCAAGTCCTTATTGTCTTCTTTATGAGTTTTGCTCCCCCATATATATATATATATATATATATATATATATATATATATATATAATATATATAAATAATAATAATAATAATAAAGGGAGATTAGCAAAAACCAGACTGGTTCATGAGGAGTAACGGTTCTTGGTAACTGCGCTTCCCAATCTTACCATCTATTTATATTTTGAGTTTCAAGTCAATGCCTTGTATAGTTTATGAGTTATACACCCGACAAAAATTGAAAGAAAAATTAAAAAGGGGAGATAATTCCTAAATTGGGCGAGATAGAGTTATGATTATTAGTCTCTTAGTCAATGCACTTCTTCTCCTAGTCACATTCTATTCATATATGAAGTTTCAAGTCAATACCTTAAATAGTTAATGCAGAAAGAGTGTGAAAGTGCAAAAAAAGAATGAAAAGGGGAATAAATAAAAAAGAATATACCAGAGTTATGGACAATTCCCACATGTCAAGCTCTGTCTATAAATGATATTTCATTTCAATAGCATAATTTGAACAAGGGTTATTGCAGAATATAGAAGTGTGATGGGAAAAAATGTGACAGACAGACAGACGGATAGACGGACGGACGGGGAGACAGACGACGGAAAAGTGATCCCTATGTGTCACCTCTGCATACAGCAGGTGACACACACACACACACACACACACACACACACTGACATTTTATTGTATCCTCAGTTTTTTATCATTATATAGCATAAATATCTTAATCATTATAATACTGAATCTTATTCGAACTGTATTTGTCCTGGTAATTTTGGTAAATGCTCAAAAGCATGATATGCCGAATACCAATAATCTTTGAACTTTGTTATCTTAAAGGCATGCTAGGAAGACATTGCTTTTTTTACTGCACAATCTCGGCAAAGTTATCTTTATGCCAACTAAAAACAATTAATAGAACCCTTATAGTATCATACATTTCCCTCGTCTCCAATGTCATTTCATCAATTTGACGAATTATTTTATTTTCCTGATCTGTCTGATTTCAATTTCAACCATTTGTTCACTACTTCAAAGCATTATTAATTTCTCTGTTAAAATATAAATATATCAGGACGATATTAACTTATATATAATTATCCATAGACTAACGCCAAATGCTTATTAAAGCAAGAATGGTAGTCGTCGTATATACATACTGACACAATATCGCATCATAAAAACCAAGCAAGTTTGTTTTTTGTCAATTACTTCCAAGAAAGTGCGCTTAAAAATTACAATAACCCAATGTCTGATAGGGGAAATAAAATACTGGGATAAAATCGCAAGTTCCTTAAAACCGAGAATATTTCCGCACTTTTTAGGTCTGGTTCTACGCACATGTAATGTACGAGGTCGAGTCAATAAATAACCAGCCTATGAATACATGTACTATACCTGTGTACAAAACTACACATGTATACGGTCATTTGTTTGTCAGATATTGAATGTCAAACATGGCTAGTGATGTAAAAGCAAGCTTTTCATCAAAAGTGGAGTACCGTGCTGTAATTCGGTACTTGCATTTAGAAGGTAAAACTGGTAAGGACATACATGCTGAGTTAGTTGATGTGCATGGGTCTTCTGCACCATCTTATTCTCAAGTTAAATTCTGGGTTGGGGAGTTTAAACGCGGTAGAACGTCTTTAGAAGATGAAGCCAGGTCTGGACGCCCAGTTGATGCCACCGACGAAGAAATGTGTAATAAAGTCAGAGATCTGGTATACTCAGATAGGCGAAGTCAGGTTGAAGAAATAGCACAGGCATTAGGCATTTTACATAGTACCGTTTCAACAATCTTGCATGATCGTTTAGGGACTTACAGCCCGTTGGGTCCCAAAATCCCTTAGCAATGAGCAAATGGCAAAGCGAGCATCAGTATGCAGTGCGTTGTTGAAGCGTTTGAGGTCAAAAGATGAATTCCATTTGCGTCTAGTAACTGTGGATGAGACTTGGGTACATTATTATGAACCAGAAAATAAAGCCCAGAGTCGTCAGTGCGTAGGGCCGGGATCCCCAAGGCCAAAGAAGTTCAAGACTCAAACATCTGCTGGCAAAGTGATGGCCACAGTATTTTGGGACACAAAGGGCGTTATTTTGTTGGACATTTTACCCAAGAAAGTACAATAACCGGAGCATACTATGCAAACTTGCTAGATCAGCTGAGGAACGCCATCCGCGAGAAACGCCGCGGTAAACTCTCCAAAGGTGTTTTGCTGCAACAGGACAATGCAAGAGTCCATACTTGTAAAGTTGCAATGGATGCTGTGGAGCGAAATGGGTATGAATTAATACCGCACCCTGCCTACTCACCAGACCTGGCTCCTAGCGACTTCTTCCTTTTTCCAAATTTGTCTAACGAAAAAGTCGTGGCGGCAGTTGAGGTGGAAAGGACCCTGACTTCTTCACTTCTTGGCTGATGGCACTTGAACACCGTTGGTCCAAGTGCATAGCCCTGGAGGGAAATTATATTGAAAAAGAAGTGGTAGATCTTAACCCGAAATAGGTTAGGCTAGTTATTTATTGACTCGCCCTCGTACCTTTAATAAGACATAGTAGTGTTCGAAAAATTGTTTCCCGAAAAACACAAATTTGTATTACTTGCAAAAGAATCGTAAGCATCAGCAAAGAATTTTCAACATATATCGTTAAATATAATCACGTAACTACAATAGGATTAACATGTGCACATATTTCCCTTTTGGTTAAAACCATTGATATTATCACAAGGACATCAAGGTTTCTTTGCAACAGCATAACTATGCTTTTATAATTTATCATTACATTCAACAATATAACAAAACTCAGAATAAAATTAAAACTTTGTCAGTCCGTTGTATTAAAGCATTCAGAAATATATTAACATGTACAACAAATATAGTTACTTTATACCTTTTGTATATCCATGTATTAGAAAAAAATAATCTGAAGGTGAGTTTTCTAAGTAGTATGATTTATGTCGTTATGTCCTGACCAGAAACATACATCAAGTGGAGGGAAGAAGTTTAATGATCCTGCTCATAAAAATTTTGGTCTTTGATATTATTCTGAACACGATTTGAACATAAATGTACTTTGCAATTTTCTGAAATATCAGCAACTGAAATACTGACAAGTTTCCACAAACAAGAAATACTGTACGTTGGATAATCGTATGTACAACAGTATATCACCAAACGTCGCCTCCGTGGCCGAGAGGGTAAAGTCGCTGACTTTAACACTCACTCAGCCCCTCACCGCGTGGGTTCGAATCCCGGTAGGTTCATTCGGATTTTCATGTGAGGAAGCCTTCCAGCTGGCTTGCGGTAGGTCGGTGGTTCTACCCGGATGCCTCCGTGCATTCGGGGTCTTCCTCCACCTGTAATTAGCTGGACGTCGATATATGACTGAAATACTGTCAAAGCGACGGTAAACTCAAATAGTCAAGTCAAGTCAGTCAAGTCAAGCCAAACGTCGCACAATGAGTTTCGTCCTGAAAATCGGTCCCCATAATGCCAACAGCCGGTAAAGTCCAATAATCATATATATAAGCAGTTGACACTATACTAAAAAGTGCGTTTTCTGACTAGTATTTTCCAGTGGATTTGCCAACTTACCTGAATATCTGGTTTAAACCATTCCTCTGGTATGTAAAAACTCCTGTAGATTGTGATCATGGAAATTTTAAAAGATATTAATCAAAAGTGATTTCCAGGGGTTAATGTCAGTCTCAAACGTTTATCTTTACTAAGGTTTCCTCGGTCGGAAAAAAGAATAAATATAACTAGAACCGCAAGCGGTATCTTGGTTTTCGCTTTTAACCTAATCAACTTGAACACTTTATTTCAACTCAGTCACAATTTTTAATATGAAACAGAACGCAAAGGTTTTTTGAAGACCTACTCTCATTTGCACATTTTTTTTTTTTTTTTTTTTTTTTTTTGGAATGTTAGAACATTCAAACTCCTCTAGCGCAAATATTTCCCCATACCCTATCATCACATCACATCACATTCTGTGGTGCTGTCAACAAGGAACAAAATGCTGAAAACCGCATTTCAATTAGACTTTAACGTTTTGAATTATAGGCAAAAGAGTGATTTTAAGCAAAGCGCCCTCTAGCGGCAAAATGAGAAAAAAAAATGATAAAAATTTTACAATTAGGTACCTAGAAATGCAGCAAATAGTTCAAACAAGTATATAAGTCGCACTAATCGAACATTCTTTTTCTTATATATCACAATTTTAAGCATAAATACTGAATAACAATTATTCCAAAAAAGGATCAAACTTTGGGTTGCCGTAAAATGAAAAGATCAAGTCCGATCTTCAAAAACTAAACATCACTGGAAAGAAGTCTTTAAGAACTAAAACTTTTGTTCATATACTCTAAATTAAATATTTTTAGTTTTAGAGCTATTTGTGGCCGAATAAAAATATAATAATCGTAATATGACCTTGACCTTTTCAAATTTCTTTTGATTTTTTTATTGTGAGGCCCTTTCAAACATAACAATACATATTGTGTGAAAATATCATGAAGAATGAACAAAAAATAAAGTCAGGAGCGACAAAAACATGTTTTTGAAATTTTAATTTTTCCTAAAATTTAGTGAAGTTTGACCTTTTCTAGAGGACAAACCACGCATTTCCTAAATTCGCCACCCCATATATTTTGTGCGTATATGTCTTGCAAATCGTATGCAGCAAACAGAATTCTTCTATCTGATCTCTAACAAAAGTGGGAAGGTTTTTCGTAGACCTACCCTCATTATTTCACTTTTTTCCAAGGTTCGAACATTCAACCTCTCCTAGAACAATTTTTTCCCGTACCCAATGATGAGATTTCCATCATATTTGATTGGGCTGTCAACAAGGAACATTATGTAAAAAACCGCATCAAAATCAGGTTTCAAATTTTTGAGTTATTAGCAAAACAGTGATTACATGCATTGCGCCCCCTAGTGGCTAAATCAGAAACAAAAGTGAAAAGTTTGACCATTTAGGCACATGTTCAGATAAAGATGACTCCATGCCCAAAATTTCATAGCTGTAGCTTTTTTCATCTGGCCGCTAGGCTGGACACAAAAATGGGTGGAATTGGAAAAATAATAAAAATAAAAAAAAACAACAAATCAACAGAAGAAGAACAATAGGTTTTCGCCCTGCAGAGGCGAAAACCTAAATATATCATAACTTATAAACCACATTCAGGCGAATTTAATGATGTATCGCAGGACAAGATCAGCAATCAAAGTGATTCTCGTAGAAGTAATTTGGAACCAACCTTTGTTCGCTTTACTGAAGTTTGAATCTATAAATAAGTGAACTATTTATCTCACCAATATTTCTTTTTTTATTAACTTCCCCTTTATTCTAGTTTTCAATCCAGTTTTCAAACACCAACGTTTGAGATAAAGAAAAAAAGTATGGTCGATAACTGATACATTAAAAAGATGTACTTAACAACATAAAATCACTCGCAAAAGAACAATTCGAGTATTCTATACTAAGTTTTGTCACCTCTTATGCCCTACCTCTATAATCATGTACGAGTATATCCTCCTGAATTATACAGTTTAACATTAATGCATACCTTTTTTGTGATCCTCCAGACATTCACTTTTCTTACTTAAAAGACTTCTTATCTCCTACTTTGATACTATCGTTAAATAATGCATATGACACTCAATATATGCTAACAGAACTTCACATGAGACTAGATAGTAGATGGTATTAAAATAATGAATCTCAAATGTCTACTGATCACAGCTGCTAGTAATAAAAATATATTTTCCTAGAATGCTAAAACCAAAAAACTCTCACACTTTAAAGAACTGTCATACAAACCGCTTATTAATGTTTTGATAGAATACCGACTCCGAAATGAAAATAAAGAAAACTACCTGAAACAAAACATATTTTATCATCAGGTACAATTTAGACTAATGATATTCTCCATATGCCATACGCGAGAGGAAAAGAAAATCTTTACATTCAATTGCAAGTGATAAGACAGAAGATCTGCGTTACCAATCACAACTCCAAACATCTCAGTTTAATGAAACCCTGGAGACTTAGCGCTGGGAAGTCAGGTCATTGACTGGAAAACATCGCCTCCCAGGGTCATTACAGCGATAAAACTAATGATGAAGAAATAACCTCATTCGCTATGGTACTGCATATTACTCTGAAGATTATGTTTTAATATTTAATATTCAAATAGATGATAAAGTCATATGTATATTTTAGCAGGTTTCACTCTGAAATAAATACAGTTTGTAGTTTCATGTCTATGCAACCGACTACGTAATTTAGAACAATTACATACTTCTGTTACAAAACAAAAGGTAAATTGTATCTTCTAAAGTTCTATCTCTCTCTCTCTCTCTCTCTCTCTCTCTCTCTAGCTAAGACGTAATTGATTAATGTAAAAATCGCTTAAGGAATCGATCATACCCGATTGTTAATCCGGATGTGAAGGTTATGGGTACATGATCCTCCCTGACTAATATATGTCCAACCCAAAAACCGACAATATGGATTAGTAGAAGCAACAACTTTTTTCCCAATCGACGTAAAATAAATATGTTCAATCTTAAAACACGTACTTCAAAGTTACAATTACTTCCGCTCACAATACGTAGGAATGGGGACAATTAATTTAAAAACAGATATTACAGTTTCACTAAAGTCTCAACGGAAAAGTCCCACATTTGCAAGAAAAAGAAAAGAAATGGGTATCTGTTATCAGAGTTCACTGTTTAGATATAAAGCAAATACACCCATTATAAAATGCCAAACGTATCAAACATAAGTGTGCTTATTTGATAAGGTTGCTTCGTTTACAGCAAGTAGATATAGATGTCATTCCACGTCTAGTATCTTTAGACAGAAAGAAACTCTGTTTAAGACATGCATTGCATTTTTCTATGCTTGTCTATATGGAAATTTTATCAATCAGACAAAAATAACAAACAAATCTCAGACTAAAAAGAATAGGACTGACAGGCAAATAATTCACTGTTACGTCATATCATATGTTAAATGATCGAGTCCCATTATTAATTCCTCACAGACGGGTTGAGAGGATTACTTGAAGATATATATCAAACTGCCATAAAACCATGAACCGTACGAAACCTTATAGATTAATGTATACTTCATTAAATCATATATTTACTGCACATATCATCAAATTATACATCATGTCAATTCTTTGAAATTGAGTCTTCGTCTAACATTATTTTTCATTTTCATACTTGATCCTTTCTCTTAAGGAATTATGCATATTTAAGAAGAAAACAGATTGCACATACAGATATATTTTATGCTCCAAAATCAGTGACTATGTACGCTATAAACCACCATTAACCCTTTCCCTCATATATACTCATTTTGACGCACTCAATAGGTACCACATAATGCCTGATCTGCAGAAAACCACAGTTAAACCTTACCAAATTTAATTACAAAATCCTCATTTACAGACCACTGAGGAGCAGCGAACAGCATAAAACCTGATCAGCCTGCGAGTTACTCGCAGGCTGATCTGGTTTTATGCTGTGCGCATAGGTCTTTTCATGGTTTCCTCTATGAGGGAAAGGGTTAAATCGATCGTGACGTTCATACTATTTAACAACTTGTTTCACAATTGCGTGAAATACGCATACAATAAATTAAAACTAAACTTGAAATAAAAATGACTTCTCCATGACACCCTTTTCAAAACTGAGCTCGGGACCTTCTATGTCTCACTGGTTTATATTTTTACTCTCATTTCGCAAATTTCCATTTCATTCCCCTCAATCCATATTAATTTTTTAATCAGTTACCTTGTCATTGACCCACTAATCCCAAATAGAATAAAAAGTTGCTTTATATAAGCATTTAATGAAAAGTATATCTCATTTCTCTGAATACTGCGATATGTAGATGGACATGTGTGAATAGCAACCCCAAGTACAACTTTACATGTGGGAATAGCTACCACTTTATATGTGGGAATAGATTCGGCATTATATCAGGGAATAGCAACCATTTCACATTGTGAATATGGCTACCACTTTACATGAGGTAAAAATTACCACTTTACATATGGGAATAGCTATCACATTATATGTAAGAATAGCTACTACATTACATGTGGCAATAGCTACCACATTATATGTAAGAATAGCTACTACATTACATGTGGCAATAGCTACCACATTATATGTAAGAATAGCTACTACATTACATGTGGCAATAGCTACCACATTAGATGTGGGAATAACTACCACTTTTCAAAGTGAAGCGTAGCTATATACTTGAACATACTATCACCTAACCACTGGGATGACATTATGTTATGAATTAGTTATGGGAAAAATAGACAGTGAACGTAATCTAAGTCAATAGTTATTACACAGCAATATCACGTTTTATTCACTCAGTGCACCAAACAATTACCCCTGAAGAAGATAACCGACCAACCACGTGACTGCAATTTTATATAGTGTTTACTGATTTCTTATTATGAATTAAGAACAAATTTTAATCTACTAAGAAGATTTATAGCAGATAACCTTATCCTAGAAAATCTATTAACAGAATTAATTCATTTATGAACACACTGTTTCTGAAATGATTGTATTTAATCAAATAATCTGTAATTCACTGTAAATTTGATTCCATGACAATAACTTTTGAAAGATTTATGTTTAATGTTGATATTTAGATATGGTAGCACACTCTCTGACATAAATACAGGTTTTATTCGCAAAAGTGTGGAGAGAATGTAATTCAACAGTCTCTCAAGGTCTCTATAATATTATAGGCACTCATTAAGTGTAAGACACATCCAAACAACCTTGAAATACATTAATTATATGAACGATGTGTGCTTTTACATGAAAATCAGACTGAAACATATCTTAATTTAAATGCTGGATACTGTTTACCTTTATCTTAGGGCGCATTATTGTTTATTAGCTAGTTAAGTGTGTGAGTTTCCTTAAGTCAATATGTTTTTAAATTTTCCAAGGTGCCACATGTTAGGAATTGCAGATAATTTTGACCAATTATTAAGACCAATACAGCATAAAATCCCATTTTAAGTTTCCTTTTGACTCGTCTTTCATGAGACTTCTTCGTGACATCTCTCCATTTATTTAAATCCTTAGTTACTACTTTCAAAACAGACGTAAATATTGTGACAAAGCAGTATGCTAGGTTTTAAGTAAACTATGTGACAGTAATAGTCATAGACCTTTACTATAAAAAGATTTTGTGCAACATTTTATCAATTTTCTCTACACAAAACTCACGCGTTAACGTCTATTAGAGTAGTCTGTAATACAATACAACTATAAATTATATATAAATGATACTTGTTTATTTCTTTTTGTTCTTTTTCGTTATTTTTGTGTTGGGAAACATTTTTCTTCCATTAATATACAGAATATATATTTATAATTTGCAATTATAATACACGCCGATTACAAGCAATATGTGATGACTTAATACTCGACTATTTTAATGTTTTTCTTACCTTACGTTATTCTAAATTTAACAACAAATAAAACGTATAAAATTAACAATTTTTGTAACAAATGTGTTAAATTAGAGACGCGGTATAAATGGTTATTAATTTCTTTATTTGTAAAAAATATATATTTTCTCTAATTATATTTATGAACATTAAAACTATTTGTTTCATGATAAACACTTTCGTAATGCATATTTTAGGGGGGGGGGGGGGTCGGGGGGAAGAAATGTCATCACATGCAATTTAAATGTAAATTGTAAATGTGGTTTTACTTATTTGAAGTTTGTTATGGTGTGTTTTGTATGCTTATCAGAATACACGGAAACGCGAAATTATTTCATAGACCTTTGCTTAGAACTGTATTATCTTTACAAGTCATTATTACTTGTCTTTGTTTTATGTCTTATGAACAGCACGTCAGTCCTTTCGTTGAGACAAATTGCTGCCATGATATCACACCACAAACATTTGGGAAAAACAACTTCAGGCTACAGTTTCATGAAAAATTAAAATAGCAAATGAGTATACACCGATATGAGGAGCGCTAAACAAGGACTAAGCAAATGTTATATTGAGTGGCTGTATATCAAAACCTTGGGTGGACATAAGAAATTGATGTTTAAACAAGTACACTCCACGGTGAATTATCTTTTAATATATATTGTATATCCTTAACCAAAAATATGATTTGGAAAATAGCAGATGCCATGGTCAAGCTCAGACATCGTGATCTTGTTTCATGGCATGAAGCTAAGTGAAATTCGATAACGTTTAGGGATGATATAGCGGTATAATTTACAAATCAAATAATGTATGGTTATAATACAAATTTAATGCTAAAACCAAATACAATGTAGAACTCACTAATTATCAACACTTTTTCCGTACTTTATGTTGTCTCTGTGATATAAAATTATATCGTTAATAGTTATTGCTGTTGTCGTAAAAGGTGGTCGACTTTTTGGTTGTCGCAATAAGGACAACTGGTAATGCGTTAAGGAATAATTATCGATAAATCTGATATGATTTATAAACCAATATAAACCATTAATATTTCTATATGTTATATCTACAGATGGTGATTTTTGGAGACTTTAATACATTAAGACCGTAGACATAGAGCATAGTTGTAACCGCAGATTGAAAGTCTGATAAGAACAGTCAAGATACACATACGTGTACAAAAACACACACACAAAAAAAAAAAAACAAATATATGACTTCAAGTGGCATTAAGTCTCAATATCCAATTTTCTCAATTTAAAAAACAATGAAATACAACAATGGAACAATAAGCATTTGTAATTTTGACAGACTTATGAAACATTACAATTAAATGCAGCTCTGTAATAGTCAATGCTGCCAAAATCCTGTTCAGTGTTCTGGAATAAATTGCACGATAAATCATTTGATTGTGAACTGAACCAGATAAGCAAGTAAGTTTAATGGAAATCTATACGATTTTTAACAAAAACCTACGCTGTATGGACAAGGAAAGAATCATTATAATCCAAAGGATGCATGATTTGATTTATCTCATAGTAACCTTACAACCTTGTGCTTAACAAAGCTGACAACTATCGTGTATATATAGTCATTATGTCCACGAGATAAAGAATGGCAATTAATCGCTTGACAGAATTAATATGATACTTCTTCATAGAAACATTTTTATTACTGGCAGGGGACAAAACTTTACGAAAGTCCAGTGAGACTCCTCAAAATTACATTTAAATAAGATAATTGAGAAAATCACCAAAATGTGGTAACTTTACTTAGCACAAGTTAGTATGTTTGCGGTTAAAAATCTCGCTTGGGTATGGCATTATTACATTACCTTCAAAAACGGGAGGTATTGTCGAGACAGATTCATGAATGTAAGAGAAAAATGTTTGAACTTGTTTCAAAACTAACATTAAGCGTCCAAAATCATTAACAAAAAGTGTTTGTTATTATTGATTTAGTTATTATTATTGTTATGTGAATTATTGTATTTTTACCATCTTTAATGTTGAATTCCTATTTCAAACCACTTTTTTCAAGTTTCCAAGCATTCTTGTTGCTACATTCGGTAAAACATATTAACTAAATAAAACTGTGCGCAGATTCGATAATAATTTTCTATTTGCAATGTTAACATGAGTCTTCCTGAGGCACATATTTCATTTACCTACCATTTTACCCGACATTTCATTCATTTTATCAAATCTGATACAAAACTTTATCCGTCAAAGTTGAATTCTTTAATTTTATGCGTCAAAGCCTGCATACTGTGAGATTGATGGGTCTGATATTCTCCAAAAAAATCTCAAAATCTTATTTGGCATGAGTGAATGAAAAGCATTTCTTATAAAATTTTAATGCTCTTGGCATGAACTATTTTATGCAGTTTCACTACACTTAGAATGACATGAGCTTCTTTCATATCTAAATGATTCACCGATCTATAAAAATTATTATTTTAAAATGTTTCTTTTAGTCGATAATGATTAACTTTTGTCATTAAATGATATATTTTAATGCAGATGATCATTTAATTGATACGTATGTAGACACTAAACGTATAATATATGTATACATAAGTGAGACATGATTTAGACTCATACATTAGCTATTATAAATCTTGTCAGTTAAGGCCAACATGCGAAAAAAGACTGATCTACAATGCAGGTACTTTTAAAATATTAAAAAACAAATGTTTACATGTAATTAATCGATGTCTTTCAATACGCCATTATCAAGATTTGCAATTATTATTCTGCTTCTTTACATATTTCATCCTCGATCGCCAAGAAAAATACATATTATAATAAAATAACCATTAATCCATATATACATGTATACATAATTCTTTCTTAAATCATAAAAATAACATTATCCGAATACAAAAAACACAAAACATATTATTATTTTTCATGTTTTGTCTTCATATAATATAGATAGCATATTTTAATAATAGTAAATCGTTTGTGAACTGTCTTTAGTAAATGGTCAGAAGCATGGTAGATGTGACAATATATCAATAAACATTGATCTAGGTTGTGTACAAGGTACGCTAGCAGACACCCAAGACTTCACTGTACAATCTGTGATATAGTTGACTTTAAGCCAACTTAAAACCGTCCATAGAACCCTTTTTAGAAGAACACATTTCACCCAACGCCAGTCCATCAAACTGACGAATTATTTTTTTTTCATTTCTTTTTTTACCTGCCTAATTTCAGTATCTCTTTCATTCATATGGTCATTATTTCAAAGCATTGTTCATTTTTCTGTAAAAATATAACTTTATTTTGCTGTGATGTTTTAAAGGTCGTTATGATATAAACCATATTCGTCAAATGCTTATAATCCAGAATTCAAGTCGTCGTTTATACATAATGACACAACATTCTATTATTGATTGAAATCACTGTATGTTTGTTTATTTATTTCATCTATTACTTTCGAGAAATATTCATTGACATACCGGGCAATAAAAGCTTGGATTCACTTCTCTAAAAATGGAAATATTTCCTCCCTTCCGATAATATATCACTTTAGTATCTGAATGTATAAAACCAATAATCTGAAGAGTGCATTAAAGTTGGTTTGTAAAATGAAATGGCGAACGAGGAGAAGAAATAAGCTAAATGGTATGATTTATGTGGTTATTTTCTGAGCATGAACAGCCATCAAGTAATGGGAAGAAATATAATGGACCTATCCACAAATATTGTACGTCGGCATTATTCAGATCACTATAAGATTTAATGTACTTCGCAAATTTCTGGGATATTAATCATGATACCTTCTCACTTGTCCAAAAGCCAATAAAAGATTGATTCAAGACAAAAGCCAATAAAAGACTGATACAAGACAAAAGTGCTGTAAATAGGACAACCGAATGTACAACAGTACATCCCCGAAGTCGCACACTGTGAAATTTTAACCTGAAAATCAGTCCCCATATTGCCAACAGCCCCGCACAGTCAGTGATCAAATATAGGTACAATTGATAACCATGTCTAAATAGTATGTCTTCCGACTAGTATTTTGCTTTTTTTATGATCTTGATATCTAATCTTAACCACTAATCTGGCATGTAAACAAAGTACTATGGATTGTGATCATGAAAAAATTATACAAGTCTTTGATCAAGAGTGATTTCTAGGGCTAAATGTCAGTCTAAAACGCTTCCTATTCTTCGAAAAAAATATAAAAGAACAAAGACACGTTCAGTCTAAGTAAGTGATACATCGCAACGCAAGATAAATGTATTTCAGGTAGGAGTTTATTTTATTATTGGTAGGCTTTTCCAAGATATAAGGATGAAAAGAAAAAAAGGCTATTTATCTGACCAAGATATAAACTTCCCCTTTATTCTATATTTACATCCCTTAACTTATCGAAAGTACATAATACATTTTTAAACATCATTATTCGAGTTATTTGATCAAAGAATAATATGGTCGGTAATTGATACATAAACAGTATAAAATCGTAGGCGAAAGAAAAATTAATTTATTCTATTCATGTGTTTATAAGCTTTAATGCCATGTCCCTATAATGATGTATGTGTATATCTTCCCAAAATGATACAATTATATTTCGGGGCCGCCGTGGCCGAGCGGTTACAGTCGTGGACTACAAATCTCTCAGCCCCATCACCGCTGTGGGTTCGAATCCGGTAGGGACTTCGGATTTTTCATGTGAGGAAGCCTTCCAGCTGGCTTGCGGTAGGTCGGTGGTTCTACCCGGGTACCTCAGTGTACTCGGGGTCTTCCTCCACCTGTAATTAGCTGGACGTCGCTATATGATTGAAATACTATCGCAGCGACGGTAAACTCCAATACAGCAATACAGCAATTAAATTTCAATGTATGTTTTTATGATAGCATTCACCATTCTTACCAAAACCACTCATTGAACAGTTGATACTAACGTAAAACATATTACAAACAATACATGTTATCACAATTATGATGATGTTAAAATAATGTATCTCGAATCAGAAAATGTGTATGGATTCTGATCACAGGTGCTAGTAATTAGAAAAATATTTTCTCAGAATGCTAAAAACAACAAGAGGGTCATAATGGCACTGGATCGCTCACCTAGTATCATTAGGCTATGTAAAATCAAGTGACCCCTGGGGCAGGACCAATTTTGACACCAGGGTCATGATTTGAACAAACTTAGTAGAGGTCTATTAGTCCATGTTACATACCAAATATCTAAACTCCAGGCCTTGTGGTTTCTTCAAGTTTTTTTCCCCTAAATCAGCCTTTGTTAAATCAAGTGACCCCTGGGTCGGGGCCAATTTTGACCCCAGGGTAACGATTTGAACAAACTTGGTAGAGATCCACTAGACAATGCTACACACCAAATTTCTAAACTCCAGGCCTTGAGGTTTCAGAGAAAAAGATTTTTTTAAGATTTCACTTTTAAAATCTATTTTTAGCTCCTTTGACCTAATTATGCAACAGACCGGAACCATTTGACCAATTTTTATAGGGGATCACCTTAGAAACATCCTTGCAAAGTTTGATCACTTTCCCATCAGTCGTTTCAGAGAAGAAGATTTTTAAGTAAATTGTAAACGACTGACGACTAACGACTCACGACGACGGACGCCAGACAAAGGCTAGTCCCAAAAGCTCACCTTGGCACTTCGTGCCAGGTGAGTTAAAAAGCTTTGACAATGTTATAAAATTGTCATACACGACGCTCATACTTGTTTTGGTAGAATTTGGTTCGAAATGAAAATAAAGCTAACTACCTGAATCAAACATATCTATCATCTGTGTGAAGAGTTCACGATATGTTTGCATCGCATGGGACAAAAAAGGTACCAGACCCCTTGTAATTCCGAGCAATTGGGACTAATGATATTCTCCATATGCCATACGCGAGAGAAATCCAAGTGAAAGTGATAAGACAGAAGATCTGCGTTACCAATCACAGCTCCAAACATCTTGATATAATGAAACCCTGGAGATCTAGCGCTTGGAAGTCAGGCCATTGGGCTGGAAAACATAATATCACTAGAACTTCCTCCCAGGACCATTACAGCGATAAAACTGATGATGAAGAAAGAACCTCATTCGATGTAAAATTACATATTACTCTGAAGATTATGCTTTTCACGCTCTCAAACTCTCGAATCGTGTCAAAAACAACCCGTTTGTAATAACTGTCCTGTTGATTATTAATTTCACATCTACTGCATTTCGCTACACAGTTTGTGGTTCTTACTGAAATCTTGTATCTTTATTTAGGACTGCGTTGCTGATATACCTTATAATTATGATTAATATAGCTAGGTCGCTTTTCAAGTTGAGGTGAGGAATGATTGATTTAGTGTTTTATAGACCAATTATTTCTCCCCTATGGTTTATCGATATCAGATAACTTGGACAAAAATCATGCTCTGTTAGACAAGCTGCAGTGAAAGATGGTATTCTAATGTCTCGACAAAGTTCGATCACGTACATATAGCTATACAATAATTTAGATATACGTCGGAGGAGGAGAAAATTAACGATCGTAGTAATAATAAGTATGGGGAACTCTTTCAAAGTCAAATAAATAATAAGTCGAAGACTTGAATGTATATTTATATATAGATTTTAAGCAGGTTTCACGCTGAAATAAAAACACAGTTTCCAAATATATGTAGTTGTATGTCTAAGAATCCGAGGACCTAACTTGGAACATGTACACACTTCTGACACAGTACAAAAAGGTAAATTTTAACTATAGTTATGATGCTTTCTCTCTCTTTCAGCTTCTCGTAAGTCGTTATTGGCCTAACCAATGAATCGTATTAGGATTTAGGTTCGAAGGACCCGTGGTCAAATGATAAAATAACAGCCTGCGGATCTTTCATTTTTCAGGATTTTTCATGACCCTCCTATTCGTAAAGCACTGGTCCAACCAAGGAATCGTTTTAGGATAAGTCTAAGTTGTAAATAAAATAAATAAGTTTAATCTTGCAACACGCAATTTAAAATTGCAATTATTTAAGGAATATCTTGGAGACGGTAATAAATCAACATAAATCACATTTTGATTTAAAAAAAGGAAACAGATATTTTACATAAAAAAATCTCAAAATTAAAGAAAACATGGGGTATGTCTTATCCGAGCACACTGTTTAGATACAAGGCAATTATAACCACCAAAAACTTTCAAATGTATCAAATATAATTAACTTATTTGATACGCTTGTTTCGTTTACAGCTGAAGAAAATATATATTATTCAACGTCAAGTATCTTTAGACAGATAGAAACTGATTAATACACACATTGTATTTTTCTATTCTTCTCCGTATGAATTCATCAATCAGACATAAAGAACAACAAATCTCAGACTGAAAAGAAAGGAATGACAGATCAAACTGATCGAGTCCCATAAGTTAAAAGGTTGAGAGGGTTCCATAAAGATACATATCAGACTGCCATTAATACCATGAACCGTAAGAAACTCTATCGATTGATGCACACTTCATTAAATCATAACCATAGTGCACATTTCGTCAAATTCTCCATAGCCAATGCTTGAAAAATATGTCTTCGTCTACCTTATTTTTCAAATTCATACTTAATCTTTTCTGTTAATGAATTATGCATGTACTAAATAAAACAAGAGGGTCAAAGAGGCCATGGATCGCTAATCTGAGTAAAGGATTACCCAAGTAACATCTGTACTAAAACATTTTGAAATCTGGCCAGTAGTTTTGAAGTCTATTAGAGTTCTGCATGGATCAAGTTTATTTTAGCAACTCTTGTGAAGGATTCACCCAAGGATCATCCTTGCCAAATTTAATCAAATTCTGTGAAGCGGTTACAGAGGAGATGTCGTTTAAAGTTTTCACTATATACATATAAGGCAAAGTAGCCCCGCCCCTGGTGGCCAAGATATTTTTATGGATCGGAATAATTTTAGCAATCTTGGTAGAGGGTTACCAAGGAAAATTTGTACTGAAACATTTTGAAATCTGGCCAGTAGCTTTGAAGGAGATGTTTTTTAAAGTTTTCATTTTTTATTTCCGTTAATATGGTAACCAGAGTTCTACATGGATCAAGTTTATTCTAGCAACTTTTGTGAAGGTTCACCCAAGGATCATCAATGCAAAGTTTAATCAAATTCTGTCCAGATGTTTTAGAGGAGATGTCGTTTAAAGAAAATTGTTGACGACGCACGACGGACGACGACGGACGCAGGGGGATCCTAATAGCTCACTATGAGCACTTTTTGTTCAGGTGAGCTAATAATTGAAAGGAAAAAAGAGTGCACATTTAGATATATGTTCTCTATTCCCAAAATAGTGACTATTTACGCTATAAACCACAATCAAATCAATAGGGACATTTATAATATCTAACAACTTGTCTATAACTGCTTAAAATAAGAATATAAAAACCCAAAAAATTGGAAATAATAACTTCAAGGTAATGTAATATACTTACTTCAGGTAGGTATCAATGTAATATACTTACTTCAGGTAGGTATCAATGTAATATACTTACTTCAGGTAGGTATCAATGTAATATACTTACTTCAGGTAGGTATCAATGTAATATACTTACTTCGGAATAACAAAAGCAGTGGGTTTTCCATGTGGGTACAAACACCGTTGAACCGTTTGAAGTGAATAAAGGTCTACAAAGAATCATAAAATAATTACTATTGTGCTGCATGCTTTTTCAGTTCAGCAACATTGCATGGACAACTTGTTTGTACCTCCTTTGAAACTTCCCTTCACCTGAGTTCCGGATATCGTCTATTAATTACACAGCAAATACCTTTCAAAACTGAGCTCGGGCCTTTAATAAGCAAATAGAACACTCTACGTCTACAACGTCTCCACAAAAGATAGCTCCGTTGCAAGGACGTCTTTTTTAATTTTTGGACGTTTATACCTCTACTATATATCAATTTCAGTTTTCTAATCTAGTTTCCTTGACATTGAACCAAAACATCCCAGGTCCAATATAAATTTACTCTTTGAAGTTTAAGTATACAAAATTTCAATGGAGAACTACTCACTTCTCTCAAGGTAGCGATATCTCGGTTACAGGACGCTATAGGCACTGTGTAAATATTTAACACAGTGAAACGTAGCTATATACTCGAACATAATAGCACCTTATTATTGGAATGTTGTGAATACAAATGAAAGTGAATAAAAATGGACAGTGATAATAACCTAGAGTCTAAGTTAAGAAAGACAACATAGCAATATCACGTTTTATTCACAAAGCACATCAAACAATTACCCCTTAAGAAAATAACCGACCGATTTTGTAAGTGCAATTTTATATAATGTTTGCTGATTTCTATTTATAAATTGAAGAACAAACTTTAATCTACTTAGAAGATTTCCCATTTAGATAAACTTATCTTAAGAAACTTCAGTATAAATCTTTAATTCATTTATGGACAAACTTTTCCAGACATTATTGTATTTAATCAAATAATCTGTAACATCACCGTAAATTTGATTCTTTGGCAATAACTTTTGAAAGATTTATGATTGATGTTATGATTCAAATATAGCAGCACACTCTTGGCTTAACTTAAACACAATTTGTAATATAAAAGAAACTCATTAAGATATAAGACACATCCAAACAACATTAAAATATATTAATTACACGAATGATGTGAGCTTTACGGGGAAAATCAGATTGATTCATATCCAATTTATCATTTAAATGTTCGATACTGTGTACACTTATCTGTGGGCGTATTGTTGTTTACTGGCTAGTTGAGATTATTAGATTCATTAAGTCAAAACGTTTGTAAATTTCCAAAGGTAACACATGTTGGGTAATGCAAAACAAATTGGCTGGGGACCAAAACGCATAATTTCCCATTTGATTGAAGCATCAATTGGCGTAAATAAAAAAAATAGACGAGATCTCGAAAATCAAAACTGTACTTAATTATAAGTTTTAAAATGCTAAATTGGGTACGGTAAAATGGCGAGCAACTGTCCGAATATCATATCGTACCCAATGTGTACTCATAGACGTTTATCTATAATTTCCATAATTCCCTTTCATGACTCGAAAAAATCACTACATGGCAATTCGAGTCAATACATATTTAAGTACCCTTCACCAGTCTCAAAGATTTGTCTAAGTTTCAGACAAGAAGGCCAAAATGACCATGTGGCTCTCACCTGAGAAAGTTAAATGTTAAAAGCATCGTAATACAATTTTGATTACCGATATTTTTGTAAAGCATCTCAAGTTTTTTTTAAGACTGGTGACCATTTTGACCCCACATTACCCCAAACTCATCCAAGATTTAAGATAGCAGTTGGACAAAATTATATTAATTCGAGGAAAATGTGACCTCCCGGATTGTTAACAACATTTTTTAAGATTTGACGGAGTGGCCCACTTTTTAATCTCAAGTGACACAACTCAGTTGAGATCTCTTGGAGACAAGTATTCAGAAAGAGTTTCATTACGTTTGGGACAAAAATGCTGCCTCTTTATATTCACAAGTTCTTTTCTGATATTTGTCCGGGTGACCTACGTTTTTACCCCACTTGACCCAATTTCAAACTCATTCGCAATTTATGTTGACAAATATCCGACCAAGTTCCATGAAATTATGTCAAAATGTGACCTCTATAGTGTTCATTAGGTTGTCCGAGAATTTCTTGCATTTGACCAAATGACTTTTTGACCAACGTGATGCAATCCAAACCCATTTGATGTATGATCAAGACAAATGATATGACAAAGTGCCATTAACATTTGGCTTCTAGAGTGTTCACATGAAAGTGCACAAGTATTCAGGTGATCTTAAATTACTGTCATATATAACTTCCATAAATTATGTCTTTGTAAATTCAGTATATCTCTCTATATATCAATCTATTTTTTTATGTTGAGCTCACCCTTGATCATAATTGCATAGCTTGATTACGATAAAAACATGAAATTGATATCGGCACTCGTGTAATCGTTTCCGTGGCAACCTTATATAGGGGTACCCGGAGCACGTCAAAACTGGAGATATTTACCGGTCTCATGCGCCTTCTTTCTTTGGGTATTTTACCTGTTAAAACTGCGGGTAACGTTATGATAAATACTTCATGACGTGACGTAACACGTTGACGTCATATTGTTATGAATTGAACGTTATCGCTTTAGAAATAAAAAAGTGAGAAGAACTATTTTCAATAAACCATGGAAGAAAACTCGCCAAAAATAACGACGTCAGACGTTTGGGCGGAGCAGCGTGTGCTAGTAAAATTCTGCATGGAGCTTGGGAAAACGCCTGTAGAGACATTGGAAATTATTAATTCAAACAGTAAGAGGCCAAGAGTGTGTAACTTGTATACAAATGGTACAAGCGATTTCATGATGGTAGAGTTGAAACTACGATATTGCAGCAGAGAAAAAAAGGTCTGGAAGTTTGTAGATGAACTTGAAATATATCTTGAAACGCAGACGTTCCAAACAACTATGAAAATAAAATAAAAATCTTAAAAACACTATCTCTGCTTTGTAATGTATACACAAAGGTATTTTATTTGGACGTTAATATAACACAACATTGATTGTACGCGAAGCAATTAATAGGCGGTGATAAATTTTCTATACGACTGAATTTAAATGTATCTTGTTGAATATCTAAGCTAAACACTGTGGCCTACAATACTGGCAATAAAATGATAATTCAAATGAAGATAAGATTCTCAGATTGCTTTGGGCTAGTGCAACAGAGATAAAACAAGAAACGGCTTTAAGACAGGGGTTGGTGGATTTTTCTTTTCTCTTAGTACATACTTAGAATCAATCATGAGGTCCGGAGAGATAAACAGTAGTTACAAACAAAGATGCCAAGACAATCTATTGTAATGTAATTCAACTATAGTATACGCGACTTAAGACAAAAATTTCAGTGTAAACGAGAAATTAATGCTGAGGAAAAGAAGAAGAAGAATTTTCTACGGCCATATTCAATAACCGAGACCCAGCGTTTGAGAGAGATAATCGCGGATACTGAAACGCGGCTTTTATTGTATAAACCCGAGACGCATATATAAAGAAAAACAACAAAATATGGATAGATAAAAACAATGATAGGACGTAGCTACCACAGTACAGTCCGATCATACACTTCTACTATGTAAACTATATGTAGTTAGCCAGTAGAAAACGGAGCGCACAGAGATAAGGTACGCGTACATGGCATCAACTATCAAGCATTTTGAACGATAAAGTCCTAGCAATAGTGCAAGCCTACCTGAAAAGAAATCCCCCCCCCATGCTTTTACCATATTCTTGAACAATGGCACAGACCAACGCCCTGTGAATTTAGGTTAAACCGAAACATTAGGTCAGTATTGGCGCCACTTTGACCCCCTTGCGCGAGCCGGCTGTGCCTTATTTAAAGTTTACAAAAAGTATACCGAGAATAATAACGAAACGCATTTATGGAGATGCTAGTACGCTTGAAAAAGTGTGTGTGGCTATTTAATTTGGCATCAAAAGATAAAATATTTCTTTTATTGTATCTGCACAGAGTAAACTAAAACCTTCCGTTTCTATACATTTACAGGTATGTTTCTCTGAGGAGAATTTGTATTTCCAAAAGAAAAAACTTCGAGGGATTCATTGAATGGAAAAAATAAACTACATGAAAATGTCTTAAAATTTTAACCCATATGAAGAGAATGAAATATATGTAATCTAACTAAATTGCAATCTAAAGTGCGTGACATATTAGGAGCATAGTTACAACCGTTTCTTTCTCTACAATCAGATTCTGATAAATTCACGGATCCCGTCTTTGATCAATGCAAAGAAATGACATTAAATATATTACTCATTTCTGCTAACATTCTCCAAAGGATTGTCTTTAATAAAACCTCCGAAAATATCCTGTAATATAAAACAAATATCGAAAAACAAGATATCCGTGCTTTAATTAGTCTATAGAACTATATCACAAAAGTTATTTTATCCACTGTAATATAATTAAAATCTGTGAATGCATGAGAAGAAACTATTCATCATCATCTTATTTCAATATAAACTGCGAGTCACACGCTCGCGGTCAACAGCCCTTAAGCGTATGATCCCCGCCGCTGTTGAGATCAAACATATAACCTGGTTTCGTAACAACAAACATTGGCGTGTATTGCCTAAGCAAGTCATTTAAGACATAACAAATAGGCAACTAAGGTCAAATTTAGGAGAAACCGTCAATATCAAATGATACTGAACCTGGGTTTAGCAAATCCCTGAACAGACATTTGAGAAAGTCCATTTTCAGTATATTCGCGACCAATATGTTTCACATTTATTAGAGGCATATTTAACTTCTGACTTTACTAAAATATATGTTTAAGACAATAATTAATTATTTTCCTTTAAATATTATTGTTTGTGTTCAAATATTTTCACTCCTAAGGCTTTATTTGTTTGTTCCCAAACAGTATTTCATTTTGATACTATAATAACAGTTCTTCAAACAATGTGAGTTAACTAATAGACTATAGTAAAAGAAATAGTGCACAACAAAGACGTTTTCATCTTCCATAGATGCTAGATGAAATTGTATGAAAGGCTTAAGTTAGTTGACTAATATATACGTTGACTCACGTTTTGGTAAATAGGCTTATAACTCAGCGACGTGTTTATACAATGTTTGAATTAAACTCAGTTCTATCTACCTTATACAGCATTTATATGTGGGTATGATTATTAAGAATTCTACATCCAGTACACTGCAAGAAATGTTTTATGTTTTATAAGTGCTATGTGTTAAATGTGGATTTTTTTTTAAATATTTCTGTTTATCACTTTGAATATATTCAATACATTCATTAGCTGCATCCTTGGTAACTATGACAGATAAAACATCAGATCAAAATATAGCAATATACTGCACATTGGGAAAACGATGAATTATATGTTCTCCAAACTTTTGCATTAATATTAACACGAATGTTTTTCTAAATTAAAATTAGTTTTAATCTGTTGTTTTAGTTGTGTGTGACGTCAGTCACACGAGGTTCTCCTAGATTTAAAACCGAATAACCTCTCAATAGTGTAAATATGATCGAACAAGTGTATATATATCTCTACGACATAAGTATACTAGAACTAAGCAAAAATGCTGAAAACTCAATGCTGTGTCAAAATAACTACTTACAAGCTACAAAAACCGCCAGTGACATGAAAACATTATAGGACTTATTTTTCTATGCTAATGTTACTGCAATCGAATGGTAAACTAATTTTATCCTGTGATCACTTTACCAAGCGCACGCATACAGTGTTTGTTTCGATGCAAAGGTGGCTCGCAAATAAATTTGATAGTAAATGTGCAGCGTTCGGTCATTTTAGGTTGTTACAATAACGCATGTGAAGTCCAAAACAAAGCATTGTAACAAACTTATAATCACATCAATCTATCGACCTCAAATATCTCCAAGTGTTATTTCTTACACTAAAAAATGACCGAAACCTGTATATCTACTATCCGAAATGAGTTTGGAGCCTCTGACCTGTGCAGAAATTTTGCATAATTAATTCAATCTATAAAGAGAGTATGTTGTAGATAAGGTACTGCATGAATACAAATCAAAGCTCTGACAGCGCTGAGAGAACAGGAATACCGCACTTCTTTTGTTTATCAAAGTGAATTTAATTATTGGTGATCGGGCAGCTATTCAAAGACTCTTTCATTTGAGAAACACACAACTTCAGTGCGTTCAGCGCTTTGATTTATATCAGGAATCAGATATAATGTCAGTAAGCACTTTAGGATTCGCGACTTTTTCATATAACTTGATCTAGGGTGAAAAAAAAATGTTCATACAATGGGTTAAGTTTAATTGTAAAGCTCTTCCAAATATCTGGTGTACACTTCTTTCTGTCGTCTTAGACTTTAAATTTTATGTCATATAAAATATATTGAAAGAAGATTTATTATAACTGTCAGCTGACAAAAGTCCGTAGAATGCTTTTACAGATTGCCAACAAGAGAATCGATAGAACCGATGGATGCTCCCCGAATAAATGCTAAATAACAAGGGACAATAACTCTATGATTATGCAAAGCAGAGTTGTAGTTCTTGTACAATGCACTTCTCCTCATTGAGATCTATCTACCTATGACGTTTCATGTTGATACCTCTTATACCCTTTATACTTTTTGTGATATGCTCCGGACAAGATTTAAGTATGAAAAATAACAAAGGGCAATGACTCTAAAATCATGCAAAACATAGTTGCGGTTCTTGTACACTGCACTTCCCCTCATTGAGATCTATCTACCTATGAAGTTTCATGTTGATACCTCTTATACTTTTTGTGCTATGCTCCGGACAAAATTTAAGTATGAAAAAGAACAAAGGGCAATAACTCAGAAATTATGAAAAACAGAGTTGCGGTTCTTGTACACTGCACTTCTCCTCATTGAGATCTATCTACCTATGAAGTTTCATACCTCTTATAGTTTTTATGTTATGCTCCGGACAAAATTATGACGGACGGACGGACAAAGCGGCAACTATACTCTCTCCATTCAGGGGGTGGGGGGGCATAAAAATGCCTCCATATTCCTTCCAACACCGCTTTTCCAAAGTGGCAAAGGCACCTGTGCTTATCTGCTCGCATTTAATATATCTTTCAGCTATATGTTCTTTATTTCACATCATAATTCAGTACTTTTGGGGAAAAGGGATCTATTCATTTTGCTGTCGAGACTTTGTTCGTTTAACACCATTCATCCATGAGATTATATCTATAAACGTCAAAAAATCCTCAACAATGAAAAATAGAATATATACACACTACATGAGTATGTCATATATCATTTACTTATTATATTTAATCCCAGCAAGTTTTCTTGTGATTAACTTCCTCATTTTAAAGAGAAAATTGAACCGTGAATATTTAATCAAAGCACTGAAGGCGCTTGAGTTGTGTGTGTTTCAAGTGAAAGAGGGTTTGATAAGCAGCAGCTTAATAAAAAAAAGTCTTCAAGACATTTACGATGAAATCTTACTTAAAGGCAAAGTTTTTTCTATAGACAAAGAAGACAGAAAAGAGCAAAGAAATTCACTTTCAGGGGCAGAAAACTAAAAAAGTAGAATGATGACCCCATATTGTTACCATAAATTTGTTCCTAGTGTAATTCTTTATAAATCATGCAAATTATCATGGCTAGTTTTAATTTTCCTTCTTTGTTTATATAGAAAAAAACTGTATTGCGCGCGTATGCCTTTAACTCATTATTTTTGTGTAGCACTTGTATGAAATATCCACCGCTTGACCAATGTGTCAATTCAAGTCTGAATGACTTGTGTGCAAAAGACGTCAGTTTTTTGTTGTTGTTTTTTATAAATAGCTGTTGACCGTTGTGTGGTACAATTATGAAAATCAACAATGCCTGATTTGCTGCAATGCTGTGGAAGAGGTCAGTGTTACAGGCAAAGTGGCTCGTTAATAATGTATTGTATTAACACTAACCAGGTGTCTGATACCGATAGCTTGATATGATTGTTAGTATGTTACACACATTTGTACTTCCTACCTCAGATACCTTAATGAGTTATTGTAAAACCATGATATGACTGAAATATGTATATCCACTATCCAAAAAATGTTACGAGTCTCCTTGCACAAATCACTTGATCAAATGGGGTCAAAACATCAGACTAGGAATTACAGTTCAATAGTATTTTCATGTCAAAATACGATTTTTTGTACCCTGTAATTATTTAAACAATTAAATTCACTCTTTACCAATATTTCCGCAAAAATTGCCTTTGTCAAAGAAAAAACATGAAATTTAAAGCCACTACATAATAAACGTTTGTACAGTATATTATTGTTATGAACTACGTCAACGTCATACAAAAACAACGTCAAAATATGACGTTAATATTGGCGCCTTATTATTTAAAGGTTGTCAATTGGCGTTAAATGGCATAAATGGTAGTTCTTGTGTGTTGCAGCAAAGCGGCTTAATGGTATGACGTATGTTAATGGTATTCCGTTCTATCCGCGCAAGACGGAAAATCGCATGTCTTCATAAAGGTGACTTCCTAGTTCAAAATGTGCGTGTCAGTCTAACATCCCTTAGGTGATGATGATACTATACTGATGGAATAATTTGAAAAATAAGTATATGTGCAAACCTCACACATTTCATCTGGAATTATTCATTTATTAGCAATTATATAGACCGATATATTTTAAAGTGGGCAATAAGCTGCACGCTAGATATACACGGCAGTCTGTTTACGCGGTACTGTCGCCATATATAGAAACAGTCGACAATAACAATTTGCAATATTTCATAAATATTACATATCCCGGCCAAAAGTTGCCAATAAATTTGGGTAGCTGGTTTTACCACTGCTTTGTTATAAATGACTTGGTGTAGATTGTGCGATCATGTAAATGATGGAACATTTAACGATTGATGGTGACTTCCAAGGCGATGTGTCGTGTTCCACACTCTTTTACAAAGGTTTTCCTGGTGTAGAGAAAAACACGATAATTATAAATAAGATTCTCTGCAGAACTTTACTTAGACTGTTTATTTTGAATTGCGATATGTGATCGACTCTCTAGTCATTTTAACAACCTTCATATAGAAAAGCTTCTGTTAAGAAAAGGATTAGAACGACACATGTTTTGCCTCCTGGTAAAGCGAGTATTTTTTCTGTTAGGGAAGAGACAGTTTTACATTATAAATAAATGTCGTTTATCATACCGGTGACAGATAAGTAAATAATGAAAACGGAGAGTGAATATAATCAGTATTAAACTTATTGATACGAATATTACATTTGTAGATTGTGAAATGTAAGCAACGAATAAAATGCAATGAATGTCGTTATTTTCAAAACCCATAACGCGATAGTGATAATTAATTTGACTAAAGCAGCTTTTGGTAATACACTATTGAGTAATACCTGAGGAAAGATGCATCAAATGAGTTATAAAATTCCAATAATGTGTTTATATAATTTGTATGCTGCATAATTTTGAGATGCGTTCGTGTTTGATTTTATGACAAATAAATATTTCCTAAGCAATAAAACGGTGATTATTACTGCACGTCTGATATCCATTGTAAACAGTGATGGATTTAATGTTAGGGTACAAAACTTCTTTGGTAACCGGCATTTACTTTAGCAAAGGATAAAACCGTGATCAAAAATATTTCTGAAACTTAAAGCATTTTGTTCAATCAGTATAAGGGGGCCTCCGTGGCCGAGAAGGTAAAGTCGCTGGCTTTAACACTCACTCAGCCCCTCACCGCGTGGGTTCGAATCCCGGCAGGTTCATTCGGATTTTCATGTAAGGAAGCCTTCCAGCTGGCTTGCGGTAGGTCGGTGGTTCTACCCGGATGCCTCCGTGCATTCGGGGTCTTCCTCCACCTGTAATTAGTTGGACGTCGCTATATGACTAAAATACTGTCGAAGCGACGGTAAACTCAAATAGCCAAGTCAAGTCAATCAGTATAAACACTTTACAACGTTGTACAAGGTAGGACAGAATACGCGTACACAGCAATTTATACATGCGATAAGGTCAATATGCATAGCGCATACTAACACGCAGTATTCATGTAGATATAAAGATAAGACTTAGAGTTTCCTGTGTTATGAAACCCTGGAGACCTAGTGTTTGGAAGCACGGATACATCCTATCAAGAGAGCTTCCTTCCGGTGCCATTACAGCGATAAAACTTACGATGGAAGGAGAATATTATTTGATATAGTAGTTTGTATGTTGTCATGGAGATATTTTGCACGCTCTTAAATCAGGTCGAAAAAGATACGATCATGTTGATTTATAATTTCTCATTCAGTGTTTCGAAATCTTTCGGCTAATCTATCTGTTGTCTCACAGTGAGGCCTTATATCTTTATCATCGCATGTTTTGCTATTCTCATGTCCTTGAAGACATTATGAATTACCCTGTAAGTATGATTGATATAACCATGTTGAGTTGCAAGAGGAAGTAAGAAATGATTGCAGTATTGTTGTATGGTCCAGTTATTTACTTAGTGCTCATCAGCATGAAAAGATAAAGACGCGTTCTTACAACTGGAAGACAAGCAAGCAAGCAGTGAACGTTTGAAATAATGATTTATGATACTAGATTCGATCTGTACCAAAACAATGGTATCAAAGGAAACTCTACTATTCCCTTCCGGCTCCCTATCTCTAGATACCGATCATCGTCAGAGTTACTGATGTTTACACTGACTAGCATGCGATGTTCAGGTGGTTTGGATCTGATTAACATAGTATTTATATATATTACACTAGTGTAACTTTGCAAACATATTCAATAAAAATGGCGGCGGCAACAGCTCTTGCGTCAGTGATAAAATCAAACACAATTAATGTTGCAGAATAAAAATACTTGCCGCATAAATTAACCAAAAGTAAACAGGGACATAACCAGGATGAAGTGAACCACGACGACTCACATTCAAGAAAGACGAAAACACATATTGGAACTAAACATTTTCAGTTATATCCTCAATATTTGGAGCAACATTTAGCCGAGATATTTATTTCATTATGACTTTGAGCCGTCGGTTAAGTCCTGTTAAACGTTGGAAATACAATTTTATTTAAATATATACATCTCCATTTCCTGTGTTAGTTGGTATGATATTTCAGTCCCTCAGACATATAATTAATCTTATTGACATAAAATTTACATTGTAATATTTCATTATTAAAACAACATTTGTCAAATAGACCGTATCCCATGAATAAATGTACCATAAGACTGGATGAGAATGTTCTTTGAAGTTACGTATCAACCTGTCATATAATATTCTTTACTTTTACTGACTTATTGGAGTAAGAAAACAGAAAGGGGTCCTATGAGAAATCCAACATATATATGAAATGAACTAACTCCAAATGAGGGGCAAGTAAAGATAAAATGGATAAAAAACAGAGACAGGACACTCTATAACATAGTTACCGCCCTTGGAACGATCGGTCGGCAAAAGTAACGACTGGGGTGCTTAACCAAGAAAACTTGCTGAATGGTACAAATCTTTGAACCGGGGTTACTTCATCAAATTGCAATGCATGAAGAATGGTTTTACGTTATTTTTCATACTTCAGCAGCTTTTCTGCGAAATATTTAAAGGAAAGGGGAATGTTAGATCAAAATCGAAACGTTCCTTTCGTTAAAAAAGGAGGTGGAGATCATCATCATCAGAAGTTGAGAAAACTACTTGCTCACTAAATGTAAACGACAGTACAGCCGAATAATTCACTGATGGAAACCTTGACATCGTCTTTAAGTAATCGCAATCAACCAAATCCAACACCAACGAGAGCAGGATACCTCACTTTATTCTTCGAATAATCAAGTTTAATTAAAATGCCTATGTATTTCTAATTATTGATTTCTAAAAACCAACTGATCAACATATTTTTTTTTGTGAACATATACTCTCATCAAGAAACGTTTATTAGAGTTTTACAATTTCAGTGCATCTAAGATTATCTTTTTCAGAAAACGAAAAGATTTGCATTTTCGCCTTATTATCACTAAAAAGATGTTTGAAAATGAAGTTATCAAACATGAAAGTAGGCAATCAATTTATTATCCATTGAATATATAAAAGTATTTATCATTTAAGAATAAATATATATGTGTAATATGTCTACATTGCAATATAAGTCGAAGTGCATGGAATTGTAGGATAACATTAACGCGTTCCGTTTCTGCAGAAAAATCATAGGTACCACCTTGGTTCAATTTAGAGAAATGATACAGACACTTAACCCTTTCCCTCATATAGACTCATTTTGACGCACTCAGCAGGTACCACATAAAGCCTGATCTGCAGAAAGCCAAACTCAAACCAAACCACAGTTAAACCTTACCAAATTTAAATTACAAAATCCTCATTACAGACCATGAGGAGCACGAACAGCACAAAACTGATCATCGCAGGCTGATCTGGTTTTATGCTGTTCGCATAGGTCTTTTCATGGTTTCCTCTATGAGGGAAAGGGTTAATATAGTACGCATATTCTCCCAACATGTTTCAAAAGATTGCCCGTTACAAAACCTCAGAAAACATCCTGCAATATAAAACAAATATTGACAAAACAAGCTATCCATACTTCCAACGGGACTCTGTAATTGGATTATGGGAATGCATCACCAAAGTAATTTTATCAAATATAAAAGTAATTTAAGGCAGTGAATGCATGAGTAGAACCTTTACATCGTTATATTGTCTTATTTCATAATAAACTGCACGTCACACGCTCACGATCTACAGCCCTTAAGCCTTCGATCCCCGCCGAACACTTTATCTGATGCAGCAGTCATTTAGCGTGATTCCCCTACATGATCAACGGTTGCCTCGTGTATTCTTTTTAATCCCGGGTTATTTCGTGCACATAGACTCAAGATGGATCTAGCATTTAGGCTTACTAAATAAGATTTCATTTTCAAAGTATTTTCAAGATCTTGATATTCAATTTTGAAATTAATTATTACAGTTACATTGTAAACTAAAACTAACATTGTAATGGCGCAAATACCCCCCGCATGTCGCTTTGTCACAAGGATTTTAATACAAATAACATGTAGGTCAGAGACATCAACAAGGAAAATAAATAATATGAACACATACATTAATTTATTTGGATAAAAATAAAGTATGGAAATTTACAAAGGGCAGTAACTCCAAAATTACGCGACAGAGAGTTATGGTTCATGGTCACTGCACGCCCCCTAAATGAGATCTATCAACATATGAAGTTTCGTCTTGATATCTTTTATACTTTTTGAGTTACGGCCAGGACAAAAATTAAGTATGAAAAATTACAAAGGACAATAACTCCAAAATTACGCGACAGGAGTTATAATTCTTGGTCACTGCACTCCCCCTCAATGAGATCTATCTACATATGAAGTTTCATCTTGATATCTTTTATACTTTTTGAGTTACGGCCCGGACAAAAATTAAGTATGAAAATTTACAAAGGGCAATAATTCCAAAATTACGCGACAGAGAGTTATGGTTCTTGGTCACTGCACTCCCCCTCAATGAGATCTATCTACATATTAGATTTCATCTTGATATCTTTTTAAACTTTTAAATTAAGTACGAAAATTTACAAAGGGCAATAACTCCAAAATTACGCGACAGAGAGTTATGGTTCTTGTCACTGCACTCCACTCAATGAGATCTATCCACATATGAAGTTTCATCTTGATGCATTTTATACTTTTTGAGTTACAGCCCGGACAAAGAAACCGACGGCCGGACGGACGGCCATTCTCACTGACGTGACGTTGTGGGATTTTTCCTTTGATCTTTGGCCCCTTTTGCACCCCGTAATTTGCACCCCACAAGCAACAAATTAGCCCACAAGTGCCAATTGTACTCCCGAAACCCCGGAGCGTCACTTGAGGGAGGGCGGCCAGACAGACAAGCTGAATCCAGTATACCCCCCTTACAACTTCGTTGTGCGGGGGGTATAACTACCGGGTTATTTTTCTTTCGCTAAACGTTTTGGCCCGAAAATTTTAATGAATTTTCCTTCTATCTTTGCTGGTCAAATCCTTAAGCTATGTATAAGTCATATTTACTTTTTAGACTAGCTGGAGCGCAGTTTTGCCACACAGCAATTTCACTCCGTAGGCAGGTCACATTGTCACAAACAACGATCTGTAACTACCGGTTAAAGCCCAGTGTTAACTGTTTGATGTAAATATTTTAGAAACTCCAATTTGAGCATTTGCGGCTATGTTCATTTTCATATTTTGGACTGAATATTCAATTAATATTTTGAGACCAAAACCAGAATCTAGTGTTCCCTTTAATATAAATATACGTTTTAAAGTACATATATTTGAAGTGCTTAGATTGTGTTCTACCACCGAATGTATTTTAGTCATTTAGGACTACATGAGACAATTGTCTTGTCTCAATACGATGACAACTTACCAGTCACATTATATTGATACCGGGCTAAACAGTTGTTTGAACGTTGAGGACCAATCAAAGGAGATATGCCAGTACCATTGTGCAGTCGCACATTGTTCAAAGCCACAGCCTCCCGGTAAAGGGGTACTATTCAGACTCCGCTACTGGTCGCTTAGACCTTTCCAGTGTTTAAGATGTATTCAAATTGGCAAGAAACCAAGTAAACCAACTAAAAGCTACACTTGGACATTATGAAGTCAGCCGTTGGCCTGATTTACGCAGGTTTGTGAGTAGTTGGTGAAGTCATAAATGGGGAATTCGCGGCTATGATTTCCTCTGCTTACACATGGAAAGGTACTTTATGCTTGAAGATACTGACGATTGATTTTCGTATATTAAATTATACAATAATTAATAAATATGAATATCAAAAAGAGAGATCCTGCTCAAACAACAGAAAATAAATTAAATTTATCATTACAGAAAAAAACATAGTGACATTGTCAATGTTTTGTCACCCTTAAATGTTAATATCAATTGATCATTTATAGAAAACACAAAATAAAAAATTCACAATATTTTACATAATTTTATTTATCAAAGATATAAACATCTGTAACAAATATCTACCAAAGGCACAGCGGTTCTGAGATTCCTTACCAGTGTCATATAACAATTTATTAAACTGGTTACAACCATTGATATGACTTATTAAGTAGAATTAGATCACATAAGATTATAAAGCACAGATGGGCAGTGATGGTATAGTAGGACAATCGAAAAAAAACTATTGTATATCAAATATGTAGTATTTTGGTTCAAACGTCTTCGGAAAAAGAATAATATTATTTTATTATTATAGAAAGCACAAAAAAAATTAACTCTCTTACCGATAAGGTTAAGCAAAAGTTATTAATGAAAACTGAAAAAGTTGTGTTTTTTTGTTTTGTTTTTTATTCTTTTTAAGATTCATTTTAAATCGCGTAACAAAAACAAGCTGAAACTACTACATCAATTGTTAAAAGAAAAATATTTGTCATAACAAAAAAAATGTATTTTTAACAAAGACGTTTGCACACACATTCTTCAATAAATACAACAATCATATACCCTACTCGATTATAGTCTGCATATCCATGTTTTTTATATTTGATATTTGACTGTTAAATATTTAGCCTCATATCTCAACATTGCCATATTCATATCTCCTTGGAACAAAAGCACCATCTGTCAATTTATGTACACTAATCTAAACCTTAAATATTGAAGGACTGCTACACTCAAACATCAAGGCCTGGGAAGTTCTCGAATTTTCCATGTCCAACTCTGTCTACCGACGGGTTTTCTTGGTATCATAAATTGTTGATCCAGGATTGCCGAAGAAATAAATCATTTGGAAAAGTACCATTCAGTAAAATGAATTACATTCATGTGGTTCTATTTATCACAAGTAAGATATTCAATACGTCACTGGTATATATATTGTTAGCTATTACATGACACAAACATGGTGACTACATATATCTAAATCAGTCCAATGATTTCTTATTTGCATTGTTAAAATAATTTGTATTATACACATATTGAATCAAAATTGTCTATTTCTTTTATACCACGTTGCCAGAGCATACGGAAAACTTTCATTCATGTTTTAACTCAAATAAGAAAATTATCTGTTGATTTAACAGACTAGTGTGATAACATCATAAAATGCCAATGATTTCATATATCATGAACAATGGAGAGAAGAAAATCATTAAAATGCCAATTGTTTTATTAACTGAGTTATGAAGTGAGGAAATAATTAAAGTTAAATAAAGTTATAATTTAGGTACAAAGTACGAGTACATTAACATATGTGAAAACCATGCGTGTAGCAACACGTTATATTACATTGTCATCGACAAGCATCGAATGTCAAAACTGCACTTCTTATTGCCGAACTCATTCTGTATTTAGGCGTAAGTTTTTATCATTTACATTCATGTTGAACTCATTATTACAGAGTTTACAATAATATTCATTTTTGCCACTATCAATATCCTCGATATTAAAGGAAAAAATCCGTTTCAGTTCTCCCGACCGACCCGCTTTTTTAACGGCCGACCCAAAAGTGTTTTTTTTACTTTCCGCCTTTAAAAAAATATTTTCCTTTCTTACCTTCCGTTTCATGTAAAAACAAAATTTAAAAAAAAATAAAATCCCGAACTACCGACCCTCTGTTTAATTAGCTGAAGACCAGAAACGGAACTCTTTTTTTTCGCCTAATGGATGCACAATTCAAATGAATACTAGAGCCAACATCAGTAAAGGATCATGTTTAGAGCAGATTCAACATATTTAACCAAAGCAAGTATTTTATTATTCATTCGGGACCGATCAATTTTCTATTTTACTCATCTTAATTGTCGGTTGCATAGATCTCTAGTTGTTTTAGGCACCTAAGCAGCAAAAACATCAAGCCATAAAAACACGCGTTTTTTTTTTTTTTTTTTTCCATTTTGATTTTTCATTTTCTGTAAATATAAAAAGATTTATGATACAAGAACATCTAAACATGTACAAACGAACAAATGTCTATGCGTCATAGTGTATGTGAAGATCAACTTTACAAGCAGTATTAAGAATCTGGACAATATATAGTGCTGTTGATTGACAGGAACATCAACTACGAACTGCCAGCTGACAACGGCCCGTTGAATCCTTCAACGTATTGCCAAATTCTCTACATCCTCTTCCAACTCCGCTTCATCAGTGGCAAAAACACTTTTTACTCATCCGCCAGAACTAAATCCCTCAGCCATATGTTCATTTGAAAGGACCATTCATTATTTTGGCAAATGAATATTTTTTGCTTTTTTTTTTTTCGACAGGGCGAGACATTTTAAATCCCTTTTTATTTATTTTTTTTAGTCTATGTTCTTCAGTGAAATATGAAAAATGTACAAGATCTCCGACACAAAAATTCATATATCCTATATGTCTCATATGCTGATACGAGGCAGTTATATTTTAATGTTCACTATAATGTAAGATTCAAAATATTAAGGGAGCTGAAACCGTTAAATGAGTAGGCCATTAATTAAAAGTTTAAGCATAAATGATGACATACCCGAAGTTTGTGTTCAAATCAAGTTGAAGGCCAGGCTGTTTCATGATGTTCAAAAATACAAAGTACTTATCAGTCGCGGTAGATAAAAAGATGATGTATGAACTTTGTTACCAATCAACTTAAAAATAATTTAATGTATTTAAAAAGAAATAAATTTAAACTAATTCAGTATCAACTTCATTTACAAGTGAATGCTATTTTGATTTAACAAACATAATGCTTAATAAACTACGAGTACATCTGACGTTGGTTAGCGCTGCACTAACCATTTGATCGTCATGAAAAAAATGTAGCACAACTGAGATTGAATTTGTTTGTTTACTTCGGTTTAGCGTCCTGCCGACAGTTTGTCCCCAAGATTGGGATTTGTCACCTAGAGACAACTACATTGCAGTCCCACTACTATAATACGGCGTAGGGAAAAAAGCCAAACCCAGTCATATTATCCTGACACCGGGCCAATCAGTCTGGAAAACATGAAACATTTATGTGCTGAGCGTTAAGCGAGGTATATATATCAGTAGTATTTTAATGACTTTTTGTACATGAGCAGCCGTTCCCCCATGAACGACACAGACTCTGACAACGGTAGCGGTCAGAGTGAAGTAAGCCAGCATAATGAAACATTGCTGAAAGGGATTTATGTCATAATTATGCATTCACATTTTTATTTTGATATACATGTATCTTTAATTTCAGTGATAATAAATATCAATTTAAAGGGCATTACATTATCAATAATAAAAAATATTATATCAAAGTATTATTCAAAATACGTTGTCTAATCGAATGACATGCATACTTAGCTCACAATTTATACATTTACTTAAATAGCTATATCATGGGTATATGCTATTCATCAGCCATTAAAAAACTTATTCTAAACTAAATCAAAAGCCCTTTGTACTCGGACAATATATTGAACATGACATAAATGGTGTGGTATCTTTTATAAATAAAAAAAAAAAACCTTCAGGCTGAAAACCAGTCCCACCATTGCCAATCTTCTGCGCAGTACAGTCGCCAAATATAGAAACAGTTGACGACAACAATTTGCAATATTCGTCCAAATAGTATGTCTCCCGGCCAAAAGGCGTCCAGTAAATTTGCCAACCAATCTGGATAGCTGGTTTTACCACTACTCTGGTATAAAAGTTTGGTTGTAGATTGTGTGATCATGAAAATAATAGAACATTTTACGACCAATGGTGACTTCCAGGGCGATATGTCGTCTGCCTCAAACTCTTCTATATAGGTTTCCTCGGTCTGGAAAAACAGGATAATTATTCATAAAATACTCCAAAACTATACTTAGACTACGTTTATATTGAATCGCGCCAGGAGTTCTACAATCTAGGCATTTTAACAACCTCTAAGTAGGAGTGTTTCTGGGCTGTGTAGGATTTATCAGCATTTATCTTCATGTTAAAAGGCAAAGGAAACAAAACTTATATCTGACCAAATCTTTGCCCATGAATAGGAAACCTTTTTTGCTTGCTGGTCAAATATTTCATATATCCATGTATTATAGATAAATGTGTATTAATATCGAATTGTCAATATTTTGTATGTATAGTGATTGATGCTTTTTTAAAGTTCTTATGTCTCATTTCATTTTAATTATTCTGAACATTATACAGTATTTTTACTACTCAACTGATATTATTCACTAAATCGTCATCCTCTGCAAAACAGTATTATTAATATCATAACCTGGATATTAATCTTAAGTAGAAAGCACTCGTTTCTACATAAACTCGAACATACACTTAAGTGCTGCCATTATATAAGCATCACATGATAATGGTGATCATTATTATATAAGAATACTACACTACCTCGACAAACAGCATTTTCTTCAGCTAGGCAAAATATCGTGATCCAAAATAAATATGAAAAGATATTGTCACATCATTGATAAGTTTGAAAACTTCAAAACATCGCACATGACAAGATATTTTGCGGAATGCTTGTAACATATGACAATTGATTGTTGTGGTCATAGCAATACTCATTGCGAGACAAGAATTTGGAAGAAAAAAAAACATTCAAGCACAAGTTATAAAACTAAATAATTACTAATCACAGACTGAAAATAAATCCGGGAATAATTAGACCTTTGAGACTTACTGCTGAGAAGCCAGTCCACACTCTATCACGAAAGCTGCCTTCCAGCTCCAATACAGAGATAAAACTTAAGATGGAAAGAGAATCACATTCGATATAGAGTCTTGCGTGCCATCGTAATGATGTAAAATCAGATGAAAAAGTTATGGATCTTCATTATTATCTTGTATGTGTTTTTGTTTTTTCAAAAACCATCTGCTATCGTTTTGTTGCCTTGTGCTGAGATATTGCATGGTGACCGTGAAGAACTAGGCAAGTATGATTAATATTGCTCGAGTTATATTCAAGAGGAAGAAAAAGAAATGATTGTATTGCAGTTTTAGGGCCCAAATATTTTCTTTTTCATGTTTAACACTATCGAAAGGCAAAAAACACGTTCTTATAATTACAAAATAATTTGAAACTAGTAATGAAAGATTACCTTGGTGTTTTATCAAGATACTTGACTCGACAAACAATGAAATATTAATGTATCGACTACGATTTCAAGGAGAATTTTTCTAAACTCGTTCCAACTTGACTATAAAAATACCAAAGTCCCATCTCCTGATGCATACATTGACTTGCAAGGAGATGTTAATGCAGATGTTATAATGCAACTGATAAAAACTGTTTAGATGGAACTGATAAATATAATATACAAAAAAAAACAAACAAAAAAACAAAAAAAACAACAACAACAACAAGAGTGTCATCGTGGTCCTTGCATGCTCACCAGAGTTCCATCAGCTTAATTCAACGATTCAAATTAACCTTGATTAAAATTTCAGATACAAACCATTTCAAAGTTTTTTACACAGACTAAATAAGAAAACTAGCCAATCATCTGCAGGAATCTTTTTTTAGGGGATCAAAACCACGTTGACAGTATAGGACCATGGGCTTATCATAGGTTCAAAACAAATTTTAACTGTGTGTATTGCTCTGAGGTTAGAAGAAATATTATGTCACTTATTGCATAAATGACTTCAGAACAAGAGCATAGCACTGTGGTGTTATCCTACTCATATGTAAACAGAGCAGTCTATATATTTAAATCTTTTAGCCTGGTTAAAGGTTAACCAAATCAATTTCCATGATATTTACAACAACCATACACAATTAACAATCAATTTCCGTGATATTTACAACAACCATACACAATTAACAATCAATTTCCATGATATTTACAACAACCATAAACAATTAACAAAGGAAGATAATCAATAATCTATTTATAGAGTATCAATTTTAAGGAAACTAACACCGTTGGGGCCTCATTTTTCAAAGGACCAGCTTCATTTTAGCAAATATGGTGTAGAAAAATAAGGTGACAATTTGTAACAAATGAAATTAAATTCCGACTGGTTACAGATATATTTTTTTTTTAATTTTCTAGATATGGAATAAAACGAAACTAGCCAACCACGTGGGGCCTCATTTTTTAAGGAATCAACTTCATTTTAGCAATTATGGTAGATGACTACATGAAGTGAGCATTTGTGTTAAAGGACTTTAAATTCTGAATATTGGTTTCAGAGAAGGTGATTTTTTTTTTATAAAATGGTGTTGGTTGCCATAGCAACCAGAGTTCTGCATCAATCAAGTTTATTTTAGCAAATTTTGTGAAAGTTCACCCAATGATGATTTATGCCGAGTTACATCAATTTATAGCCTGCGGTTTCAGAGGAGATGTCCTTTAAAGTAAGTTGTTGACGACGGAGGTAGGGTTTCCCAATAGCTCATCTTGAGCACATTGTGGTCTAGTGAGCTAAAAATGTACGATACAAATAACGTTATATGTTTCAGTCGCAAGACACATTACATGGATATACACCTACTGCTGAAATTGAGAAAAAAATATTTTATTACAAAAGACGCATCTGGCTTAAATGAAATTCGAAATAAATGCCATGAAAAATTTAAGTCAATAAGCCTCTATAAATCATATCACTTAACCTTTCGATTTTCAAATATCACTTAACCTTTCGATTTTCACATATCACTTAACCTTTTGATTTTCACATATCACTTATAATTCACTATACTACTTTCGATTTTCAATATCACTAATTTACTATCACTTAACCTTTTGATTTTCACATATCACTTAACCTTTTGATTTTCACATATCACTTAATTTTCACATATCACTTAACCTTTCGATTTTCACATATCACTTAACCTTTCAATTTTCACATATCACTTAACCTTTTGATTTTCACATATCACTTAACCTTTCGATTTTCACATATCATTTAACCTTTCGATTTTCAACCATGATAAGTCTACAACCCTTTTCTGATCATGTGACAACAATTTATAGACATCTAATGGTTATCTATAAAATATAAAACACAAAATCCATTATTTTTATCCAGAGAGGTATATGACTGAAATAAAATCAAAAATATTTACTGTCATTTATCTATAATAATTTCCTCTTGAAATGACTGTATTTGATTAAATTTTCTGGAATTATTCCCCAGAATTTAATTTTGAAATAAATATAAATACATGTACTGACAAACCAATGATACGCATATAATATTTATGTTAAGAAAGTCTTAAACATTATGGGAGATATATATAATATAGATCAAACAGTAAAACGAAATTCGATGCATTATAATGTGTGCATTTTGGATGGGGGTTATATTTTATTCATATCTTAGAAAACATAATTAAATATTCTATAACTTTATTAAGTGGATACTTTATTATAATGAAAAGATATACAAACATCTATCTGAACATGGGCTACCTGTTTGTTTGCACATTTGGTTAATCAAAAAGATATTTGAACAAAGTAAACTTCAAAGTCTGATGAAAAAAGACCATAATTTCCTGTAATTCTAAACCATGCATAATTTTAACCAGCATAATGTCACTACTTAAATTCAATTTAAAGTTATTTAACTTGGTAAAATTATTTTTAAAGTACGTCAAGTTTCAAATCAACCCATTTATATATTATATTACCATTCTTACCTGCAAGAATAATAATTACCAGTTTAATAGTTTGCGTAAAATTCAGTCAGGATTTACAGAACCTGACTTTGACACCCAAAAATACAATGATGAATGTTGAAATTAACCGCATTAATGGTTACTGAGATATAAGCATGATTACAGCAGCCATCACGCAAAATTATGGTTTCTGGATATAAAAAGTGTAACAAATTAAAATGAGTTATGACTGACTGGTACCCTTTAAAACATCAATTAACGTTAAGTTCCATATCATTTCATCGACAAAGTCATCCTATAGTCATATTCAATAAACTTACTACAGAATAAGAGATGCATTGCGTTTTTTTAAGTTCTATGTAGGTTCAAAACACAATTTTACAGTTAAAAGTGAATGAAGATCTACAAAAATAAAGCTAGAAAATCACTGTTTTGCTGCATGATTTTCTGTGACTGAACACCCCCATTTATTTGAGTTCTGGATATCGTCTGTTATATAAATCCGACCAGTAAGCGTGAAACCTTGATATTTTTGCTGTTCAGTCATTTGTAAAACATTTAGCTTCATGTATAAGATTCAATGTGTATGCATTAAGAAGTCTTATATGCATCTCCTTTGAACCATAAATAAAAACCTTCAAACTTATTTGCATTTTGACTTTTATGTCAAAATGAAAACGTTGTTTCCAAAATCATTACAGATAACCTGTGTGTGGTAGTGTGCAGAAACACACCATAATTTCCAATCTCTTAACCCTTTCCCTCATATAGACTCATTTTGACGCACTCATTAGGTACCACATAAAGCCTGATCTGCAAAAACAACAGTTAAACCTTACCAAATTTAATTATAAAGTCCTCATTACCAGACCACTGAAGAGCAGCGAACAGCATAAAACCTAATCAGCCTGCGAGTTACTCGCAGGCTGATCTGGTTTTATGTTGTTCGCATAGGTCTTTTCATGGTTTCCTTTATGAGGGAAAGGGTTAAACTGTTTAAAACAAAATTAATCAATTTTAGAAGAATGAAATATATATGTGAAATTTAACTATATAGCAGTCTAAACAAAATGGATGACGTATTAGAAGCAAATTAAAAAGTTTTCCATTTTCTACAATTAAAACCAATTCTGACAAAATCACAGGTTTGCCCCGGTTCAATTTAGAGAAAATGACACAAAATGTATTAAGAGTATTCTCCAAACGTGCAGCAATGGATTGCCTGCTACAAAACCTAAAAAACATCATGTAATATAAAACAAATATTGACAAAAGCTATCCATACTTCCAAAGAGACTCTGTAATTGGATTATTGGAATACATCATTAAACTCATCTCTTCCAATAAGAAACTAATTTAGGGCAGTGATTGCATGAATAAAAACCCTACATCATTATATCGTCTTATTACATTATAAACTGCATGACACATGATCATGATCGACAGCCCTTAAGCCTCCCATCCCCTCAGAATCACTTATCTGACAGTAGTCTTTAGAACACTTGATGTGACTCCTTTGCATGATTTATGGTTCCTGAAGTCTCTCCAAAAACTTTCAAACAAAAAGAGGCTGATATCAACACAAGACTTTTTAGTCTTATTATAGCTAGCTGTAATACTCTTTACTTTTTCTTTTCTACAATTCATTTTTCTTTTAATGATGATTTATCTTTATATGTGTTCATGAAATCAACATTGAAAATTAACATTTTGAGAGAAAAGAGAGACTTGTAGCCATAAGATATGTCAGATATATCAAGAGTAAAAGCACCGAATGACAGCAACGGTAACGGCGACATATCATATGGTTATAATGCAAGATAATATCAAATATAGTATCCATTTAAAAAATATACTACGATTGTTTTAAATAAATATGTATTGCTAGTATATATAAAAAAACAAGTACATTTTCATCAAAATGTTTTAAAACATTCCATTAATCAAAAATTTACTTGGAAATTGTATTTCATAACTTGTAAAACTGTGAAAGTTTGTAACATCCAAACCTCTTGAAACAGGTTTGAATGTCAATACTACATTTTAGCACATGCCACCTACATTAAATGTCACATATCTATATTTTAATATGATAAATAAAATGATAATCTGATTATCCTGAGAAAGATATTTAATTAAAAACAAATGATCTAGTCAAGAAAAAAAAAATGCGGGAGGATAAACTTTATATCATCTTGACAAGACCCTTCCCATGTAAATCAAAAATTCATAGTAGCCCCTATTTGAACATATCTATATACGAGAAACAACTCAGGAAACAAGTTTAAACAAAACTAAGACTGAGTCATTTCCCTTACATTTTAGACCACTGAATAACCCATGAATCCTTGGAGTGACATTTTATCTTTTATCTTATTCACAAACATTGCCATTTGGTCTATTGTTATATCCTTGATTGTTGTGAAAATGTAACTGATGATGCAAAGTCAAAAGGTCATGGAACTATCCATTTGACAATGAACTTAGGCAAAAGGTAACTCATTTTTGACCAATATTTTTAAAAAAAAAATAGATAAATGTACTGTAAACAAGCAACGTCCAGAAGGTTATAAACCTTTTTAATATTCTTTATACAGTAACATTTTTAACTACATGGAATCTACTGTAAAATCCATCGATAGCTCCATCAACATGTATGTCATTTTTCGTATGAAAATTGATTTAAATTTCGGGGGATATTTTGCCTTAATTCTATGATACAATTCACTATAAAGCTGTTGCTTTGGCATCCACAAGAAACCATATAAACCATACTGCATCATTTTTTTTTTATAAATTTGTGATAGATATGCAACTAAATAAGGCAAGTGTCTTTGTATCAGCAATTTTCAAGATAATTTTTAAAATTGATTTTTGATGCACAATTTTTTCAGATGATTAAACACATGTACATGACATATCAGTCATCTTGATAAAAAGTCATAATTAGAGAAAGTGAAAACCTTAGTGAGTGAACATTATCACAGCAATACACATACATTTACAGCGTTTCTTGGCTTAATGATAACAAATGCTAAAGTTAGTGATAGTCAACGTTTTGAGCTGAGATGAATCTTCAGCAGTCTGGTGAAACAGCATCCTTGTTAATTATGTCATTTCCTTGTAACAGCTAATGTAATGAAGGATTATAGACCAGATCTGTATACACATTTAAATCATATAATTAGACTATTCATTTGCAGCAATGGGACACCATGTGATTAATGATTCACCTGGATTACACAAAAGAACACATGGGTGGTTTTGTAATAGTGTATCAGAGCAGTTGATATTGTCCTTAGTATGGAATAATCTCCAGACAATAGGAAAATGCATGGTCTACATTTGCTACAAAGTCAAATTTAAGTTAAGGTTTATGCCCTGTAATTCACTTCCGGTTAAGGTATATGCCCCATAATAACCATCAAAGTCATGCATTCACAATATAAGATTTTAAAATGTCAAACCATGGAAATCTCAAAGGCAAATTGACATGTTATGACATACGACAGAAATTCTTTTATTACCTCCCCTTTATAATTCTTTTATTACCTTCCCTTTATAATTTTGTTGTCATGATTTATCTCCCCTGAAAACTACAAAAAAGGGATTTTTTCCATTTTCCTATGGTAAAGTTTAGATGTGTTCATAAAATTTGAATCAGAATCATATAATGCATCTTTCTACCATGAGTTTTCCTCAAAAATCAAATTCAGCTTTTCATTTTCACAGAAATTGTATATTTCCCATAGACTTCAATGTTAATTTAAATACAGATTATCTCCCCTAAATCTAATAAAACCTGGAAAAACTCTCGGTGAAACATTTTTATTTTTGGATGTCTTCAAAATGACAAAGTTTCATAAATATATTTCCATCCAGTGGCAAGATATGGAATATGTGTATTTGGGGGATTATACCTTAACTTAATTAGCTATTAATTTTTATGTGACAATGTTAAACAAAACCGTGTGTGTCTTTCACATTTTTGTAGGTACTCTTGTCTAATTGTTTAATGCCATGTAATGTTACAAGTCTCGTGTTCAGTAATACACATGGTCCTGTGGTAACAGGAAATCATAGAGACCATGATTGAAAACATGTTCTGATGAGGATGAATGGTCGTTTAATTTGCAAGCCCAAACCTTTTTAGCATAACAAGATTTGGTGCACGTTAATTGTTAATAAAATCTTCTTCCTATCTCTGTCATTATGTTTTAGATTGTCGAGAGGGATGCTAGTGTATATTAAGTATAGGTTAGTTCATAGTTGCGTTTAACTACACGATATAGTCACGAGGGCGGAGCCCGAGTGACTGTGTCGTGTAGTTAAAGCCAACTATGAACTAAGCTATTTAGCACATGACATTTCCCTT
>CM037784.1:19548041-19598041 GCA_021229015.1 Solen grandis
AATTTACGTGCGTAGATTTGTGTTAGTTTGATAGCTGCGTTTGTAAAATGAGCAGTTTCATATGAAGATGTCAAGAAATGTAAACTCCAAAATGACGATAGATTTATAAATTTCATTTAGTACACACTAGTTTCTATTAGATTTTTATCAGGGATGTAAGATTTGAAAATTTTGTAATGTGATAAAAAAATTATATAATTTTACAAAAAGAAATTAATGTAAATGTAAGAGGGAAAATTATATAATGTAGTATATGTTTTGTAATAAAACCAGGAAAATTAAGTGTTGTATTCAGAAATGTAAGTAATAATAAAAAACAAAAATGGTAATGTAATCAAAGAATTATCTAACGTAAGCAGATAGATAGATCAGTTGTATATACTCTTTTCTCTTTTATAATTATGAAGTTTGTTAGCAAAATAAATGTTTTCACCTTTTGTTGAAAATACTTTACTGCTTGTGTTTCTATCTGGAAAAGATTTTTTACCCTTTACCTTGTGAATATTCACATACACATTTATGACTTGATGAATATTGGGTTACTTAACTTTAAATGGTATATGAAAGAATGGATTTTTCTTTGCTATGCAGACTGTGTAGAATCTGAGCTTTAGTATTGTGTGAGCAGATGAGATAGCTCTTTCTAGGTGCTGTCTGATCTGGGTTTGCCGTGTTTGCTAACGAAGGCATCAAAACGAGTCTGTATGAAGGTAAACCGTCATGCATCTTAAGACCTAATGTTATTCGTATATATATAAGCATTGTTATGGAGATTATGAAATGTTTCTGTAATACTATGATCCTGGAGTCAATTCTCTGTTTTTATGAGCAATATTTTCTGTGTGTTGGTTATAATGTGTTGCGCTTGTTTTGCAGACACAAGGTTTTGTTTGTGGGATTCTTCAAAGCCTCCATTATTTTGCTCCAATGGTGCATTTTTTAACTCCACCATAGGAGAGCTTTCAATGGGAAGCTACTTAAACGAGACTAGTGACCTTTAATTCTGGTTAACAAAGACCTTACCCACAAACATTGCCATGTGGGCTAGGGTTTTATCCTTGTTTGTTGTGATATATATACATGAAACTGTAATCCTTTATTAATCATGCAAAATGAAAAGGTCATGGATCAATTCTTGTTAACCATGCAAATTCAAAAGGTCATGGATCTGTTCCTGTTAAAAATGCATATTCAAAAGGTCATGGATCTATTCTTGTTAGCCATGCAAATTCAAAAGGTCATAGATCTGAATTTCTTGTTAATCATGCAAATTGAAAAAGTCATAGATCTATTCTTGTTAATCATTCAAATTCAAAAGGTCATGGATCTATCCTTGTTAATCATGCAAATTTAAAAGGTCATGGGATTATTCTTGATAAACAAGCAAATTCAAAAGGTCATGGATCTAAATTTCTTGTTATTCATGGAAATTCAAAAGGTCATGGATCTATTTATTGGCTTCTGTTTGGTCTAGCTTTCCTATAATCTAACGTGATGTTAAACAATGAAACTAGATGTTAAAGGGGTTACCAGGTGTGCACAAAGCTTATTGATTGCGATACAGTAGCTAGAGAGTGTTCCATGTGAGGCCGTACTTGTTGCTATCAGTGTTAGATGACTGAGCATTTTGTTGTATGTACAAACAACAACGAGCTCTGTGTTAATTACACGGGGTGTTTTTCAACGATCATACTTTGTTTCATGTTTATTGATCAGGGATGAGCATGGATGTGTTGATCCAAGGAACTATGCACCATGTTTGTCGTGTATTTTTGTCATCGTGTTTTGTTTTGGTCGTGTTGTATTGATTGGTGTTGAGAACACAGAATGATTGTGAAGTGCTATGCAGTATGACATGAACTCTACAGAGATTGTATGAGTTTTCAAACCTGTTTCAGTGTTATGTGTTAATAGAACTCGTCAGTTGTTTGTATCAGGACGAAAGTTGTGGCGTTAGAGATTAATAGTAGAAGTAGAGCTGGTGTGTTTTTTGCGCATTAGTGGGATATACTATCGTATATTATCACCAATGACTGTTATTGATGGATTAGGCTAGGGTATAACTATTATGAATGATTGAAAACAAGTTTTGACGGTAAGATTTGTTAGATTTCTAGGATTATTTTGGTTCTATATGATGATTGTTAGTTACATCTAGAGTTTATTGATTGGGCAGGAATGTATGTTGTTTTGCTAACTAGAATATTTTTTATTATGGGCCCACATTTGCATACATGCCATATCTCCCGGCGGGAGATTAAATCTCCCGGGATTTCGACTTGTCTCCCGATCTCCCGCCGGGAGGTGAAAATCTCCCGGTCTGACTTAAATCAAACAGGTTTCCCTTTGAACTCAGTATAATCCATTCTATTACCAAACTATGATACAGCATCAGGAAGCTTACGTAAGAACATGTGTTAGTATCAATTCTGACCAGTGTGCTGTACACAGCCACAGGCAATGTGTGATTGTCCTTATCCAAGCAAATTGCGTGATTCAGACAGGTAGCAGATTCGCCAGTCTTATCAGTTGAAACAATTATCGTCGGGTCATTAGCAGCTATCAAGGCAATACTAAAGCTAGAATGAGTAAGGTTAGAATGCATTTGGTACATCGTAATAAAGACGTAAATGATTGCTTTAGTATATCTTACCAGGGATAAAAAGGTCCCGGAGAATAGCTAATCCTTATTTACCGGAAGTGTAAACAAAAAATGATAATTAGATCAGCTGTTTACCAATTATTTAAATCTTAACAAAACTCGTCATATGGACACATCATATAAAGTACACCTCAGCTAGCGGTAAATAGCAAATGAAGTGCAATTTTCGCACCGACGCTGATTTGATTAACAACGGATATCGTCTGCTGAATAATTTACTATAATGAGATGTGCTGATCGGAAGAGTTGGATAACCACTTCATATCACCATACCGTACACGATAAATATTTTCAGCTAAATAATATTTTGGCTATAAGCAATTTAATTTAGAAAAAAAGAAAGAAAACACAGACAGAAGGTGAAAATATTATTAAATATGATCTGACTCTTTATCTTTATTCATCCCCATTAATTAAAACCATATGATCAGAAATCATTCCATAAATCAAAGATACTGTATCAATTTAAATGTGTTTGATGTAAATGGCATGATCTCTGATCTGTTACAAGGTAGTGTTGCATTTAATGTGAAACGGTGCTTGTGGAAAGTTAAGTTTCTATTTGAATAAGATATCTATTAATAAATTTTTAGATTTTTTTAGATATAATTTTTAAAGGTATTTTCATTAATGCAATACACAGTATATAATATAAACTGTTAATGAATTTAATGAAGGGTAATCAAATGTGTATTTTTCTTTATTTTATTTTTTCATTAACAACGTCTCTTTGATATATGTCGTAAAATCTCCCTGGCTGGACCCCAAATCTCCCTGTGAAAATTTCAAAACCTCCCTGGGAGACATACTGAAAATATGGCATGTATGCATTTGGAGTTGGTAACATGTTGAATTCCATCATCTGACACCCACATTCATTTACATTGATTACCCACCATTCATAAACTGTGAGATTTTCGCGTAGCAAGTCAACATTTTTATGCATTGAGCATGAAAATATTTAAGCCAATCAAAATGACTTTTACATATAGGATACTCTTCATGTGGAGAAAATGAAATCAGTGGTGGGAGGGGTATATAATGTATAGGATACGGGATATTACAATATGAGCATTTGGACAAGGTTATCATGTATTGGATCCAATCATGTTTTGGTTTTCAATCAAAACAAAGAAGAAGAACTGTAAAAACAAAATGGTGGTGTAAAGAATGAAGCGTGATCATGGCAGATGGTTAAAATTTGTTATTGTTTATAGTTGTGTGATTGTGGTATTCAAGGTTTAGCTGTAACTGTAATGCCAGTATGTAGCTCATGAGTTTCTAGTAAGTTGAAAACTTAGGATGTGTGTTTTATGAGTTTTTGATGCCATTGTCTACCAGATATTCCTGTGTTAGAATTACATATACATATCTTTAGAAAATCAGGAGTGTCACCATTTGATAATTTTTACTGTTAACCTCACACATTGTTGTAAATATATGTGTAGATGGTTGTTATCCCTACATCTGTATTGCACAAGTGTGGAATGTAATTTTTTAAAATCCATTGCCTCAGATGCTTGTCTGAATTATGAAATGAATTATCAAATGCCTTTAAGTATAATTGCATAGAATGACAACTATTGACCAAGGTGGTAGCAAGGTCTCTCTGTGATAAGTATTCAATACTGTCATACACCTGACATCTGATATTTATATAATAATTATACCTGTGTGCTGTCCCTTAATAACCTATAGTATTGCAGGTAATGCATAATTTAATACCAGCTTTATTGGTCTGAAGCTCAAATGATGTAAATATTGATTGCGGTGATCCCATAGGTCTAAGGTCTGGTTTGTATTTCAGGTGATATTAGTGACTAATAGGTAGCATCTGTGAATTTTTTTGTCATTTATAATATGAATTTATTTATATATATTTGTTATATGTGTTTATTGGTTAAAGATTACAGTTGCCAGGATTTATCATATTGCAATAAGTATATAAATTTTTCATGTGTTCCATTGTAGGCCATATTCATTTTGTCTTGACTTAACTATGTGAGTTTACCGTTGCTTTGGCAGTGTTTCAGTCATAAAGCGACGTCCCGCTAATTACAGGTGGAGGAAGACCCCGAATACACGGAGGTATCCGGGTAGAAACACCAACCTACTGCAAGCCAGCTAGAAGGCTTTCTCACATGAAAATTCGAATGACCCTGCCGGGATTCGAACCCACGCAGTGTGGGGCTGAGTGAGTGTTAAAGTCAGCGACTTTACCTTTTCAGTCACGGAGGCCCCCATTTTATTATTCATTTGTAGATTCATGTGTTCCATTGTAGACCATATGCATTTTGTAGGTATTTCATGTGTGCCATTGTAGGCCATAATGTTTTGTTGGTATTTCATGTGTTACATTGTAGACCATATGCATTTTGTAGGTATTTCATGTGTTACATTGTAGGCCATATGCATTGTGTAGGTATTTCATGTGTTATATTGTAGACCATATGCATTTTTTTGTGTGTGTGTGTTTCATGTTTTACATTGAAGGCAGTATATGTTTTGGTAGTATTACTTGTTAATGTGATGGAATTAGTCATATTTATGAGCAAAAAATATAGTATTAGATGATGGATTTGTATCTTATGTGTTCTCTTCGGCCTCTTGTAGTTGGATAACACCTCTGTATAGATTTACAAATAGTTTGATATCATTTGGTATATTTAAATGGATTTACAAATCATTAAATGGATTGTTATCATTTGGTATAACCAAATGGATTGACATACATTTTGATATCTTTTGTTATGATTAAATTGATTGACATGTAGTTTAATATCATTTGGTATGATTAAATGGATTGACATACATTTTGAAATCTTTTGGTATGATTAAATGGATTGACATACAGTTTAATATCATTTGGTATGATTAAATGGATTGACATGTAGTTTAATATCATTTGGTATGATTAAATGGATTGACATGTAGTTTAATATCATTTGGTATGATTAAATGGATTGACATACAGTTTAATATCATTTGGTATGATTAAATGGATTGACATACAGTTTAATATCATTTGGTATGATTAAATGGATTGACATACAGTTTAATATCATTTGGTATGATTAAATGGATTGACATGTAGTTTAATATTATTTGGTATGATTAAATGGATTGACATACAGTTTGATTGATGCAGGGGCTCTAAAGAGAGTAATTTTGTTCTAAAATATCAAGGAAAATTGTGATGGAGGATATTTTTACACTAAGTGAAACTGGGGCTACACAACAAACATGCATGTTGCCTTGCATCCTGTCCTATTCTCATACCTAATGTATTGTCGATTCATTCTTTTCTAGCCATGCTATCAGTCTGGGTATTCAACATTTTAAGAAATAGCTATAGGATATTTTAACTGATCATATTGTATGAATGTATCAAGTGTTAGATATAGAAATTAAGCCTATTTTCTTTACTTGATTACCAGGATATATCTTTGAATGTTACAAGTGACAATCTGAACAATATGATATGGAAAAGAAAACTGTTTGACTGAAATGTCTGAGCACCAAACAGTAGTGGGTATTATTGACTATAGGCCATGGTTATTTAAAGTGCCTGGCTAGTTACATGAACATTAGTCTTGGAGAGAGAGACACACACATTTTACTAGTGCCTGAATTGTACGAGACTGTAATCTGTGTAGATAGATATACAAGAGTGGAGACAATCGGTGTACGTTAGTCTGGTTGTACAATAACTGGTGTGTGGCTGTGACAAATTGTAACTGTGTTACCATGGTAACAGCTCATCATTATGATGGGCCAGGGGAGACAACCCGACTCCTAGAGCATCAGTATTCTCTGGTAAGGGCAGCTGCACTCACTGTGTGGTGTACATACATATGCCTTCATTATTGTTTGATCATTATGGATAGAACTAATACCAGCTGGATGGTTTCATCCTGGAATCTTAACCTCATGAAAACCATTCATTGAGTAAACCTTGGGTTTTCATGGACATTAAGTCAAAATTAAGGTACTCATGAATTGTTATTATACTACATTGGAGTCACGTCCGTCAGTCATCTGCAGATGAGATTTGTCCGTCCTATTTGCCTGCTACCTTTGGCTGGATTTTAATGAAACTTTACAAGACTGTTCAGTACCAAGCCTAGTTGCACATATTGTTGGCACACATTGATTTGCTTGGTTTTGATTGAGTTATGGCCCTTTGTTATATTTCTCAAGACTATCTGAGATGGTAACAGTAACTGTGACAAAGCGGTATTTGGGGGTACTCAACATCAAAGCCAATATGGTATCATTAACATATATATTTTGTGTTTCAAATATTTAAAGAAAATAATTATGTTTATTACAGAAATTTCTGTAAAATGATATTGGATTGCTCCAGTAATAGCTATTTACCTGTATTTTCACAAATGGAATTTTTACCATATGAAATTTAAAGGGGTCCTCCACTGAAGTTTGTTTGTACTTTTTGGGTTTCCCATCTACTTAAAGGAATTTAATTTAAGGCTTCCATTCCCCATATATTTTGTATGAATGGAATTTGTAGCACTAGTAATTTCAGGCCCTGATGTCACCATACTCTCCATCTATTTGTACTAATTTGTACTGTGATGTATTTTCAGGGGTCCCAAGATTCCAACTTCAGCCAGCCATCGTCTGACATCTCGCTGGATGAGGAGGGAGAGGCACTGCGCAGGGAAACAGCCAAACAGGCCCTGGCTCAGCTTGACAAAGCCCGGGTAAGTCCTCCAGATCTTGTTTTGATTCTTTTCTGCTTAACCCTTTCCCTCATATAGACTCATTTTGATGCCCTCAATAGGTATCACATAAAGCCTGATCTGCAGAAAACCACAGTTAAACCTTACCAAATTTAATTACAAAATCCTCATTTCCAGACCACTGAGGAGCAGCGAACAGCATAAAACCAGATCAGCCTGCGAATTTTATGCTGTTCGCATAGGTCTTTTCATGGTGTCCTCTGTGAGGGAAAGGGTTAAAAAGTACAATATTACTTTGTTTAATGTCCATGGTGGTCAAGGGTTCGCCTTGGAAGCAGGAGATTGTTGGTTTGATTTCAACAGTGACATCATAATAATCATTGCAAATTTTACTGATGACTCCCTGCTTGGCACTCAGGATATACACTGTGTAGTTAAAAGACCAATTTGCTCAGTGACAAGATAATGGGTGTGGAATCATGCCACTTGTCTGTGGCTTTGATACTGCAGCACTATTTCTGTCTCAAGGAGACACAGTCTCCAAATTTATGAAATACTGTTGGAAAGGTCATGTTATATTGCCATGGTTGTTACTAGACCGTCACCAAAAGCATGGTTTTCCCGCCCTTTTTTCATGTGCAAATATGAGTTGTCTTGCTATCATTCTCTCAATGTGAGAACTTCTCCATGGCCTAGTGGTTATAGACTCTTATGTCAGGGAGCCCGTCAACTACCTTGTTGTAGTCAGGGATTCTACCCAGGTGCCACTGGGCACTCTTGGTTTCCCACCATCTGCAACTGCAATTAGCTGGGTGTTACTATGGCAGTGGTCAACTCCAAAATTAATATTACTAGTGGTGAGCCAATAATCGCTGGATCAGCAACAATTAGTTGTTCAAGATTAGATGGGCAATAATTGCTTATGTATCATGACATCACCGATGTTGCAGAGGTTATCTGCAGTAAAACTTGTTGCTTCCAAATTGTATTATTTACCAAATGTTCAAAACAGACAAACAGATTGTAATGACATTTTGTGTAAAGTAATAAGTGTCAAGGCATTATCATTCTACAAGTGCATAACTGAAATACTTTTGAGGTGCTTTCTTTAACTACAAATCATAAATACACATAATTATGGATTTTGATATATATTACTTCATAGGCCACATTAAGTCGTTGAATTCGTTAACCAAGAAGTAAGGGTTTTGCGGTAGGTCGGTGGTTCTACCGGATGCCTCGGGGTCTTCCGCCACCTGTAATTAGCTGGACGTCGCTATATGACTGAAATACTGTGGAAGCGACGGTAGTCAAGTCAAGACAATTATTTCCAATCAGTTGGTTTGCTTTTTTTTAATCTGATTCTGATCACTAAAATATTACACTTAAGACACAGGAATAGTTATACTGGTCCAAATCACAGTTCTGTATCATAATGTAAACAAGAAGCACACCGGCAGCTGTGATGTCATTAGTTTGACCCTTAACATTGACCCAGTCAAGCTGTTTCTCTTCCCCGGTCACAGCTGTGGGATTGACGTCAAGGAATGTGCGTGCACGTATTGTGATTCAATTTGTTTTCTTGTCCTTCCTTTATTGTTGTACCAGATTATGAAACGTTTCATGTCCGTGTGGCCTGGATTATAATGGGAACACATGGCCCGGGAATAATTGGCATGAACAGTATGAAGGAATGGTAGTGTGAAGCTGTTTTCTAGTACATGATGAGCTTTAACCCTTTCCCTCATAGAGGAAACCATGAAATGACCTCTACGAACAACATAAAACCAGATCAGCCTGCGAGTAACTCGCAGGCTGATCAGGTTTTATGCTGTTCGCTGCTCCTCAGTGGTCTGGAAATGAGGATTTTGTAATTAAATTTGGTAAGGTTTAACTGTGGTTTTCTGCAGATCAGGCTTTATGTGGTACCTATTGAGTTTGTCAAAATGAGTCTATATGACGGAAAGGGTTAAGGCCCATATTTTCTTATAGATTGTAAAAGATTCAATACACGAAATGCTACACAATTTTATGAGGTTGTGTCATTACCTAAATTGTATTTAATTATCACATATTCAATCTCTGCTGATTTTGCATCACTTAAAAATTGCAACACTTTTAGTAGTTTGCATGGATAATTAAATACTACCTTTCTTTACATTTTGTAATTGGGAAGCATTTCCGATGACGGCTCGCAAATCTTCAAAATGTGCAAATATTTAAACAGGATTACACAGTTTAATAGATCAGTTTGCTCCTCATACAACTTAGATTTGAATTTTAGCTCATCTGTTTCGAAGAAACTCTGGTTAATTGTCTTGTTCGTTGTTGTTGTCATTGTGCAAAAACTTTTATATATCCCATTACTCAAACTCTAGCAGATGAGTGTTGGCATCTGCATGCAGTGCTCTTGTTTATTTTAATCATAATCAGAGAAATATGTTAACAGAATGTTCACTGTTATATACTTTTCAAGTTAATTAACCCTTTCCCTCATATAGACTCATTTTGACGCACTCATTAGGTACCACATAAAGCCTGATCTGCAGAAAACCACAGTTAAACCTTACCAAATTTAATTACAAAATCCTCATTTCCAGACCACTGAGGAGCAGCGAACAGCATAAAACCTGATCAGCCTGTGAGTTACTCGCAGGCTTATCTGGCTTATTTTTTTTCCAAGGAATAATAACAAGGCCCAGGGGACCTGACTCACTCTGAATTATGTTTTGGTCTACTGTCTTATGTCACATAAATGACAGCTTCATATTCTTAATAGGACCTCGGAAGTAGCTGATAAACAGAATGAATAAGGTTGTTGACTCCTTTGAGAAAACTTACTGTTTTATCATCTAGACCTATCTTCACTTGTATAATGTGCAGTAAATAACAAATGCGAGCAGCCGGTAGATGAAAATGCCACACTAGACACTAGCTATATATTAGTCTATGCTAGAGTTCATTAACCTCTATCAAAAAAAGAAGATGGGTGCAAAAGAAAAAAATCATTCTGAAAGAAGGTCACAAGCTGCTCAACCTGGGTTTTTAATGTAAGAATTCAGGTCTTTTTTTTACTTTTACCCTTCATGTTTATTTTGTTACACTGGAGTTGACTGTTGCTGTGAAAGTATTTTAGTTGTGTAGTGAAAGGTCAAGGTAGGCCAAACGTGCATTGAACCAGCAAACCTACTGCAAGCCAGCTGGAAAGAAACACGACTTTGTTAACCAGCTTTGACTAGAATTCACAGTTGCCAGGATAGTGTGCAGTGGTAACACTTTTTGCTACTCAACAATGCGTCTCGGTTTGTTTCCTGGTCACGTATTTGAGAGGGTAAAGTGGTCAATCACTGTCATAGGTTTTTTCTGGGTTCTCCAGTTTCCTCTCACAATAATGACTACATTCACTGCCACCCGAGTCATCAAGAGTGATTAACCCTTTCTCTCATGTAGACTCATTTTGACGCACTCAACAGGTACCACATAAAGCCTGATCTGCAGAAAACCACAGTTAAACCTTACCAAATTTAATTACAAAATCCTCATTTCCAGACCACTGAGGAACAGCGAACAGCATAAAACCTGATCAGCCTGCGAGTTACTCGCAGGCTGATCTGGTTTTATGCTGTTCGCATAGGTCTTTTCATGGTTTCCTCTATGAGGGAAAGGGTTAATATAAGTTGTGATTACTTGTTCCATAATCGGTGTAAAATATATAAAGTTCAAAAACTATCAGCAGAGAGGTTAATTAAGTGACTGCTACCTTTCTGCAAGTGGGGGCCAACACAAAGAGGACCAGACATAATTCTTCACTTGACTGAGATATATTTATAAAACTGTACTGAAGCTTTGCCCTGGTCATTGACTTTCTATGTCCTATAATTACAAAATGATATGCGGTGTTTGTTGATGGGGATTTAAGTAATGGAGAAATGATGTACAAATCATTATCTGTGAAGCATTTTGTTCTGCAGAGTCAAAATAAGCATAGATAAAAACTCAGTTGGTAAAGTATCCCCTACACCGGAATAGGCGGAGTAAATGTTTTTGTATGAATCATAACCGTTTTATAGCTGTATTGAGGTAGTGAAACAGACTTCAATTTTTGTAACGTTCAACTTGAAACTGGTCTCATTGTAAGCATTTTGATAAACAAGTATAATTAAATTTATCAAAGAAATTGTAATTCAGTTTGTATATTCTATTAAGAAATTGTGAATATGAAGCAATACGTCATCATCTTCAGTAGGTCAAAATTGAGGTTAGACAGCTAAACCAAATAAAAAGTCTGTACTTCACATAGGTAAACAGAACAGACCCAGATTATGCAGCTCCTATAGGAGCATTCTGATCAGGATCTCCTCTGTTTGCTCATGCAATATTGTAGCTCATTTTCTACACAGTCATTTGTCACAAAGAAAAATCTATTATTTCATAAACCGTTTAAAAATCATGAAATCAATATTCATCAAATCATGTATCCATAAGGTATTGGATTTTTTTTATGAAAAGTAATAAGTCTTGCTAATGAAGTGCCTTACTCCTTCCTCACAAAATTAAGTAGGTACTCATAATATTGGAATCGTGGTATATTGAGAGGCTTTTGAAGCACAGCAAAGGAATCTTAAGCATTTATTGGCAGAAAATCAATTAGCGTATTAAGGCATATCTCTTTTAGAGTTGTGTCTCCTTTTTACTGAGGAAAGTGCACAACTGGTCCCAGTGGCCAAATGGTTTGGGTGTCCACCTTGGAGGAATCGATCCCCGACCAGGACATATCAAAGTTGTAAAAAATTGTAGCCATGTATATAGCTCATACTTGGCGCACAGCATGTAATTATAAGGGTAGTTCCAGGACTGTTGTGGTGTGGGTGTGGATCATGCCACATGTCTACAGGTGATACTGTATTGTGGCAGCACTATATCTGTCTCAACTAGACATAGTCTCCAAATTACTGAAATTACTGATGTTAAACCTAATAAATAAACAAACATACATACACTTAGGAGGACAACAATTAAATCTGTTGGTTTTTTTTTATGAAGAAATGGGTCTCCGATTTCCATAATACTAAGGACTAATGAACAGTATTCAAGCAGCCCTTCAGGCTGATCCGGGTTGATCATAGTCAAATCGATCATAATCCAAATTGCTTTCTCGCTGTAGAAGATTAAGTCCGGAGAAAACCAGGAACCATAGTGGTACTATCCAGTGGTGACTAGTCTGTCGTAAGCATGGAGAGGTCGTTGCGATCTATTGGCCAGAAGTATAGGCATAGTATTGATTATTCCCACTCAAAGTTCATTGTACAAAGTTTATTCCACCTGGGACCTTTGATTATTGTTTACACAACAACCTGCCTGCTATTAAGTAGGTCATATCCTGGTACAGTTTTTATAGTCAGGGCTCAAGGTTAAAGTTTAGATGCAATTAGCAGGGCTTCTTTATTTGTTCGGGGTTATTTTGTGTGTGTTTTTTTTGCCAATTGCTTTTAAGTGGATTAGCAAGGAGAAGCTGATTACCAATATAGAGGTGTGTGACCTGTTGTCAGAGGTCAAGGTCAAAATTTGACCTGGTTAATATGAACTGAAATGGGAAAATCTGCTGTTTGGATGATCCTTAACATCGTTTTGTCATTAACCCTTTCCCTCATATAGACTCATTTTGACGTACTCAATAGGTATCACATAAAGCCTGATCTGCAGAAAACCACAGTTAAACCTTACCAAATGTAATTACAAAATCCTCATTTCCGGACCACTGAGGAGCAGCGAACAGCATAAAACCTGATCAGCCTGCGAGTTACTCGCAGGCTGATCTGGTTTTATTTTGTTCGCATAGGTCTTTTCATGGTTTCCTCTATGAGGGAAAGGGTTAACTTGTTTTGATAAGTCAATTATGGTCAAGTTCTACATTTGTATGACCTTAACTTTGGCCTTGTACAAAGTAGAAGCATAGCTTTAGAAGAAGCCGGGGATGGAATGCTTGATAGAAAATCTGCTGAATAGATATGTCATTAAAGTCGTAAATTCTTGGGACTCTCCACCCTTTAAAAACAACAACAACAACAACCACCACCTTTCGTGCACAACCACAAAAAAAAAAGGGATTGTGGGTTTTAATTCAACCAACAGTAAACACAACCTATGTTCTTACTGAGGTCTATTTGAAGTACAGGTGAAAGTGGAACTAGACTATAACTGTTCCATCTTCCATCCTTTGCCAGCAGGGTACCGTACTTAAGATGAAGATGTGTACATTGTGTAATCATCTTGACACTCACTTGGGAACCAGCCAGGATGCTTGATAAAATTTGTGAATGAAAACTTGGGCTTATGTTTCCATTCAGCAATAAAACAGCTTTATATCTTGGCTTCAGTAAATTACTGCGGTGTATCAGGTATATCGGTAGGCTCAATTGATTTTTCAGTCGAGATTGCACATTTGGCAGAGAAATGGGCTATAGATGATTCCTGGCTGGAATTCAATCAGCCATACTTATAGCGCTAAGTAATTCTTGAAATACTTAGGGGGCAAATTTCATCATTCTTGATTGCCTAATGAAAATACCAAAGTAATTAATTTCTTAACAAATATTAATATATTTAGTAAATAATTCATGTCTAACAAGTCATGGACTTGAACATTTTGTGAAACAGGAATGTTGGAATGTTTTTCTATCTCTATTTAAGTATGTTAAAATAGGGAATATATTTGTGTCACCTGCTGAAATTGTAGAGGTGAAACATAGGGATCACTTCTCTGCCAGTCTGTCTGTCTGCCTTTCTGTCTATTACACATTGTTTGTCTGTCTGCCTTTCTGTCTTTCACACTTTGTCAACTTTTCCCATAAGCTTCTTTCAGCAAGGGACACATATTGTATTCCAAGCAAAACTTTTTGTTTGTAAATGTTAAAGCTGGCCCCTACAGATATTATTTGTGTAGTAGAGGTACAAAATGGCATGCAGAGCTAGCTTTTGTGGCAAAATTGCATATAGAGAAAGCTGTTTTGGCCAAATGGCATATAGAGAAAGCTTTTGTGACAAAATGGCATGTAGAGCTAGCTTTTGTAGCAACATGGCATATAGATTTAGCCTTTGTGGCAACATGGCATATAGAGTTAGCCTTTGTGGCAACATGGCATATAGAGCTAGCCATTTGTGGCAAAATGGCATATATAGCTAGCTTTGTGGCAAAATGGCATAAAGAGCCAGCTTTTGTAGCAACATGGCATATAGAGTTTGTCTTTGTGGCAACATGGCATATAGAGCTAGCCATTTGTGGCAAAATAGTAGAGTGTTTAGCTTGAAAGTTCCAAGTTCGACTCCAGCTTAAGGCAGTAGGATTTTGATTGTGTTACATTCATTTTGGGCCCCAGCGTAAATACCTCACAGGCGTAAAGGTGATGGCATAGAAAGGCCAATATGCATTCCTACTACAGGAATCTGAAAGGAGAGGTATATGTTGTGAAGGCTGTTTAGAATGACACTTGTACTTTCCTTTTCTACCTTTGTAAAAGATGTAGAAAAGCATTTAAACATGTTTTGTACTATAGAATTACTGGAGAAGAAGTTACATTTAGGGTTTTCTCCATTTACCTATCAAGAAATTATTAATCAAACTTATTAGTTTCTGCCAATAAGTATTAATCAAGAACATCTACTGACTGAATGTTTTGTCCCTTCATCTCATTTAGAAATGTTTTTACACATTTACAAACAGCAGGCCTAAATCAGACAGTTCTTTGATGGAGGTGTCTGATCAAGGTCTCCTCTGTTTGCTCATACAAAATTGTAGCTCAGATTCTAGACTGTGAAAACCCATTGTTTCATATACCATTTCAAGTAAATTAATATTCATCAAGTCATAATTTTGTATATGAATATTCATGAGGTAAAATGGTTATACCTCATCAAGCTGTAGAGATAAGAAAACCCAGGGAACAAAAAGTCATGCTGGGACCAATAAATAAAGACTTTATAGTTCTGTCAATATGCCATATCCATCTTGGGAGCTCTTCACATTGGAGGTAACTACAAACTCTTAAGTGTTTGAAGATTATGATTGTCCTGGTAGAAAACTCTTCTGTGCCTGAAGGCAGAAAATATCATATATCATGCTCAAAGATTATTCTTTAGTGTTTTGAGGCAGTAAATGTCTTATGATGCAGAAAAGGGAGATTGTTTCAAGAGTATCAAGAAGGGTTAATGTTTGCAGTAATGCTATTTTCTCATATGGCTTTATGTGAATGCATATTTCGAGAGTTTTATTATGCAATATGAATATGCTTGAATGACCATTAAATCTGTTAGACATGCCAGTGAAATTGGAGTGGGGGGGGGGGGGGGGGGTACTGTTGAATTCAGGAATGACTAGTGCATTCAGCATATTTTTTTTTGTCCAACAGTCAAATATTCTAAATCTTGTGGTCCAAATTATGGGAGCTCCATGTACAGTGTCTCTTGTATTTGTCATAGTTAATATGTTCTTAACAGCAGGATAACCTGTCATGTTACTCAGTCACTCAAGTTACCATTCATAAAGCAAGAGAAACTGGGTTTTGAGTCCTGCCCCCCCCCCCCCCCCCCCCCCCCAAAAAAAATACTTAAGTATGCTCTTAGGCTTTAACTTATTTATTTTTCACATATACATTTTGAACTTGAAAATCATACTTAAGTAAAAGTATGCATTTTTAGCTCACCTGAGCACTTGTGCTCAGGTGAGCTTTTGTGATCGCCTTTTGTCTGTCGTGCGTCGTCCGTCGTCCATCATCAACAATTACTTGTGAACACTCTAGAGGCCACAGTTTTGGCCCAATCTTCATGAAAAATGGTCAGAGTGTTTGTCTTCATGATATCTTGGATGAGTTCGAAAATGGGTCATGTGGGGTCATAAACTAGGTCACCAGGTCAAATCTTACAAAAACCTTGTGAACACTCTACAGGCCACAGTTTTGGCCCAATCTTCATAAAATTTGGTCAGGATGTTTGTCTACATGATATCTTGCATGTGTTCGAAATTGAGTCATGTGGGATCAAAAACTAGGTCACCAGGTCAAATCTAAGAAAAACCTTGTGAACTCTCTAGAGGCCACAGTTTTAGCTCAATCTTCAATAGATTTGGTCAGGATGTTTGTCTAATTGATATCTTAAATGAGTTCGAAAATGAGTCACATGAGGTCAAAAACTAGGTCACCAGGTCAGATCTTAGAAAAATCTTGTGAACACTCTAGAGGCCTACATTTTTGTCCCAGTCTTCATTAAACTTGATATGAATGATGACTGCATGAATTCCCAGTTGAGTGCAAATTCAGGTAGGATCAATATGTAGGTTACTTAGTCAAATGTTAAAAAAACACTTTGGATGCCAAATTTTTTGTCATTATGCCTAACACAGCCATCTTACTCAGGTGAGCGACACAGGGCCATCTTGGCCCTCTTGTTTAAGACACTGGGCCTTGTCTAACCTTTTCTAACATAACTGTAGATTTCTCTGCCTATGGCATAACAAATACACCCAAAAGGTAACTGGTGTAGAATAACAGATGATGGTCACTTAAGTTCTAAGACCCCTGGCAGATGGTGGAACATGTTCAATCACCAGCCACTTTGTACATTTAGAACTTCATAAAAAAGACATTAGATTGAAATAGTTACGATATACTAGAGTATATACAGTGGTCAGAACTGAAAGACGATTACATGAGATAATTTGGGTAAAGAGACTGCATACTATCAAGCCGCTTGGCTGCAACATGCAAGAATTGCCTTCTTTGCCATTTAAAGTCAATTGACATCCTAGAGAAAAGGCGCCAAACGTAATGTCATCTTTTGACGTTATTTTGTATGACGTTGATGAATAACAATATGGCGACTATTCAAACATCTATAATGTAGAACTTGCTAAAAATTCATGTTTTTTTCTTGAGAAAGGCAAACTTTTGCCGAAATATTGAATAAGAGTGAATATAATTGTTTATTGTATTATTTCCCTCTGGAAAATCAACATATATATTGGCATATATTGTCCCCATTGCATCCTGTCCTGACAGAAAGTTCAATATTGTTTTATATTGCTGAGTCATTAGTTGCTGTTAAGAGATCTGGCCCCGTGTTCTCGAAAATACTTAAGTTCTAGCTTAAATTAGGCTCAAATTTGAGTATCCTATTGAAACCAATGGACATAGTTTGAGTCTGAGCATGTGCCATTTTATTTCGAGAACTGTAGTCACAAGTCACATTCATTGAAAGCTTTGGTTCAGATAGTGGTTTGAAAACTTTGAATAGCTAAGATAGGACTGTACAACAAAGGATGTTATATTATGGAAAAAGAGTTTTGCTTTGCGTGATATATTACAGAATAATGCATGGTGCCATTAGCCTGACCATTTAATTTCAAAGCATCTAAAGGCAACACTGTGCCTTATTCTGTAACTGATCATGTAAATTGAAACACTATTTTTATTTTTACATGTTTTGTTTTAAAAAAAGATTTGAAAGTGTTGGTTTATTTTATTACATTATTTTAGGGGTCATGTTACCACTGCAATGTCAAACAATAATCATCATCCATGTATATATCAGAAACTATTACACGTCACACACCTTCTATGTTTATATAATATTTTGTTGATCATGTTAAAATTGTAAGTACATTTGTATATCTGTTTCATTTCAGTTGAAGCCTGTGGCATTTGCCGTGCGTACCAATGTGTCGTACGACGGGACGGGGGATGAACATTCACCCGCTCCTGGCCACACGGTCTCCTTCAATGTCAAGGACTTTCTACACATAAAGGAGGTGAGTAGGGAACTGCCATCTTTGAGTGCATGTTTCTTAATTCCAGAGGTTTATTCCGTATTTTGTGACACTTAAGTTTTATCTAGTTCCTCTACATCTTGAGTACCTACTGCACCTGCCCTGTATGTTGGTACATATGCATTAATGATAGGTAGATCCTGCTTAATGACAACTTATACATCACGCTCGGCATTCAGAAATAATTCCACTCTTCACTTCTTACAGGCTCGTTTTGATGCCTTGTTAAACAAAGCAAAACCAGATCACACTGCTCCTTCATGAGGAACAGTCTGATCAAGGTGTTCTCTGCTCATACAATAGTGTAGCTCAGATTCTAAACAGACTACATAGCCAAGAAAAAATACATTGTTTCATGTTCTGTTTTATGTTAATTAATATACATCAGTAATATTCATAAGGTAAAGCGTTCATATATCTTTAACCCTTTCCCTCCTATAGACTCATTTTGACGCCCTCAATAGGTACCACATAAAGCCTGATCTGCAGAAAACCACAGTTCAACCTTAACAAATTTAATTACAATATCCTCATTTCCAGACCACTGAGGAGCAGCGAACAGCATAAAACCTGATCAGCCTGCGAGTTACTCGCAGGCTGATCTGGTTTTATGCTGTTCGCATAGGTCTTTTCATGGTTTCCTCTATGAGGGAAAGGGTTAAGTCACATGCAATCTATAAATCTCATTATGAGTCCCTATGCAGTCAATACTCAAGTGATTTCTGTGTACATGTAATCAAACTTTATCCTATGCAGCTCATTCTGAAGTGATTTTCTTGTGGATTTTCCAGAAGTTTAACAATGATTGGTGGATAGGGCGGCTGGTGAAGGAGGGCTGTGATGTAGGCTTCATCCCAAGTCCAGCCAAACTGGAGAACATCAAACAGATGCTGAGTGGAGGCAGATCTAAAAACAACCCCAGGTCAGTACATGCATACTGTTATAGCTTCTTTGCTTGTCATTCAGGTGCTTGTTGAGGGTTCTCAGTCATTCAGGTGCTTGTTGGTTCATGCCCCCAGTTCCTCTCAACGAAAAGTACAAGCACCTAAATAATGCAGATATCTGGATGTTTGCAGTGCCAAGCTAGCGCTTGTGTCACTGAATTTGCTTCAGGTACAGGTGTAAGACTGAGAAGAGTATTCAGTTTAGACACACAACATATATAACCTAGGGGTAAGCTTCAAGACTCTACCCACTAGAATATTTATATTCTGTTGGTGTTTTTATTTTCCTCAGCAAAAGAAATTTCCTTTAAGGTACCGGTACATTTTAGTTGTTAAATCCCAAGTATACGAGTTTGAAAGAGACTTGATTTGAGATTTTGAGGTCTGAGTGCAGATGCATGCAGACAAGCACATAACTCATATGCATATATTTCCTTATGCAATGCAAAACCATTATTATACGATCCAGTGCACCTTTCTGGTGAAAATTCAAGCCCCGCATTACCATATATGGCTAGGTCAGCTGCTCACAAACAATATCACAAACATATGTTTGTTTGTGTTAACCAGGTCAACCATTGACTTTTGGATAGCACATAAATCAGTTTGAATGCATCACTCTATAAACTCTGGAAAGGTCCATGTCTAATATTGCTCAAACCATGGAACCCATAATTCAAATTTATTCATTGTTTCCATATGATTACAAGGTTAAAGATTTGACCTAAAATACAGCACTATAATGGTAAGACTGCACCATCTTCTTACTCCATCAGGACTTTAGGCAGATCAAAAAATTAGGGGCTGATCATAAAATTATATTAGGTGCATATGAAAATAGAAGGATGTGGAACAGTTTTGTGATGTTTGAGGTTTAATTTGATTGGTGTGATATTTTTTACGGTGTGATGTCAAGATTTTGTAGAGGAACAACTCTTGGAAATTGCATTGTCATGATTACATGGGTGTTTTTAGCATAGTTTGCAATGGCCATGGTCTAGTTTGACTATGGTGGATGATGTGAGATGATGGTCAAACATGGTTGACTCTGGATAATTTGAGATGATGGTTGAATGTGGATGATGTGAGATGATGGTCAAACATATTCAATTCTGGATCAGGTGAGATGGCGTTCAAACATGGTGAAGAGTATGGCCTTGATCTTTATACCGCACAAAATACTGGCACATTCAAAAAACCATTGAAAGGAGGGTTAAACTTTATTTCTCATTTGATATGAAAAATAAATAATAAGTTGAATATAATCAAGACCTGAGAGTAATGGCTGGTCGACAGTGTCAGTAGACAGTATTGATCTACATATTGTGGGAGGGAATAAATGTTGAACAGGGACAGTATTGATTGGCTAGTGAACTTGCCAGAAGGGGAAGTGTGCCGGCAGGGAGACCATGCTGTAGTGTCTTGATTTGTAGACAAATACTACAAACAACTGCGCCATTGTGCCGATACTGGGTCTAGTATTGACAGGCAGCACTGTGAAATAGATGGGAACATGGATAGATGGCTGTGACACAGTTTTAGTCTGTTTATGTGGGTCAGCTGTCTTGTGTGGTTCAAGTGAGGGGGCGGCCGGCACTGAGGAGGGGGTGGTGATTTTTGTAATATATATGAGTCCATTGGCTTCGTTGTCTTGTAATATCAGTTTTGGCTGGTTCTCTTATGTTATAAGCTATGGGTCTTTTTACTGAGAGTTCAGTGCCCCCTGGTTAGAAGTATACTTTACATATGTCTTTTCTTCTTTAAGAATTCTTGGGCAATTTCAGTCTAGAATTGATTTGTTTGATCTTGGTGTTCCTTCTTTTGGTTTCTTAACATATTGACCCGATCATTTTTTTTTTTTTCTAATGTAAAATGAATTTTAATTAAATAATTCACGAAATCATTTTTCTGTAAATTTCATTTTCTAGCTTCTAATGTAATAAGGGGTCTTTGGACAAATGCATTCTGTAAACTTAATAGCCTTATCACTTTTATATCTCAGGTTTCTATCTTTGACTGGATTTCAACACATCACTTTCAGTATGCAATTAATCTTTCCTTTTTTTTTTCTTTTTATCCTATTACCTCCTTCAGGCACCTTAATTTTGATGCATTGGCAAATAGGAGCTGTCCAGGAGCTCTCTAAATAGTGTTTCTTCTGTTGTTCATATAGTAGTGAAACCCAGATTTTACAATCTGTACAATAAAAAAAAAAAATGTTTCAGATACCATTTAAAGTTCCAATGAATTAATTTTCAGCATGTCATAAATTTGTATACAAATATTCATGAAGTAAAGAGATATATATACCTAGCAGGATTTGTTCCCTAAATTTGCAATTACCAGAAAATGAAGAGTCCTCATGCTATATTTATTTCATTTTGCCAAGAAAATTCACAAAAACATTTTAAAAGATGTTGCTCGAAAATAGATATGAACTCAGTTAACCCTTTCCCTCATAGAGGAAACCATGAAAAGACCTATGCAAACAGCATAAAACCAGATCAGCCTGCGAGTAACTCGCAGGCTGATCAGGTTTTATGCTGTTCGCTGCTCCTCAGTGGTCTGGAAATGAGGACTTTATGATTAAATTTGGTAAGGTTTAAGTGTGGTTTTCTGCAGATCAGGCTTTATGTGGTACCTATTGAGTATCATAATTGGTTCTTTAACAAGTCTCAATTACCTTTGAATACACAGTAGTTTATATGCCTCTGTGAATACTGTATGTTCCTATTATACATATTGAAGGGTCTTCCCATTATTGATTTAGAAATAATAGAATTGAGTGCAGTGCAAGCAGGACCAAATGCAATATGATTCCAACTGTAAAAATCAAGACCTCTTCTCCATTATTGGAGTGGTACATCGGGGAAACATTTGTTCAGTTCATTCTGCAATGGATAGCAGGACAATTGGGAGACATAAAAAATCATAGGCTTCTGAATAATTTACTAATAAATTGACGATTTGATGGAGTAAATTAGCATGCACTCCAGGTTGGAATGGCTGATGTTTGTGGGTTGCTAGGTAACGGCAGAGTTGTCGACTGCACTGTTGATGTGTAGCTGCTCATATGCGGTTAATTAGAATAATATTAATCTTTTTTCGTCTGCTGGTTAGGAACATGAGCATCTGCTGCAGCGTCTAATGCTACGTTTTTTTTTCTTGTCGGGATAATTGATATATGATGCAAAACACTGCAGATGAATATTAAAGATTTGCTCATGTTTATGTTGAAAGGTGTTTTTTTGAGGAAAGTTTTGTGCATTTTGAAGTGTTGAATTTCTGGGTTCCGAAGAACACTCTTGTTTTTTTCTTTTATTAATTTTCATAGGCATGATAAAATGCAATTAGTGCACTGTGATCTATGTGTCCATTTTATAAAATAGTATTTCTTATTTTGATATTTTATTTAATACCTTCAGCCTATATTTGATACCATCAGCCCAAACTGCTATTTTTGATCATAGGAAACATGATTAATCCTTGAAGAAAAAAGACAATTATTGAACACTGCTGTGTTTTTAAAATGACTGAGCATTGTTTCCGTGTTATATAGATGTTTAGTAAGTGCATCAGAATCACTCTTTCATTTTTGTTCTTTCAGCAAAGGCTTTTCATCATCACAGAACATACCCGTAGAAACCTTACTTAGAACCAATTCTAGAGAATCAACAACCCCACCCACTCCTGGTAAGTCAGAGGGTCAGCTGTGTGGTTATATTTATCTTTATCATATTGATGATGATGATGATGATGATGATGATTACAAAGCTAATGATGATGATGATGACTATGATGGTGCTGATGACTATGATGGTGCTGATGACTATGATGATGACTTTGATGATGATGACTATGATGATGCTGATGACTATGATGATGATGATGACTATGATGATGATGATGACTATGATGATGATGACTATGATGATGATGTCTATGATGATGATGACTAGTGATGATGATGATTTGATGATGATGACTTTGATGATGATGACTATGATGATGATGACTATGATGATGATGACTATGATGATGATGACTATGATGATGATGTCTATGATGATGATGCTGATTCAGGTGTGGACCAAGAGAACGGTGTAGACAGTGTAGATGACAGTGACAGTCTAGGCAACTCTGGCTCAAAGAAAAGTAACCTTACCCCCACCAGCACCACCGCCACCACGGGGACCGCCACCAAGGAGAAACGCAACCGACCTTTCTTTAAAAAGGTATGTGCTAATACCTACTGTTTTTGTTCACTTTTGTTCAAAATGTTGGATTTCTTTTGGATAGTTTTATTCCTCCCTGTAACTACAAGTCAGGAATGTGCTTATATTCTTGTTGCAGAACTTCTTTTTATTGTAATACAGTAAAACCTTGCTTGAAGACCACAGTGGAATTAAGACCACCTTGCTACTAAGACCACTTGGTCTTATCAGAGAGGTTTTACTCTATATAGGCAAAGCTGGAACTATGCAATTTACAATTATAAGCTAAAGTCTATACAGGAAAATAATGAACAACGATCAGATTGATTTATGTATTTTGTTGCATTATATTTCCACTCACTTTTGTGTGAATATTAAAACCCCCTTTTTCATATGATGTTCACTAATATTTTCCCTATGTTTACAGTCAGAAAACATCACTCTCTATGTTTACAATGAATATTCTCTCCTATGTTTACAGTCAGAAAATATTCCTCCCTATGTTTACAGTGGATATTCTTCCCTATGTTTACAGTCAGAAAATATTCCTCCCTATGTTTACAGTGGATATTCTTCCCTATGTTTAAGTCAGATAACTCCTATATTTACAATGAATATTCTTCCCTATGTTTACAGTCAGAAAATATTCCTCCCTATGTTTACAGTGGATATTCTTCCCTATGTTAAATGTCAGAAAATATTCATCTCTATGTTAACAATTGATATTCTTCCCTATGTTAAAGTCAGAAAATATTCATCTCTATGTTTACAATTGATATTCTTCCCTATGTTAAAGTCAGAAAATATGCCTCCCTATGTTTACAGTGGATATTCTTCCCTATGTTAAATGTGAAAAATATTCCTCCCTATGTTTACAGTGGATATTCTTCCCTATGTTTAAGTCAGAAAATATGCCTCCCTATGTTTACAGTGGATATTCTTCCCTATGTTTACAGTCAGAAAACATCACTCTCTATGTTTACAATGAATATTCTCTCCTATGTTTACAGTCAGAAAATATTCCTCCCTATGTTAACAGTGGATATTCTTCCCTATGTTTACAGTCAGAAAATATTCCTCCCTATGTTTACAGTGGATATTCTTCCCTATGTTTAAGTCAGAAAATATGCTTCCGTATGTTTACAGTGGATATTCTTCCCTATGTTAACATGTCAGAAAATATTCATCTCTATGTTTACAATTGATATTCTTCCCTATGTTAAAGTCAGAAAATATTCATCTCTATGTTTACAATTGATATTCTTCCCTATGTTAAAGTCAGAAAATATGCCTCCCTATGTTTACAGTGGATATTCTTCCCTATGTTAAGTCAGAAAATATTCCTCCCTATGTTTACAATGGATATTCTTCCCTATGTTAAAGTCAGAAAATATTCCTCCCTATGTTTACAGTGGATATTCTTCCCTATGTTAAGTCAGAAAATATTCCTCCTTATGTTTACAGTGGATATTCTTCCCTATGTTTAAGTCAGAAAATATGCCTCCCTATGTTTACAGTTGATATTCTTCCCTATGTTAAATCAGAAAATATTCCTCCCTGTGTTTACAGTGGATATTTAACCCTATGTTAAATGTCAGAAAATATTCATCTCTATGTTTGCAATTGATATTCTTCCCTATGTTAAAGTCAGAAAATATGCCTCACTATGTTTACAGTGGATATTCTTTCCTATATTAATGACAGAAAATATTCCCCCTATGTTTACAATGGATATTCTTCCCTATGTTAACGGTTAGAAAATAGTCATCCCTATGTTTATAGAGGATATTCTTCCCTATGTTAATGGCAGAAAATATTCCTCCTTATGTTTACAGTGGATATTCTTCCCTATATTAACTGTCAGAAAATATTCCTCCCTGTGTTTACAATTGATATTCTTCCCTATGTTTAAGTCAGAAAATATTCCTCCCTATGAAGTAGTGCCTTCGATGAGACCTCTGGTTCTGATAGGCCCCTCCCTTAAGGGATATGAAGTCACAGACATGATGCAGAAGGCTCTCTTTGACTACCTGAAGCATCGGTTTGATGGAAGGTAAGCCATTTCATACTCTGCATACCTTTTAATCTTGGTGTGTTTTATCTGCAAATTCACAAGTGAAAATATGTTTCCAGTATTACTTATTGGCAAAGTCTCAAAAGATGCTTAATGAACTTCTAAATGCTTACATAATGAAAAATCTAACTCAAGGATATGGGATTTCCCCAAAGGAATCCTTAGTTGTTCAGACAGGGCACTATATGCTTATACAGTGAGAAAGGTGAACAGAGCTTGTTTTGAAACATACAGTACAATGAAATCACAGATGTCTTAGGAGGGGTGTTTTATAAATTTTATGAACTTTGTTTTAGCTTATAACAAATTTCGTTGTACCAAAGAAGAAAATCCATGAACTTTTGAAACACTCCTCATTTATTAATTTTATGTTCAACATTGCTGCGAATGAAATATGGAGCAAGAAAGTTACAACTTGGAATTTTTCTTATCAAATCTTTTTCATAAATAGGATTTCTTAAGGGCTTTTGTGGGCAAGTTCACATAGAGGCTTTTACTGTGTAGGTGCATTTGAATTAAGCTCAAATAATTACAAGATACAGAGACCTTAGGCTTTTACCAACTGCATTTTAAGTCATTGTCAAAGAACATTACTGAGAAGTTTACAAAATTCTTAGCTTAATCTTTTCCTCAACTTGGAAGATCTGGCATATCTTTATCATAAACTCAGAACATGCAGGTTTGTAAATATCTTATCGGAATGATGCTTAGTTTATGTAGTCTTCCTCCTAGATTTATAGATGACAAGTTATACTTAGGCCTCTCAGTTATGCTTCAATGCTTTGTTAATGTATTTTAGATCAGATATATGGCAGTTTTACTGTGATAAAGCCTCTATTTATGCACCTAAAATGTTAATATCAAGGTCAAACTCCTCCAACAATTCTTAGCGCAAGGTAAAACTCAAATACTTAAGGGCAAATTCCATTAATCTTGATTCTCTAATAAAAGTACCCAAATGTTTCATTTATTGTTTGATATTAAGGTAATAATTCATTTCAACTTAGCAGTGTACTTGAATGTTTCATAAAATAGTTATGGTGGAATGAGTATCTACCCAGTTTAAGAATTTAAGTATTATTTAGCGCTAAGTATTGTTGGTGGAATTTGATCCTAGTCATGTGTATATTTTTACTGTATATCTGTTGGTTAGCAGCTTCAAGCAGGGGGACTGCTTAGTATAGTTTACTTAACAGATATTTTGTTGTGATTCATTTCAGAATTATTATCACCCATGTAACAGCGGATATTTCTTTGGCGAAGAAGTCCATTATGAATAACCCTCACAAGCGTGTTTTGATGGAGCGGCCAAACAGTCGGGCGTCAGGGCTAGGTTTGTATCCATGGCAACAGGGTAACATTTAATATATCAGTTAAAGACTGGAGTACATTGAAACTACATTATAACACTGTTTTTTTTGGTCCAAACCAGGATACCATTTTGTATTGGATTGCGTTGTTGCTATATTGCAACAATTGATAAATAGTAAATAATAATTAATACCATACACATAACATTTGAAGAATATACATTGAATCCCATACATAAAGCAAAATAAGCACTGAAAGTGCAAACACCTCTGTAAACCGCACACCTCTGAAAACCTGACATTTTAGCTGGTCCGGGCACCGTGCGATTTAGAGAGGTTCCACGGTATTTATTTGTTTCAACCCTCTTCAAAGAATAGGCATTTTAACTGACTTATTGCCATTGCTGTCAGTACACAAAAAAATATGGAAAGACAGCATCAGACCCTACTTTAACAAGAGGTCAACAAAGTAATTAGGAACCTACTGGAATCACACATGTCAAGACTCTCCTTGTCTTCCAAACATGTTATCAGAAGGGGTTATTAACGCTCTTAGTGATAACTCATTTACCTGTAGAAATTGACACCTTGTTAATGAACTGTGACAAGAGTTGGCCAAGACGGCCAGAAATGTTAATATTGATTGTTCCCCATGTCATCTGAAGCAGCAGAAGTGGCTCTCTCTTGTCAGGCATCTACAGTTCCATGGTGTGTTTCAGTAACATACCAGATAACCTGGTGATAAAGTGCTATATTTATCATGTGTGGCTGGCAATTATTCGTGATTATGTTGCAAGGTATTACTGGTGCAGGGAAGTGTTTTATAATTAAGAATGGCTCTTTGCAGCTGTGGAGTCTAGCATCATTAGTTGGGGGAAAAAACTGGTCAATGAGTCAGTATTCAGTTTTTGTGTCACCAGTGCTGAAAGTAGAGGTTGTTCACTTCTCCATAGTATGTCTGTCCGTCAGTCTGTCACACATTTTCCATCACGCTTAATTCAACAAGTGACGCATGTGTTCCAAGGAAGACTTCTTGTATTTGCAAGGCAAATACCTCTGTTAGGCCACCCTACCATTTGGATGTGTCATTTTTTAAAGGCCCTTTAGCAGTTTGTTCAATTTACAGAAATAAAACTGTCAAATTGACCAATATAACTTATCAATATATATCATTCTTCTAGCAAAATAGTGCACAAATCTAATAAAATTCATGTTATCAGCTTTCTTATCCTCAATACCATATGTGACCCTTTAAACCATTACTCATCGTATTAAATTCTACACAATTTTTTATTGTTATATGATGAGCTGACAACACACATACATATAAGTTGATACATGATTTGACATGATCTTGAGTTTACCTGTGTATCCCAGGTTCTTGGGTTTGCAGCAGATGGCTACAGTTTCTATTGGCCTCTCTCCATGTACCTCTGTTAACCCTTTCCCTCATATATACTCATTTTGACGCCCTCAATAGGTACCACATACATAAAGCCTGATCTGCAGAAAACCACAGTCAAACCTTACCAAATTTAATTACAAAATCCTCATTTCCAGACCACTGAGGAGCAGCGAACAGCATAAAACCTGATCAGCCTGCGAGTTACTCGCAGGCTGATCTGGTTTTATGCTGTTCGCATAGGTCTTTTCATAGTATCCTCTATGAGGGAAAGGGTTAAGCAGACCAATGTTTACCAGATTACACATTTTCATGTTGATCATGACATATTCCTTTCCAAAATCTTGGCTGGGAATTACTATGCTAGTGACAGCGTTAATACATGATGTGGTTAGTTTAACATGATCATTGATAATCATTGATAATAAATGATACAGTCTAATCAGTGAACGAAGGCCACTAAAGGGAAACTGAAAACTGGCCTTTATCTGAAAGTGACTGTTACCAAAAGGTTTAATTCCTCATAACTTCAAAATAAGGAATCCAGTTACTGGCCTTTGTTCACAGGATTGCAATTATGCAGAGGTGACCGCTAATACAGGTTTTGATTGTATTTATAGATTTGCATTATTTTATTTCTTTCCACCATTGCAGGTGAGGTACAGAAGGAGATAGAGAGGATCTTCGAGCTGGCCCGCTCGCTGCAGGTCGTTGTGTTGGATTGTGATACAATCAACCACCCATCGCAACTTGCCAAAACTTCCCTAGCTCCCATCATTGTCTACTTGAAGATTGCCTCACCAAAGGTATGGTCCGGTCCCTCTCTAGGTGTACAAATCTCTCTTCCTGACAGACTATCAGTGAGTCCCTTGCTGTGGGTTGTAGTCATTGTCTGATAACCCATGGTTTCTGATTATGCTACTCTGCAAACATCACGCATGGGATTTTTCTTTTCAACTTCGTTGTTTAGATCTAAAGCCGATTGGACGCAGGAGAACCATGTCTTGCCTTCCTTTTAACCAACTTAAATACTTGTATCATAATATCCTATGTATAATATATTCCCCACCACTTATGTTCTTTCTTCCACATGGAGAATAAGTCATTTTTATTGGCTTAAGTATATTCATGCTAAACAAAAAAAAAAAAGTTCACTGGCTGGTTAAAAATCCAATGATTGATGAATGGAGAGTAACAGAATAAATTGACCATGGGTGTCTGATGATGGACTGGAGTAGGTCAGTGGTTCTACACTAGTGCCTCTGTGCACTCAAGATCTTCTTCCAACTGTAATAAGGTGGTTGATTCTATATGACTGAATATTGTAGAAGCAAAAGCAAACCCAAAACATTACCTGATCTTTAGTGACAGATCCTGGGTTGGACCAGTACTTTGTGACTAGAGAAGGTCTTGAAAGAGTGGTGCTCCCTGCAATGTGTAAAAATGTAAAAATCCACAGTCAGAGGATCCCTGATTATTGTATAATACCACATGCTTTACAACTCTCAAGCAGTCAGTGTCAATATCAAAAAAGTTCAGCTAACACACATTGTTTGTTTTATATTTCAGGTTTTACAGCGCTTAATCAAATCTCGTGGGAAGTCCCAAAGCCGGAATATGAACGTACAGTTGGTTGCTGCAGACAAGCTTGCACAATGTAGTCCGGTATGTAAACTGGAAACTGCCAACACAATGATTATAGTAGATATCCTGGCCTCCAGGAAAATCTTGTGATGATGTTTAAATAGAGTGTTGGTCAAAATTACAATGAAAAACAATTATTTATAAACATTTTTTTTTTTATTTTTCATGAAAAATAGTTTGCAGGTTTATTCTTAAGCAAAAAAAAAAATGTATCATCATTAAATGATTTTTGAATTAAACTTTGAAAAAAGGGTAGGTATATATTTCTAATATTGGTTATATTCTGAACATAGAGCTATATAGAGGCAGAAATGTTTTGTTAATTGTCAGGTCACTGCATATGAGATGGATGTATTCTTCTAGGTAATTGATAAGTGAAGTTGTTTAAGCTCTATTGAACATGACAGTATGATAACCACCCTTTGTCCATTGTCCACATTTGTCCTTGTCAAAAAAAATAATGTCCATTTGGCCAACAATTGTCCTTGCCATTAAAATGAATGTCCATTTGGTCAACAATTGTCCTTGTCATTAAAATTAATGTCCATTTGGTCAACAATTGTCCTTGTCATTAAAATGAATGTCCATTTGGTCAACAATTGTCCTTGTCATTAAAATTAATGTTTATTTAGTCAACAATTGTCTTTGTCATTAAAATTAATGTTTATTTAGTCTACAATTGTCCTTGTCATTAAAACCAATGTCCATTTGGTCAACAATTGTCCTTGTCATTAAAATTAATGTCCATTTGGTCAACAGTTGTCCTTGTCATTAAAATTAATGTCCATTTGGTCAACAGTTGTCCTTGTCATTAAAATTAATGTCCATTTGGTCAACAATTGTCCTTGTCATTAAAATTAATGTCCATTTGGTCAACAGTTGTCCTTGTCATTAAAATTAATGTCCATTTGGTCAACAATTGTCCTTGTCATTAAAATTAATGTCCATTTGGTCAACAATTGTCCTTGTCATTAAAATTAATGTCCATTTGGTCAACAGTTGTCCTTGTCATCAAAATTAATGTCCATTTGGTCAACAATTGTCCTTGTCATTAAAACCAATGTTCATTTGGTCAACAATTGTCCTTGTCATTAAAATTAATGTTCATTTGGTCATCTTAAATATCTTGAATCTTAAATTCCTTTTGGAAATCCTTGTTAGCAATTGTTCTTTTTAACAAAATTAATGTTCCTTTAGTGGACAGTTGTCTTAGTTAGCAATTGTTGTTGTTAACAAAATAAATATTCCTCTAGTCAACAATGTCCTAGTTAGCAGTTGTCCTTGTCATCAAAGTTAATGTCCGTTTGATCAGCAATTGTCCTTGTAAGCATTTGTTCTTTTTAACAAAATTAATGTTCCTTTAGTCAACAAATTTCCTTCTTAGCGATTGTTGTTGTTAACAAAATAAATGTTCCTTTAGTCAACAATTGTCCTAGTCAGCAATAGTCCTTGTCATCAAAATTAAAGTCCATTTAGTCAACAATTGTCCTTGTCATCAAAATTAAAGGCCATTAGTCAACAATTGTCCTTGTCATCAAAATTAAAGTCCATTTAGTCAACAATTGTCCTTGTCATCAAAATTAAAGGCCATTTGGTCAACAATTGTCCTTGTCATCAAAATTAATGTCCATTTAGTCAACAATTGTCCTTGTCATCAAAATTAAAGGCCATTTGGTCAGCATTTGTCCTTGTCATCAAAACTAAAGTCTATTTGGTCAACAATTGTCCTTGTCATTAAAATTAATGTCCATTTGGTCAGCAATTGTCCTTGTCATCAAAATTAATGTCCATTTGGTCAACAATTGTCCTTGTCATCAAAAATTAATGTCCATTTGGTCAACAATTGTCCTTGTCATCAAAATTAATGTCCATTTGGTCAACAATTGTCCTTGTCATCAAAATTAATGTCCATTTGGTCAACAGTTGTCCTTGTCATCAAAATTAATGTCCATTTGGTCAACAATTGTCCTTGTCATAAAAATTAATGTCCATTTGGTCAACAATTGTCCTTGTCATAAAAATTAATGTCCATTTAGTCAAATTTAATTTCCATTTATGGAGCAAATGTCCTTGTTAGCAATTGTTGTTGTTAACAAAATAAATATTCCTCTAGTCAACAATGTCATTGTCAACAATTGTCCTTGTCATCAAAATTAAAGGCCGTTGTAACATTGTCTTGCTCAAAAAATGTCATTAGTAACAATGTCCTTGCTCAAAATTTAAGGCATTTGGTCTAAGATTTGTCCATTGTCATCAAAAACAATTATTTGGTCAACAATTTTCTTGTTTTAAAATTATGACATTTTGAGGTCATGCATTGTCCTTGTCATCAAAATTAATGTCCATTTGTCAACAATTGTCTTGTCATCAAAATTAATGACTTTGTCAAAGTTGTATTTTCTAATATTTATTCACATTTGGTCAACAAATTGTCTTGTCACAAATTATGTCATTGGTCAACAGGTTGTCCTTGTACATAAAAATTTAATGTCCATTTGGTATAAACACCTTTCATTGTCACTTGTTGTCAAAAAACATTAATGTCCATTTGGTCAACAATTGTCCTTGTCAAAAAAATTAATGTCCATTTGGCCAACAGTTGTCCTTGTCAACAATTGTCCTTGTCATCAAAATGTCCATTTGGTCAACAATTGTCCTTGTTAACAAAATGTCCCTTTGGTCAACAATTGTCCATGTTTAATTGTCCTTTTCATCTAAATTAATGTCCATTTGGGAAGCAAATGTCCTTGTTAGCAATTGTTCTTTTTAACAAAATTAATGTTCCTTTAGTCAACAATTGTCCTAGTCAACAATTGTCATTGTCATCAAAATTAAAGTCCATTTAGTCAACAATTGTCCTTGTCATCAAAATTAAAGGCCATTTGGTCAACAATTGTCCATGTCATCAAAATTAATGTCTTTAGTTAACAATTGTCCTTGTCATTAAATTAATGTTCATTTAGTTAAACAATTGTCCTTGTCATCAAAATTAATGTCCATTTGGTCAACATTGTCCTGTCATTCAAAATTAATGTCCATTTAGTAAACAATTGTCATTGTCATCAAAATTAATGTCCATTTGGTCAACAATTGTCCATGTCATCAAAATTAATGTCCATTTGGTCAACAATTGTCCTTGTCATCAAAATTAATGTCCATTTGGTCAACAATTGTCCTTGTCATCAAAATTAATGTCCATTTGGTCAACAATTGTCCTTGTCATCAAAATTAATGTCCATTTGGTCAACAATTGTCCTTGTCATCAAAATTAATGTCCATTTGGTCAACAATTGTCCATGTCATCAAAATTAATGTCCATTTGGTCAACAGTTGTCCTTGTTATTAAAATTAATGTTCATTTGGCCAACAGTTGTCCTTGTTATTAAAATTAATGTTCATTTGGTCAACAGTTGTCATTGTCATCAAAATTAATGTCCATTTGGTCAACAGTTGTCCTTGTCATCAAAATTAATGTTCATTTGGTCAACAGTTGTCCTTGTCATTAAAGTTAATGTCCATTTGGCCAACAGTTGTCCTTGTCATCAAAAGTAATGTCCATTTGGTCAACAGTTGTCCTTTTCATTAAAATTAATGTCCATTTGGCCAACAGTTGTCCTTGTCATTAAAATTAATGTCCATTTGGTTAAAAATGTCTTTGTCATCAAAATTAAAGTCCAATTGCTCAGCATTTGTCCTTTTTAGCAATTGTCCTTGTTAACAAAATTAATGTCCCTTTGGTCAACAATTGTCCTTGTCAACATTTGTCCTTGTCATCAAAATTAATGTCCATTTGGTCAGCAATTATCCTTGTTTGCAGTTGTCCTGGTTAACAAAATTGATGTTGATTTGGTCAGTAATTGTCCTTGTCTACAATATTGGGGTTTTTGGAGGTTGCCCATTGCATTTTAATTAACCTCACTTGTAACAGAAAATGGCTGTGCTTATATTTGAGGTTCAATAATGTAGAGGCCATCTGACAGGAGATGTCAGAGTAAAGCTGTTTTATCTTTGTTTGTTTGGTTGCAGGACATGTTTGACGTTATACTGGACGAGAACCAGCTGGAGGATGCGTGCGAACACCTGGCCGAGTTCCTGGAAGCGTACTGGCGCGCCACCCACCCCCAGCCCGTGCAACCCCAGTCCCCGCGCAGAGACATGCATTCCCCCACCCACTTATCTCGTGGCTCCCATCTCACCAACCCTCATATTTCCACTCGCTCTCACAGTCTTGAGCGGGAACGAGGAACGGACTCGCCCAACGTGCCACGGCGAGGTCATAGTGAATATCGTGATAGACATGTCGGGGAAACCACCCACGATCGCTCGTCACATGCTGGCGGTGCGCATGAACGATTACGTGACCCCAGGTCACACGATTATGAAATGAATATAGAATTTGATCATGTGAGACACAGTGAGCGAGAAAGAGACTCTGTTACACGTAGGAATTACGGTGGCTCAGGAGGATCACATGACAGACAGTATGGTTCCCCGCGCGGTGGGCGCAACGTTCCTCGTGAAGGGACGATAGATATATAGTACACGCCAATCTGATGGGAAAATCGCATCAGAACTGATTACTTAAAAGTGTTTTACCATTTTAGCCAATTTGTACTTCAAATAATTGCAACAACAAATACAAAGGACAATGACCTCAAGAATTTATGGGTCGAAAGGTCAACACATTGACCTTAACAGGTCAAATGGTATGTGTGACCTTTATGTTCCAAAGTCATTTTTAACCTGGAACAGATGTCTGTGAGTGTTTTTGCCATTGTTTAGTGATAAATGAATGATATAACAATGTATTTTTTATCTGGATTATTTCTTTCATGGATTGAATGCACGGAATCTCTGTCGCCTTTTTTCTCCATAAATGGATGTATGTTTGCACTTGTAATTCAAATGGATTTAATATGCATGAAGATGAGGAAGGTTTGGTAAAATTGAGTAAGTTATGAAAATTCTCATATGCAGAAATAGTTCTTTCTTCTTCAGTGGACTTGATAATTACAAATGTGTGCAAGATGTGCTAATGCTCAATTTACAAGTGTATTCCCGTCTTTATATATTATCTTTTACAGCCAGAGTTTCAGTAGAGCTAAGACATCTACCTTCCTAAGACATTGTCATACATATTGCATTTGTGCCAGAATTTCAGTAATATTTCAAACTACAGCAAGAACATAAAGTTTTTTTTATTTTTTCTTGGTACTAAAATCATACTGTGAATTTTGTGAGTGTATTTTTTTTTCTCAAATAGCAATATTGTTGAGTTTCACACATCTAAGATAGTACATCTTATAAAATCATTCTAATCGTTTTTGGTGGATCATTATAACAAAGCATATATTTCTAATGTTGAAAAGATGAGCAGAAAAAAAACACGTTTCTACTTAATTGCAAAAGCATCCCTGGACATCAGATGTTAAACACCTACAGGTCAAAATTTGCAACCTGTTAAAATAAGATCAGCCTGAAGGTACCTGTCTGGCAATTACCTGCCCAACAAGTACCTGTCTGCAAGTACCTGCCTTGCAAGTATCTGACTGCAAGTACCTGCCTTGCAAGTACCTGTCGGCAAGTACCTGCCTTGCAAGTATCTGACTGCAAGTACCTGCCTTGCAAGTATCTGACTGCAAGTACCTGCCTTGCAAGTATTTGACTGCAAGTACCTGCCTTGCAAGTACCTGTCTGCAAGTACCTGCCTTGCAAGTATCTGACTGCAAGTACCTGCCTTGCAAGTACCTGCCTTGCAAGTATCTGACTGCAAGTACCTGACTTGCAAGTACCTGCCTTGCAAGTACCTGGCTGGCAAGACAGTTTGTTGTTTATCAGTAGGAATAGTTTATGATCTGATAAGATTAAGATTGACATATATAATGATTAAGCATGTATCATTGATTGAAATGCGCACAAGCCCAAGATTTATTGGATATTTCCAAACTTGTTTTTCTTGTTTGTAATTCTATGTAGATGGGCATGTTGCAAATTATATCTATATAGAAATATAGGAGTTTTGGCATTATCATCCAAAGGCATACCTTAGATGATAGAAGTAAGTTAAGGATTGGTCTATCATATTTTTTTGGTTGAAAATAAAAAAGCATCAACAAAGAATTGTCTGGCTATACATTTACTTGCACCATTTTTTCTCCACCGTTAGAACGGTTTGATTTAAGTGCATGAGAGATGTGGCCGTTCTGTGTGACTGAGAAAGGTTTTCATTGGTTTCATAGCACTTACATCGTGTTTGCTCAAACAATATCTCCAATTTCTATCGGTGTGACTTGTTGTAATATAGCCAGTTGAACGTACAGTGTGGATGATTTATCTGCCCTTGTTTTTTTTAAAATATTAACTCCAGTACCAAACAAGTAGTTAGACATTGCATTTAGAAAGAAAGAAAAGGTAATCATTGATTTTTTATCCTTTCATGTTTTGCCTAGTCACAATTATTCAATTTTTTATTTCTTGCAATGTTAGAATTCTTATAAATCAGTGTTTCCAGTTAAAAAAAAATTTGAAAATGTTATCTCTTGTTAACACCTTTCTCGTAACTCAAGATATTTGGTTATAAATTTTAACAGAGTAATGAATATTCTGGTTTGAATTTCTTAATGATTTTGTTGACATTAAAGATTGAATGTCTTACTTCATTGGTATCATTGTAACTTAATTGTCAATATCTGCAGTTTAGCCCTACCAAAACCAAATCAAATTTCAAACTAATGCATGCATTTATGATTATGCTTAAAGTTTTCAATGCATTTATAATGCATAAATTATATAGAAAATTTAGTAATATTTTTTTTTGGTTTTGAATTCACATTTTGGTTTTTCATTCTATACAAGAGTCATCCTCAATGGTAAGATGTAAATTGTTGCAAAATTTATAAATGAACTTTTTGTTTCAATTTGTGTAATTTTTCATTACTGTTGATCAATACATCAGTTACTTACAAAGTGTTAATGCCCATTGTTATTGCTCCGTCTGAGTTGTCTGGCCCTGATATCTGGTTGTGATATATGTTTGTGATGATTTTAGAATCAAAACTAAAACCACTGGTCACCTTTCACCCTTTACGCAAAGCAACATACAAAACCCTCCAAAAGCACACACATTCAAACCAAGTTAAGCCTAGCTTCAGGCTCCAAATAATTGTGTATTATTCCATTTTTTTTTTTTTTTTTACTGACAGTACCTTTGTTACAGTATGATCTAGAGTACTGATTATTTTGACAGGAGATTGATGTGAAATTTCTTCACTAAAGGGTGAAATGTAAACCACTTACGGTTTTCCAACATTTTTAGCTCGACTATTCGAAGAATATAAGAGCTATTGTAGTCACCCTGGCGTTGGCGTTGCAGCTTTTGGTTAAAGTTTTGCGTGCAAGTTACTATCAACCTTATATCTCAATAACCATTTATGGTATTGACTTGAAAGTTTATAAATATGTTCAGGGGCATCAGACAACCAAGGTAGATAACTTTTGACTGAATTTAATATGAATTATGGCCCCTTTTTAACTTAGAAATTTTGGTTAAAGTTTTGCATGCAATAGAAAATTTGGTTAAAGTTTTGCGTGCAAGCTACTATCTAGTTTGTATCTTAATAACCATTCATGGTATTGACTTGAAAGTTTATGAATATGTTTAGGGGCATCATACAACCAAGGTAGATAACTCTTGATGGAATATATTACAAATTTTTGTTAAAGTTTGCATGCAAGATACTCTCGTGCTTATATCTCAGTATCAAGCATGCGATTGATTTGAAACATCTTTAATATGTTTAGGGGTATCATTCTTTCATGGTAGGTAACTCTTGATAGAATATGTTACAAATTATTGCCCCTTTTTAACTTAGAAATTTTGGTTAAAGTTTTGCATGCAAGGTACTTTCATGCTAATATCTCAGTATCCAGGCATGGGATTGATTTGAAACATCTTTAATATGTTTAGGGGTATCATACTTTCATGGTAGAATGTTTAGGGGTATCATACTTTCATGGTAGATAACTTTTGATGGAATATATTACAAGTTATGGCAAGTTATGGCCCCTTTTTTAACTTAGAAATTTTGGTTAAAGTTTTGCATGCAAGGTACTTTCATGCTTATATCTCAGAGTCCAGGCATGGAATTGATTTGAAACATCTTTAATATGTTTAGGGGTATCATACTATAAAGGAAGATAATACTTGATGGAATATATTAAAAATTATGACCCCCTTTTAACTTAGGTTTAAGTTTTGCATGCACAGTGTTATTGTGCTTATGTCTCATTAACTAGGCATGGGATTGATTTTAGATATCATAAATATATTAAGGGGTATCAGACTATCAAGGTATATCATTTTTGACTATTATTATGTACAGGGAATGTAAAGGGCAAGAATTTAATAGATTTCATTTGATTTACCAACAAGCATTTTGAATAGTCGAGTGTGCTGTCCTCTGACAGCTCTTGTTTGTATTGTTATTTCAGGTTCATTTCTGTTGAAAGTCTACGTAAATTTCTGAAGATAAGGAACTGACTAGAAATGTTCAAGAATTAACACATTGAAAAACTGCAATTTTAAATGGAATGAGCTCTGGATATTTCTAGGCTGTAATGTTACTTGTAATCTTAATAAGACAGACCATGTGTTTATAATTGGAAGACCTCTGTTAACGACATTGTGCAAGATTGAATCAAAAGGCTTGTTATTGTTATCTTGTAACGTGTGTGCACACTTGCAGATTTTGTGAATGATTTTGTAGAATTAAAAAGTTGTTGAAATGAATACTGTTAATGTTATTAAACAGACTTTATTTTGCTTGGATTTTAGCTGCTCTGTTGTTGCTTCTTTTTCAAATTAGTATTTTTTTTGTCTGTAAATATATTTGTTACCAGTATACATATGTAAATGAATTTTTCATGTACAGTTTGAAATTGTTCTCTAAGTAATGTAAAATTGTTCCCAAATACATTCATATGGAGGTAGTTTACCCTCAAAGGGGTCTTCAGTACCCCCCAGTTTTTAGAAATATTGTATATCCCTCTTACAGAGAGGCTACATGTACAAAAGTTCAATAAAAATCACAAATTTTACCACCTCCACTTTTATAATGTAGTGGGTATATATAAGTTTTAAAAATGTTCACTCAGTTACGCTGAAGTTTCTGAGTTTTACATACCAGTGAGTCAGGAATATTGTATCTTTTAAGTAAGAACAAGTTTTGTTAATATGAAACCAACCTTTTAAGCCAGTGGTCATGGGTTTGAGTTACGGCCTAGCCGCATTTCTTTCCCCCAGTGATATAAGTAAATCTGATATGTCGTACCTCTTTGAATCCAGTATTTCAGGAATGTCAGATATATGTTTTCTCTCAGGATTGTTCTTTTTGGACGAAATCTGCTTGTGTGCACACATGGTGTTTGGTCTTTCCTCCATGTAACTCATCCCTTTTTCCCCCTCACCCCTCCCTTGCAGGCCAAGGTTAGTAATCATTTGTGTTTTGTACTGTATAGTTTATGCCTTAGTCTTGTTTTTATGAAGCTTGCACATTGTACTCAAGATATCTGTATTGAGAAGAGCTGTAGGTATATACACTTGCGAGGAATTATTGTTTTAAATTTCAGCCATATTACTACGCAAGTAATTTCACCATTATTGCCAATGAACTCTAGAGTTTTCTTTATACATGTTAATGAAAATCATAACTCTGTACAAATCTATTTCACAAAGCAAATTAATTTTGTGAGATTAATTTTGATTTTGTAGGTTACTTATCAAAATGTTCTGTGTATCTAGTGCTTACTTTCTGTCTATAACAGAATATGTTGAATTTCATTTGGACATTTCTATATTGCAAGATTAGATATTTAAATTTTACTTGATTCAATGATTGACTGTTAATTTTTTTTCTAGGTTTGGAATATTTTATTAATACCTGTGTGATAAAACAGGTAAACTCCAAATATTTGTTACTTCCCTTTACATTTTAATAGACACTGCCACCACAAATTAGGTAATGATGTTCAGATAATGAAATGGTCAAACAGCATCATTAAACATTAAAAAAAAAATTTTTTTTTCATTGTTTATTTGTAATATTTTGCTGTTCTGTAAATCATTTATCAACAATGAACGAAATTTTGATAAAAGCAAATGAAATAGTATGAAATAAATACACAGTGACAGTGAAGTTCCCTTTTTTTTCAGGGGAGATCACTGTTCACCTTGCAAGGGGAGATCACTGTGTTTTGAGATTGACTAGATATAAGCTCTTCAACAAATCTCTCTTAAAATGATGCCACCAATCTTCAAATTATTAATAAGTGAATGATTAAAACCTTTTGCCACACTAATGGCTACTATCCAGGTTTTGATATGAGAAAGTAACGGTCCATAAGACTTGTTCAGATTGAATATCGCATAAACGGTTAAAGGTCATATGTTGTTTAAAAGGTTAAATGTGGTTTTAAATGGTTAAAGGTCAGATATGGTTTAAAAGGTTAAGTGTGGTTTTAAATGGTTAAAGGTCAGATGTGGTCTAAAAGCTTAAAGGTAAGAAACCTTGTTATATCAATATTTTTTATTTCCATCAGTGATTTGACATTTTTTTTACTTTATTGTAGACACTTAAATAACTTGTATTTATAAATATAATACTTTGTTACACTGGTTCATTTTGTTACTTGTATTTATAATCTAGATTTTAAGTTATTTCTGTTATTAAAGTATAATAATGTGTTGAGTAAATTAAATAAGATTTATAAGATTATATTTAATTGTAGTCAGTCACACTGATGTGAAATAATGATATTCTACTGGCATTTAATATTATCTGGAATTGATCTGGACAAAATATGTCCAAAACCAGGAGTTTAATTTAATTCCTTGGAGGTCTTATGATGGCATTAAATTATTTATGATAATGAAATGAGAAATAATGTTTTTGAAATACTATTTGATACAAATGACACATTCTGTAAGTTAGATTAGCATTTCATTTTATGAAATATGTAATCTTATATTTCTTTTGTAATTACAAATTAAAATTGAGTCACTCAAGAAAATAAAACCGCATAAGGGTATGTAAGGGTTGGTGATCACCATTTTCTGTTCGATATTGAAAAAATGAACATAAAATACATTTTGAAATAGTCTTGAATTAGGAATCGACATAGTTTATTTTTGATCTATCCCAGCTATAAAAGGTAAATAGTTCTTGTATTTAGGTTAACACATATTCAAAATTATACTGCTGAATTAATGTTTGAGAATTTGTTACTCTTGATTTTGATTTTTAATAAGGACTTAAAATGTTAGGTGTAAGGAAATGTTTTTGTTTATATCATTTAAAGGAAAAATAAAACATTTTTATATTTTATTGGAGCTCAGAGAAGAAAGAGAGAGAAAAAAAAAAAGGATATAAAAATAATAATGTCATTGGTATAGCTCTTTGTAGGATGTCTAGACTGACAGTCACATGGACAAACAAAACAAAGGAATGACAGGCATGTATGTACACTGTGTATGTACGAGACCTCTGTCCCTCCTCTTGGAGTGGTTTGTTACTGTCTATATTTATAGCTCAAAACACGCAATTCTTAAATGCTTCGTCCCTTCATGGAGTGTTGAATGGAATCCTCCCCCTTCCCCATTGAGTGAATCCATGTTCCCCAGCTGAACTTTTGACAAACACGTGACTGGTGCACCTCTTGTTCAGGCAGCAGTGTTCAGGTTTAGAGCCTCACCTCTACAATTCTTAAAGGATAATACAAAATCAGCTGTTCAGTAGAGGTGAAATAGGCTCAAGTCAGCCGACAGTTGCTGGTTGGTACCCTGCCCTGCTTACATTTTATTCACTAAGATATTACAGGGTTTAAACTGCTTACGTTAGTGGCTGTTAGGTTCACTAAATGCACCAGATTCCACTTAGGGGTTACTTCCCTTACTAGAAATGGCTGCCACCAGGCAAATTATATGAGGATGTGATCAAAGGATGAAAAATTTTAATTTTATTTTTAGATTTCATCCATAAAAATTTTGACATAACAATAGGGGAAGAAATTTGACAGATTCTCAGTTACCTGCATGTTATTCAGATACTTTTCCTGACAATGGCAGAATATCCATTTACTTTTTAAGGGGAGATAACATTTCACTCTCGAGGGGAAATATTTTACATGTAAGTTATTTCTTTTTCAAGGGGAGATATTATCTTTTACTTTAAGAATTCTTTTTGTTAGAGGTGATATTCTTTTATATGCTAGAGGAGTTATTCTCTTTCTTGCAAGGGGAGATAATCATTTGCCTGTAAGGGAGATAACTGCATAACATTGGTATAAAACCTGATCATGTTTAAGTCAGAGGCTGATCTGTTTACTTGGTTACTTACTGTTGTTTGTCAAAAGTTTCGATGTGGTACAGATATCTTATAACGTGTGTGTATTGCTACCTATATATACAGGTTGTCTTTCAACTTAACAAAGATTATTATGACTGCATATGATTTTTCTTACAATAAAAGTGCAATATTTTATTCACTATCAGTAAATAACTGCATATGGATTTTTTTTTAAATGTTTTATGCATTTATTATGACCTCTATCAATTTTGTGTATCATATCACTTGGCAATGATGATCGAGAATTTATACGTTTGTTTTCATATTGAAAAGGGGGGCGGGGGGGATCTCATGCTGAAAGTCATAAGAAAATAATGTCAAAATAACAAGTTATATTTCTTATATTTCCTATGGTATATGAATTTTTCATGAATTACAAAAGAAAGAAATAGAAACAATGTAGAACAATGCTACAGTAGTAAACATTACTAGAGTTAAATTTGATTTTGTTTTTACTCTACTAGAAAGCTAAGTTTCTGGTAAGTTCAGTTTATATTTATCTCCTTCAAGGTCAAAGGTTAACTGAAAGGAAATATGTTAAATGTTTGGTCCGACTGAAGTGTTTTGTGATGTGTTTCAGCATCAAATATAAGAACGTTTCGGACAGGAAGTAACTGTTCCCCTTCCTCGGTTCTCCAGACACTTTCTATTCTTACAGTCTTAAAAATGTAAAACAAATACTGCAGTTTTTTTTAGCAGGCAATGTTTTCGACTTAAAACAGCATGCAAAAGGTTTTTGTCCACCTCTATTTTTTAAGGTGGATCACTATGTATTTTTATTGAAATATCCCCTTCGTTTGATGCAATCGTAATACCTTTTATTTTATGCTGTTTTGTCTATCACAGAATGTTTGCCTCAGTGTTATTTGACAGGAAAGGTTATCATTATATTGACCTTTTGACCTCTACCTGCGGTGTTTGATGCTGGGGGGAATCCTTTCACCTCTATCAAGGAATTTACCATTGAGAAATCAGCATAACTTGAATGAAGCCCGTCACCAGATCAGACTTTATACCAGTGTGTGGTTTGTCTGTAACTTTGAAATGAGACCATTAAGAGTGGGAATTAACGACTGAGAATTCCATTCAGTCTGATATGGCCTTCCTTGGTTTCAGCCTTTACCCCCATTAAACTTATTTTAAGACATTGTCAAACAGAGCAGACCCAAATCAGACAGCTTCTTCCAGGAGTATTCCCATCAGAGGATTCTTTGGTTTGCTTTTACAATATTGTAGCTCAGATTCTAGTCTGCATGGTAAAGAAAAGAAAAGCGTTTTATATAGTTTACCATGAAGCTACATTAACCCTTTCCCTCATAGAGGACACCATGAAAAGACCTATACGAACAGCATAAAACCAGATCAGCCTGCGAGTAACTCGCAGGCTGATCAAGTTTTCTGCTGTTCGCTGCTCCTCAGTGGTCTGAAAATGAGGATTTTGTAATTAAATTTGGTAAGGTTTAACTGTGGTTTTCTGCAGATCAGGCTTTATGTGGTACCTATTGAGTGCATCAAAATGAGTCTATATGAGGGAAAGGGTTAAGTACATGTAGCTTGGTATTCACATCTCTGCATATACCATTTTAAGTAAGGTATATTGCAATTTATCGAGTCATAAACTTTGAACATGAATATTCATGAGGTAAAGGGTTAACTGATAAGGGTGATTGGATACCCCTACAGTATCTCACTGAGGTTCACTCTACTCCAGTCTGTTGTCACAATTGTATACTTGTACCATACTATGAAGAAATTTCTTTTTTTGAATAATTTGTTTCAAGTTACAAAATCTGTATAGAACTAAAAAATGTGTCAGGTTATAAACATGGAAATGAGAGCATGGTTTTGTTTTTGATAGAGTATTGTCTTATTATACACAGTTTTTTTTTTTTCAGAGCCAGGTTAAGCTTTTTCACAATTACACTTTGATATAAATTTGGCACAATATTGGTTTAATTTGTATTTTTGTGATTGTTCTTGGTTCTTTTCAGCATTATGTAATAGAAAATAGGTTAAAAAAAACCCACAAACTTCTAGCAGATTGAGTAAGTGTACATCACATTTTGTAAAATTTACTGTGATTGGTTGAGACATGCTGGTGTTACAGCCAATGAAAATGCTGGAGACTTTTTGGGTAGAATTTCATTAAGCTTCGTGTTTCAAAGATAAATTCCTCTGAATGCAGAAAGTGCATAGTTTGAGAACTTGATGCTTGAGAACTTAACAGTAATACATGTTTTGCTGGAATGAAAAAAAAAAGGACAAAAAAAGGACCAAAAAAAAAATAAATCTTCAGCAATTTTGATTGGCTACTTGCAGGCACGTCTGCTTTGACTAATATTTTTCTGTTGTTTTAGGGTGGTCTAACCCAAGCCTTTCTTACCTTATCAGAAATTGACTCAGTCGTGTTGGATTTGTACATAATAAAGTTTTTATCTCCTAACCAGTATATTAAACCGATGTTAGTTGTTTGTTGTGATCCCAATCAAGGCCCTACATTTACAACATGCTGCCGACAACTATGCTTATACCAAATACACTCGTGTACTTGTGTGTGTACCTGGTATGGTACCATCTGGAGGCATTGCAACTGGGATAATTCCACTCAGCTATAGCAAGCATTAGATTTGTATAGCACTACGAAGTTGATGAGTAATGACATGGTATCACATTTAGCTATAATAATAAATTAGACTTGTATATTAACCCTTTCCCTCATATAGACTCATTTTGACGCACACAATAGGTACCACATAAAGCCCGATCTGCAGAAAACCACAGTTAAACCTTACCAAATTTAATTACAAAATCCTCATTTCCAGACCACTGAGGAGCAGCGAACAGCATAAAACCTGATCAGCCTGCGAGTTACTCGCAGGCTGATCTGGTTTTATGCTGTTCTCATAGGTCTTTTCATAGTTTCCTCTATGAGGGAAAGGGTTAAGGGCATGACAGTTTGCTACATTTTCTATACAAAGAAGGAAAATTGAAACTGTTCAATAGAATTAAAACTTTACATGATAATAGAGAATCATGAAACATTTTTAGGGAAAAAAAAATGGGGGTCACCGTCCTTTTTGAGTTATCTGCCCCTGAATGTGATATTTTAGCTTTTTTTAGACCATATTCAAGGGCAGATAACTCAATAAATCTTACTGAAACCTTATTATATTTCTTATTAATAATTGTGATTTCAAGTCATTATGCAAAATTTGAAATCAGATGATCTTACAGAAGTTCCGTTATGTTTAAAATGTAAATATATTGCTTTTTTTTTTTAAAGGGAGATTGAGGAAAACTGATATACATTTGCATAATTGATTATAGTATAAATCTGTGGCATTGAATTTCTACAAATTTTACAGAGACAGGGAATAAAGTACTGAACATTGATTTTGAAACCTTATGAGGTGTTGTTTGCCATTATTTGAGTTATCTGCCCTTGAATATCAGGGACAGATAACTCAAAAAGTAGGACAGTGACTCCCATTTTTTTTTCCCCTTAAAATGTTTCTTTTATGATCCTCTATAATCATGCAAAGTTTTAAAAAAATCTATTGAACAATTTAAATTTTCCTTCTTTGTATAATTATATAGAAAATATAGCAAACTGTCACATGCGCCCTTAACACACAGCTGAGGAATTTTGAAATGATATAAAACCCACACTCAACCAAAGCAAGCATTATTTTGAATGGTATTTTACCCCCAAGCTTAAGGATTTATAAAATGGTACAATGTATGACACTACAGTCATAGCAAGCACTAATTTCACTTATATTTTACCCCTAAACTGAAGGATTTATAAAATGTATAACTCACACAGCTACAGCAAGTGTCAATTAGATTCATATAGCATACAGCTGAAAAATATGAAATGCTATGATTCCACATTCAGCCATAGCAAGCATTATTTTGACTTGTATTTTACCAATAATGAAAAGCTATGATAAAACTACACATTCATGCTGTTCAATAGATTTAAAGGCTGGAATACTGTCCCAGTGACAGAAAATTCGAAAAAACAAAGCTACCCAAGGATTCCCAATACATATATATATATATATACAATTCATCTGAATACAGTAAAGGTCAAAGGGTATCTATACTACCTATACCTTACCTTGAGAAGATGGACCTAACCACAGTCACTCATGTCCAGACAGGTGTCCTGCTATATTGCTAACGATTTTCCAAAGATGCAAGACGTTAACATCATTAAAATATTGCAGACATAGACAATTTAGAAGAGACGCTAACTAATCGACATTTGAAGTATTTCAAAACAAAGCAGGTCAGGTTTTCACATAAAACCAATGATTTTGAATTTTTACAAAAAGGTTTGCTTATATTATTCTCAGAGGAAGGTACAGGCCAAAACACTTGGTGTTTATCTAATTTCAATGCGATGTTACTTTAGTGAAAGTTCCATGTGAATAAAGACTCTGAAGAATGGCCATCAGCTACTTATTCAGACAAACTGTCAGTTTGTGGTTTGAAACCTGGCTTTCTACAGTTAAATCCAGACAAATTTTTGATTTGTAGGTTGAAACCTGGGGTGGTCACGCATCTCCAACCCTTAAATTAACTTATTGGCACACAAAAAGTAACAACCCTCAAAAATGACCATCTTGGTCAGCGGGCCTTCATCAGAAATAGGTGTGTTTTAAGTTTTGTGTTGCATAAAATAATGATCAATATTTGCCTCCACTTCTACAAAGGTATGTCTAGCTTAATCATTTATCTACGCCATTGGTTACACTAAGAGCAGCAACAGTAGTTTAATGATAATGTTACTGAAAAACAAGCGCTGTCAGAAGACGGCATGCTTGAATATTCCAGCGCCTTGACAGCATTATTGAATATCTATCATGGTCTGCATAATCATATAAAAAACACAGAAACAAACAATTGGTAACTGCGATAGCTCATTTATAGAAAAGTCAATCTAAGAACACTGGAAGAAATAACAACACAATTTTGTACAAGTTTATTAATAAACCATGTAAAACAGTAAACAGTACCTGGACAAAACATCTGTATCTTATCTAATGCAATACTGTTCATGTCAGCAGACGTTAAAAAGCACAAATAGTTTTACACAGTGCAGTCAGTTCTACAGTAATAGTGAACAATCAAATGATAGAAAAGTCGGAAATTACTAAAGTTTTTTTTTTAAAGTTATTAGTCACTCTTAAAAAATATAATATCTTAAATATTTTTCACTTACATGGTCAACAGTCTTAAATATCACAGACAAAAATATAAGAAACAACTTAAGAGTCCAATTGTTAGATAACCAATATCTATTTTTAAGGACAATAAACAATAAAAACACAAACAGTCTGAAAAATCAATTCATATTCAGTGCAGTTTCCAATCAAAGTTTTGCTTGTAATAGGATGTAAAGTATATCTCTAAATAAATCAGACAGTAACTGAAAGTATAAACATAAAAAGTGAATTCTTGAAACGCTGGGACATTTGTAAATACTTTTTTCACCAATATTTAATAACTGTTATAAGGTACTGCATTTTTTTCTCTCTTTTATTTGGCAATCATGAAGCACAAAATCTTAATCACAGATTATTTTGGAAATATATGTAAAGAATTGTATATAAATATTTAAAAATAACATGATAAATACTGTTTGTATAAAAACACCTTCACAGCATCTTCGGCAAAGTGGACGGATAATTATCGGAATGTGTAGCTGTAAAAAAGTCCTCGATAAAATCATCAGCAGTTGAACATTGAAGACACATCACTGATCACAGTCAATAAATAACAAGAGGTCATCACTAACCTACACAAAATGTATATCAATTATTTACAAATCCTGGTAAATAAATCACATTTATTACATATATTTATATAACATATATATATATATTTCAACCCTTTTTAAAAGTTCATAGATCACAGAAAAATACATAAATGCATGACAAAATAATGATCAACAAGCACAAAAGTATGTTTGTATATTCAGTCCAAATTTGATGAATCAAAATCATATAAAAGACACTCCACCAACACAGGTCTAAATTCTTGACCCAATTATCAGGTGGACAAAAACAAATACCAACTGGTTGTCCTGTATAAAGGATATAGGGCCACTTAAATTCTCAGAGATGAGATTAAAGCCCATTTTTTACTTTAAGTTATAAAATTATATATAAGAGTCAAAGTTTATGTCTGATTAAGATATGTTTAATAATCCAGATAACGTTCACTATTCATTCCAAAGTTTTTGAAAAAAAAAAAAAAATTAAAAGATTAAAAAAATTTTTTATATGCTAAGTATATAAAAGATAGCCAATTTGAAAAAGAACTGTGTATATCCAAATATAGCAGGACATGGGGTTTGTGACTTTGGTAGTCCGTAAGCTTAGTTATCAAGCTGACAGAGCATGGCCACGCCCCTTTGAACCCAGTGGTCTTCGGGTTTGTCCGTCGGGATGAGCATCCCGATTACATAGTTGGTGGAATGTCCTGTTGTTGACAGGACGCCGCGACGCTCACTGGTCTTGTATACTGGGATATGGTACATATTATTTTCGTCCAGGTCGGATTTCTTCAGAGGCTTGCACCAGATCTGGTGAAAAAATGAACCCGCAAAATACATTAAAAATACAAGAAGATAAAATGTGTTTATGCTGTCAGATTAGAAATTTATTTAACAGTATCAATGAACCTTACTCAAAGAGTTGTATATATAATGGTATAATGTTACAGATATTTCATTCACTTAAGAATGTCTAATGTAAATCTGAAGGACAAAATACTTTGCCATGTCACAAAAATAAGTTGCAGCTGTAACTATGAGCATGTTTGCTCATTCATTGTTGAAGCTCAGATTTAACACCGTCTGCATGGGAAAGAACAAGAAGTGTAAAAGACAGACAGATGGACAGACAGAAAACGGAGAAGTTATTCTTATAAATCATCCCTGCTTTTAGCAGGTGACAAAAAATCCATTGTTTTTTTAGAACATTTTAAATTCAGTCAATAAGTATTCATTAAGTCATAAATTCATACATGAATATTCATAAGTTAAAGGGAGAAAGAGGGTAGGTCATGTAACTCTGTGGTCAAGACTAAAAGGCTCTAAATGCATGCTGGGGTGAGTTGTGCATACAATGTGTTCCTGTAAGTTTCATAGTCTGGTTTTTGGCTTGGGTTTCCTTCCCCTTACACTATGTTACCTGTTATCTTCAGAACAACCAGGAACCAGACTATAAAACACATTGAAACTATTTGTGTGAGTAACTTGCCTCTGGTCTCATTGTTTACATCATATTTGGAACAAGAGAACAGATAAAGTTACACCTACCGTAGGGACTGGATCGAACAGGATCTTCGGATAGGATTCTCCAAGAAGCTTTGTCTTGCGGTCCCACCTGGCTCCTTCCAGATACAGACCTTTCACATACACACCTGACAGAGACGGACAGACAAACAGTGGGTTCATTAGGTGTGAAAATATACAAGATATCAGGGTTCATCTCTATTTATGGTATTGTTATTTCTAAGGTTTCACTTTTACTGACCCCTAAATATATAGATAAAGGGCTAAATTTTGATGTAATTGGGGGGTCATCCGGACAATTTTGGGGGAAAAATGGATGATTTTGTGCATCATGCAAGACTCTGAGGTTCCTTCTTAGTGAATATGATAGAAAACGCTGTAAAATTAGATAACAGCAGTATATAATATGTATTGAAAGAGATGCACAATAAAATTGTAGACAAACTATCACTAAAGGTGATTAATACCCTGACACTCCACCTTTTCTTCAAGTAGTGAGAGTGTAGGACAGAGCATGATGG